>OX453266.1:5307793-5791651 GCA_949709985.1 Luffia ferchaultella | reverse complement strand
AATCGGACGGATGGAATTGGACCGCTTATTCGTTTCACTCGCACTTTAAACTTGGGCCAAGCCCCATAGAACTGAATCGTACCGTTTTCCTTGCGACGTGACGGAGCGTGCCAACAGGCAGCTGAGATTCTGCTACGGTTCGGCGAGCGCGCAGTGATGATCGTGGCCTCCCTGGGTCTTAGGCCGGCGACCAGCGATCGCGGCCGCTGCTGGCTCGTGGTTAGCCCACGGGCGTGGCTAGGGCAGACGGGGATCCGATCTTGCCTGTTCGCCTCTTCTGCGGTATCTCGCGACTTTCGTGTACGAATACAAAAATATCCCTATGCGGGAATACGTGCCAACGAATGACTTTTATAGCTATTTATTCTATGGCCATCTGCCTTAAGATTGCGTCGACTTTTCTCGATTAAATATCGAGCCAAGAGGTTTGCCATTGTTCCTGCCTCCGCCACCGATGTCGTCGCCATTTTCCTAATATCGTCTACCCCCTACTCTCTAACAATAAATTCACGTCTGCCGCCATGGTTAGGCGGTAGTGAAGACGTGTCTAGTTCTCGTGCTGTCCCTGGAGGTAATGAACGAGTGATCTCCACTCGGCTCGGCACGTAGCCGGCCAGTGTTGGTTTCACCCGGCGGTCCGCCCGCCGGTGGGGCGCTGTCTACTTACTGAATGTGTTCGCGCGCCATCTACTCGTGGCGTCGACGCTTATGTCAACGTGCGATGCTATTGATCGCTGTTACGCGCCCCGGCACGATGACGTGCCTATAGGTGGCGCTGTTCGGGTTGATAATAATGGGTTATAAATGAATGATATGTTATTCCTCAGATATTTATTTGTAGGCGCTACAATATCCTCCTTCCGAAACAAACAGCCGTCTCACCTAAAAATATTATGGTGGAGACGCGTATGTGTAAGTAAGTAGCAGTGTGCTTTCATCCCTTTCATACGTCCTCTTTTGTGTTCTGCGAAGGATCCCTGGTCTTCCTTTCATCCCTTTCGTACGTCCTCTTTTGTGTTTCTTGTTAAGTGTATATTGTGCGGGTGGAGTTCGGATGTGAGTGCCTGGGTATGATTATATCTGAAGGAATGCTGTGGGTGAACGTGTTTGAGGTGCCCGAGGTTTGATGTGGCTCGCAGGAAATGAGCTCAGGTATCGTCATGCCGTCATTGTTGAAAAAAAGGTGAGAATTGTCCGGACACACGGATATCTCCCAAAATATTAGTGGTAACCCCTATCTATGGGGAAGTACCAAACTAATGCATATATGCGATGTGCTAATATGGTCACCGACCTCAATGGTGGTTGGTGCCTAGCGTGTAATAGAAAATAGGTGACGGAGTCCTGCGTGTGTATCGGTTCCTCTTATTTGTAGTTCCCCTAATACTATTATCATATGAAACTATTGTATTTATAAGTGCTATGTCAACTATGGACAATATTGTTGGATGGTATATGACGATATTGCATTTTATTCTACCTATTCCAAACTATAATATATGTAGATATCGTGGATATTCTATAGTGAGGACGTGTGTGTGTACGTACCTACTTGAGATTATGGAGATCTGTCTTGAATAAAAATCTTGTAAATGTTAAATCCGTGCTAAACTTGAACGAGTTACTATTAAATTATACTTATTTCTACGAAAATAAATTAATCGTCTGTAGTGACTAAACGTAATATGTAAACTATGTGACTAAAATTAAACTATGTATGTAAACAAAATAAAAAAATAAAATAAAAGAATGGTAAAATAAAAATGGTTGACTAATCCTAAAATTATGCCTAACACTAATTGTATAAAACCTAACTAACTGTTTGTATTTAAATAACTAAAATAAATGAATAAAATAATGTAATACCTAAACTAATATTTACAGTTCGGACGTGGTCCGTATAATCTTGTGTCGGATTGGCACAAGTTTGTTTTAGCGTTTGGCTTGAACGAATTTCAGAAAATAAATATGTGAGTTTACTGTATTGCTAAACTCCTAATTTGACGTTGGCAGAAACAAATGGCAAGTCCTATTGAGCAATGGTGCTACGAGTATAAAACAAAAATATTTTTACTTTACAACTGTTGGCTTTGCACGTACTGCCGCTTACAATGCTGTGCGGTGAGCAGGTTCGCTAAGCTGTTCGCCGCTGGTGCAGGTTTGTGGTTCGGTATGTGCCTGGAATGGTCGGCGGTTACAATGTAGTTACATTTTTTAAAATAAGAAAACAATAAGCAAAATAAAAATCGCTATGGTTGGTCGGTATACATAGAATATTACAAACACAATGATACAAGTTTAGAATATCAGTTTGTTCAAAAAAATTGTTCTAAAAAAATTTTATAATTTTTGAGGGTACCTCAGATTGTGGGTAGGTCAGTTGTTTCAAAATTATTGTGGTAGGTCAGCTCAAAATTTTTTGACATGTGGGTATTCTTACAATTTATATAAAAAAATTCAAATTTAAAATATCTATAACAATTATGAGAAAAAATGAAAAATCACGATGCAAACAATAACATACAACTTAACGAATAAAAAAATTGCGATGCGGTGGGTTTATGACGAGGGCGTACTTTATTCGATCGGCGGTGACAAGAAAAATTATGAAAAGTAGTGAAAACACAATGACAATTAAATGATTCCCCCAGCCGCGCGCACAGAAAAGCAACTTCCAAAAGAATTAATATTAAAAAAAATAAGTTCGGGCGCCATTGTAACGTGTATAAAATGGAAAGTTAGGTGAATGGAATGGAATGTTTGTCTATTCCACGCCCGTAGGTGGGAAATGCTGTGCGCACGACCGAAAGAATGAAATCGTTTTGTACAATTTATATAAGTAACATGAAAGATAACGAGATATTTAAAGTCTATAAAAATCGGACGGATGGAATTGGACCGCTTATTCGTTTCACTCGCACTTTAAACTTGGGCCAAGCCCCATAGAACTGAATCGTACCGTTTTCCTTGCGACGTGACGGAGCGTGCCAACAGGCACCTGAGATTCTGCTACGGTTCGGCGAGCGCGCAGTGATGATCGTGGCCTCCCTGGGTCTTAGGCCGGCGACCAGCGATCGCGGCCGCTGCTGGCTCGTGGTTAGCCCACGGGCGTGGCTAGGGCAGACGGGGATCCGATCTTGCCTGTTCGCCTCTTCTGCGGTATCTCGCGACTTTCGTGTACGAATACAAAAATATCCCTATGCGGGAATACGTGCCAACGAATGACTTTTATAGCTATTTATTCTATGGCCATCTGCCTTAAGATTGCGTCGACTTTTCTCGATTAAATATCGAGCCAAGAGGTTTGCCATTGTTCCTGCCTCCGCCACCGATGTCGTCGCCATTTTCCTAATATCGTCTACCCCCTACTCTCTAACAATAAATTCACGTCTGCCGCCATGGTTAGGCGGTAGTGAAGACGTGTCTAGTTCTCGTGCTGTCCCTGGAGGTAATGAACGAGTGATCTCCACTCGGCTCGGCACGTAGCCGGCCAGTGTTGGTTTCACCCGGCGGTCCGCCCGCCGGTGGGGCGCTGTCTACTTACTGAATGTGTTCGCGCGCCATCTACTCGTGGCGTCGACGCTTATGTCAACGTGCGATGCTATTGATCGCTGTTACGCGCCCCGGCACGATGACGTGCCTATAGGTGGCGCTGTTCGGGTTGATAATAATGGGTTATAAATGAATGATATGTTATTCCTCAGATATTTATTTGTAGGCGCTACAACATCTAATTTAAAAAAAAACCTAACTCGATAGATGGCGCTGACGCGATACGCTACTATTGAACATTAAATAGTTAAACAGAAGACCACTCAAGATAATTTTTTTGTCGAGATAGCGCTGCCCATACATGGAACTAATAAGTTCAACGATGTGCCTTTATTAGTTGTCTATCTTTTTCACGCAAATGATGTTAAATTAATGTGTGAAATGTCTAGTAGCGTGTCCGATGCCATCTATCGAGCCATTCGGAACCATTTTTTTTTTAATTAGTTGTCGGAAAATCCCTCATAGTATATAAACTAGTTGCAACGGGTAATACACAAACACTGGACACAACACAAACATCTAGGTAACCAGTAGCTTCTTAATTTTCTTCTTCTCCTTGATTATGGCGTTTTCTGCATGAAGTAATTGCGCCAAGAGGAAAAGCTCCTCCTATTCACTACCACTCAAAAATAACTCCGGCACCGTGTGTCTATCGTTTCATGACGTGTTTGACGACCGCTTAGCCTAATGAGTAGTGACCCTGCCTACGAAGCTGGGGGTCCCGGGTTCGAATCCCCGGTCGGCTAAGTATTTATATGGTGAATATTAATACTAGGTCTTGGCTGTTTGTTATATGTATGTGGTGTCTTCGCTTGGCACCCAAAACACAAGCGAATGCATAGTTTGGGTCCTAGACGTTGTTGTAATGTGTACGTTATTATTATTATTATTATTATCAAGAAGATTAACCTATCTCAGCATAAAGCTGGTAAAAACTACATTTACGGGCGCAAGCCAAGTAAATGCAGTGTGTGTGTAATTTAGTGCTAAGCGGTAGGGTGTGTGTCATTAGTGTCGTCAATTTGCAAAAACTTTCTCCTAAGATGGAGATGACTGAATTTAATGAGATGAATTTATTATTATGGGGTCTCTATTCCTTGTAATAATATTATACGCTCCATGGTAATTGCTTTCTGTTATTATAAAACAATTTTTTTTAAATGTATTTTAATTTTTTTTCATCTATGGTCTAGACGCACTACAAATTGGCTACGTATGCATTTGGATGCGACTGTACTCTTTCTCAGCTATTAATCGGACTGTTATTTTGGTTGGTCTATTTATAACAATACTTTGACATATACTAACGTGTACGCGACGCTACTCGGATTTCTGTTGTTTGTTAAAATTCACCAGTTATTACTGCCAAACGTTGTGCAAGCGATTGCGGTAAAAATATTAGCGGAAATGACTATAAAATTCAATGCCGGTACAGTTTTAAAGCTGCCAGGCGCTCAAGAAATAGTTTGTTAATTAAAATCCGGGTAAGCACTTGCCTATAATCAAATTAGGATCACATGAAATCAAATTCTTGATACCTATGAAAGTTGCGGATATTTCGAAAACTTTCGAACGTATTTTGTTAGAAATTAAGAGTACAGACGTAAAGCAACCGATTGACAGTTATAGGAACTGCCGACAGAAGTGAAAACTTAGACCTTTTAGTATTAAAATTTGAATTTTTATAATGTTAATAAAATTATCAACATCAAACTGGTTTTTACGGTTTTCACATCTATTGACACTCCGAGCAACAATTTAATGCATGTTTATATAATAATAATAATAATACATGGGACTTCCCACACAGCGCCATCTAGTCCCAAAGTAAGCAAGTATTATGCTTGTGTTATGGGTTACTAGACAACTGATATACATACTTAAATATTCTTTATAATATATACTTATATAATTTTTTTTTTTTTATATATAACAACCAAGACCCGGTACCAGTATCAATATTCATCATATTAATACTGACCCGACCTGGGATTCGAACCCGGGACCTCTAGCCCCGTAGGCAGGGTCGCTACCCACTAGGCTAAGCGGTCGTCAATATTATATGATTCAATATTATAGTATAATCAATATTATTATATAATTATCATAAAATCAATATTATATGATTCCAATATATACCGAAAGTGGTGGAACACGATGTGGATAGATGTTAAAACCAGATTGGTGTTGATAATTTTAATTTAAACATAATGAAATTTCAAATTTTATACTAAACTTTTCAAGTTTTTTTATTATTGGAGTTTACTCCTTAAGAAACGATATAAGGGGCCCGGTATCGAAATTTTATGGAGAGTAAAATCGAGAAAGCGAGCGTTGAAGCGTTAAGTGCGTCTTGGCGGGGGTAACGGCGGAGCGAAGAAAGAGGGGGCAGGTATAAGCGTACTAGCTGTGAAAGGCCCGACAGCGGGTAGAAAGTGGAGGGGATCGGAATAAAATTATTTACGGGGTCTATCTCTAAACTAAGTAGGAATTTGAAATTTCTGTATATTATGAACCATATAATGTAAACAACAAATATAGAAAACGTCGTATCGTAGTGAAATTAGTAAGTTGTCTGATATATAAATTACTAAAATCGAATCATTCGAGTAAACTCCTATCGCGCGTCGGAGTTGACACGCACGGGTTTTTTACATTTAATTTACTAAATGATGATATTGTCAGTTTAATTTTCAATGTGTTCGATAATCGTGTAAGGCACGAAATCTGTGGGTTTTTTTTGGTCTGTGGCAAACATGTCATCCATTTGATCAAAATTCAAAAAGTGAGTCACGCGCTAGTCTTACTCTCCACACTCAGCAGTTAGTAGTGGCGATATATGACACAGCTGCCAGCGACACGAAACTGAGTAACGCTCTGGCTTTACTCCTCACACTCAGCAGTTAGTAGTGGGGATAGGTATATGACGCAGCTGCTAGCGACGCGAAACTGAGTAACGCTCTGGCCTTACTCCCCATACTCAGAAGTTAGCAGTGAGGATATAGGGAACAACCGGCTTCTCGTGTGAAAGCCGATTGTTCCTTATATCTCCTCCACTTATATTATTTAGAGTGACGTATTTTCGTGCGCTCGTGCGTTTTAGGCTCACCCCGTGCCATAAGAAGTTTCACTTCAAAAACTTTAGACCACACTAGACTCATTGTCCTGAACAACCAGTAAAGCACAGCAATGGCGGCATTGAATGGCGGTCGCGTATCTATGAGTGGAATTTCACAGCGTGACATTCGGTACACTAACTATGGTATATAACTGTATTCAAGTTGACGCGAGAGTTACATCGATATTATATCGATCGATTCATCGATTTATAATGTTGTTAAAAAAAGAGCGTCCCTCAGTTTCTTGCGTATTCTTCTGAGAAGAACCAGCATTTTTGAATGCGCCTTTGTGGTGACATTCTTCCACAAAGCAATAAAATTCACTCTCATGACGTATTTCAAGATTATGTTACATAACTACGAAATAAAGATATTTTGATTTGATTTGATAGTTCTCGATGCTACGTCCAGGTATTCGTAATAGCTACTTCATTAATTTTTTTTACATTTTATATCCGACGGTTAAAAATTTAAAGAGTGCGACATAATATTATTAATGACTTTAGTGTTCATATCTCTGAAAATATTCGTCTAATCGTAATTTTCTCATTCAAGGAATAAACAAAATTAGTTTTTGAATCCTATAATACGAGGCATGTTTTTTAAGTAAGTACCGTTTTGGAATTAAAAAAAGACGTGCAAAGATATGACAAAAATTTAATTTTTACATGGAAGCCTGTACCTTAATCTACTTTTCTACATAATTTCCGTGAATATTGAGGCACTTATCATAACGTGGCACCAGTTTTTGAATACCCTCCTCGCTATCGAACGCGCGTTCCTTGATTTCCATTGATATGCGCGGTAGACGCGCGTTCGTTAGAACATACGATGCAATTGGATCGCAGATTCAGTTTTGTTCCAATTAGACGTCAAAATAGTGGACGTACATTTTGACAGCGATCTTTTTCTCGAAGGAGTCAATTAGAGGAACGTTATTATCATGGAATGCGCAGAATATAAAAATCGAAATTCGAGGAAAAATGTGTGTGAAGAATTAGTCGAAATAATTGACAAAATTTAGACTAAATCTATCTAGTAAAATAGGATGTATCTAAAACATTATTTGTCGTTGTTTTCGCCGTTTATACTGACGATAAAGTAACCAGACACAAGTAAATTCTTCCACGTCCATTTTTATACTGGCATCTCTAGATGCGCGTTGGTTGACGCGCGTTTTTTTCATGTAATTTTCGTTAAACGCGCGTTCGAACGCTCAGCCTGTACTAGCTGTAGCTGCTATATACGTGTAGTCAATCGCGCGTTCCCGAGATACAAGAGCTACATACATCCCGTCCAGATGCTCTCGCGCGTTTTTCACTCGCGCGTAAAACGCGTGCAACTTTGCGACTCAACTCGCATCCACGACGCGTGGAGGTAACGACATTATTGACATGCGGAATTAGTTGAAAAACTTTTCGGTGTCATTCTGTCACGTAGAATTGGATGCACCTTAAATCGACAATTTTCTCTTTGTTTAGACGTTTCCATCGACGATATGCAAGCCACAACCAACCGCTTTAGGTAGCTGGTTCCATGTTAACAAGTGGCCGAGTCTCTTCACGCGTAGGAACGTGCATAAAACGCGGCACCTGAACGCAATGCAAATTGAAATGCGTGAGTGGGTGTGGTGAACTCTATGGTAGATGTCATTGTCATACTATATATCGATTTTCATTTATTTATTAGATATGACACTAACTTGTATTTACGTATAATAAAACCTATACAATTCAGGTTCTCTCTTACTTCAGTGGGCTCGAGCGTTACACGCGTCTTCTGAACAGGCCCTTGTATTGACGAACCATTGTGAATATATTAGGTCGGAGGAAAAGTCTTTTCGCATATAGTTTGGATATACTGTTAAGAAAATCTCTTTGGCTGTACTAGTATCTGGCTGGCTTTAATACCATTAAAAAGGTTACATTTCAAAAAAAGAAACAATTTAGCAAGATATTGTTACCCGCCGGTTTTCATTTGTTTTTCTCTCTGACAAAATGAGTGAATCTAACGAAGAAATTCGATACATTTAAAAAAATTTTTATAAAAAAAAAAGGAAAAAATGCAACGCAAGCTGCGAAAAAAAATTGTGACGTTTATGACCCTAGTGCGGTGTCAGTAAGAGTAGCACACAGTTGGTCTAAACGTTTTCAATCCGGGAATTTTGATGTCAAAGATTCACCTCGCTGTGGTCGCCCAGTCACGGCTAAAATGGACGTCATTTTTGAAAAACTGGAGCAAAGTCGACATATCAGTAGTTACGACATAGCTGAAGATCTTGACCCATTTGAAAAAAGCTGGATATACAAAAAAGCTCGATATTTGGGTGCCACATGAGCTCACTGAAAGAAACCTAATGAACCGTGTACACATTTGCGATTCTTTATTAAGACGTAATGAAACCGAACCGTTTTTGAAGAAATTGATAACTGGTGATGAAAGGTGGATCAAGTACGATAAGAACGTGGGAAAAAAGTGGTGGTCAAAGGTCGGTTAGACTTCACAGACTGTGGCAAAACCCGGGCTAACTCGCAATAAGGTGATGCTGTGTGTATGGTAGGATTGGAAGGGTATTGTTCATTATGAGCTTTTACCGCCGGGCCATCGATTCGGATCTCTACTGCGAACAACTGATGAGATTAAAGCAAAAGATTGAAAGAAAGCGGCCGGAATTAATCAACAGAAAGGGTGTTGTCTTTAAACACGATAACGCTAGATCTCACACATCTTTAGCCGCTCAGGAAAAATTAATAGACTTTGACTGGGAAGTGTTAATGCATTCGCCATATAGCCCTAACCTTGCACCTTCAGATTTCTACCTGTTTCGGTCTCTTCAGAATTCTATAGAGAGTATCAGGTTAACATCAAGAGAGGACTGCCAAAACTACTTGTCGCGTTTTTTTGATCAGAAGTCCCAAAATTTCTACAACAACGGGATCATGTAGTGACATGACCCCGTTGATGTAGAAATTTGTGACCTAGACCTAGGTAGTGACCTACAAAATGGCAGACAGTCATCGAACAAAATGGCACATATATATTGTAATTAAATGTAAATAAACTTTGAAAAACAAAAACGTCTTGAATTTTTATATAAAATGTGAAGAAACTTTTTCCTCGACCACCTGGTTACACTTTTGACGTCGTCGGACGCGGGCCTTTATTATGTTTTTCGTAAAAACGTCTCTATCAACCCTATCAACAATGATAATGACAATAATTCTTTTTAAAATTCTAACTTTAACCCTTACAAGTCGCTGTTAGCTGCGATATATACGATGTAATTTTTAAAAGTTCTAACTGATAACGCTTGGTTTTCTAGTAATTCAACCATAAAGACAAATATTTGGATGCGCGTAGGTTGGGCGTGGTTATCTGTAGGTACATTTCAAATCAATTAACTGCGTTCATATCATTTCAATGGGGACAGAGGAAATATAAAACGGCTGCCGCCGATAAATATGTCTGGCAGACAGCTGATCACAACGTGTTGACAAATCCATTTAACTGGAATAAAATTGACTCTTATTTTCTCACAAACCGAGTGGAAGTATTGCATCAGATCCGTTTTCATTTTGGATCTGGCAGACATTTTAAAAAATGTATACACAAGCGATGATTTCCACAACTATTATTTACCATGAATGTATTTAAAAAACCCATGTAAACGAAAAGCGTTATATTAAATCTACTGAAAAAGCTATGTATTAACGACCCGGTTTTTTGGAAACGATATTAAACTCGTTCTAAAGACCGATCGGAGACACAATCTTGTCGCTAACGAAAACCTAGCACGGTGAGCGGCTTGCTAAACGACAAAAGCGAAACTTGCAAAATATACATATCGCTCCAAACTCGCTTGACTGACTTCAAAGATCAAACTACCTTAATCTTAGGGTGTTTGGATCAGATATGTTATGTTCCCCCTTTGTCCCATTTTTTGGCTCCAAAAACAGGTGGCGCAAGCAACCGACCATTGAACGCGCGAAATCACAAGTTTGTAATAAGAATAGAATCTCTCACATTCTTGGTCACGTCACGCGGTTATTTGGAATAGCCGTATTATTTTTGTTTCTCGCGGCGCGTGAGTTGCTTATCTGACAACATTAAAATTCTAAATTTATACTATTATGTAACGCATGCCCGCTTGTCTATCGTTCTGTATTTTATTTTGAATATTAAACTCGTCTAATTTTTTTTAATATTGAAAGAATGTTCCATACATAAGTTTAAAAAGTAAAAATAACCGC
This sequence comes from Luffia ferchaultella, assembly GCA_949709985.1. Classification (NCBI taxonomy): domain Eukaryota; kingdom Metazoa; phylum Arthropoda; class Insecta; order Lepidoptera; family Psychidae; genus Luffia; species Luffia ferchaultella. The sequence goes on along the minus strand of OX453266.1, from coordinate 5,780,730 downwards.
ACACGAACGTTTGCGTCAAGTGTTCGTCGTATAGGAGACTAGCGCCACCGTGGGCTACTTGACATTGGAGCTGCGTGTTTTGAAAATTGCATGACGGTTGAAAAAGATTTCATTCTATAATTTTATATTTATTTGATACATTATGGTGTAAATGTATTATAAAGACTAATAGGTATACCAGTTGTCTGGTACCTATGATACAAGCTTTGCTTAGTTTGGGACTAGATGGCGCTGTGTGGGTGTCCCAAGGAGTATAATTTTATTATTTATTATACCTCCTAAACTATAAATGTGATAATACATACAAAATTACTAAAATCCTAAATCTTTATATTACACGTAATAAATTGACGAGAATTCAATATGATGCGTTTCTTCAAAGATATGTTCAAACATGAATGGCGTCATGGGTATCAGGCATCAGTACCACCTACCACCCATGTGCAGATTATTAAGTTTTACGGTTATGATCTGCCAAGGGGCTCTAGAGTAAATGGGTTTCTGTAAAACGGCTAAGCCGATTTCGATGCGGTTTTTGCAGTACATAGGTATCACCTCAGAGAGAATTCCATTTAAAGTTTATAAGCCTAAGATGTGTTTTCTGAAACTACTGAACTGATTTTGTGTGAAGTATTTGACTGGACATCGAACCCGCTACATTTGAAACTAAAAGAGGCGCGGCGCCACCCACACATGCTCGGTCAGTCGTATCAGTCAAAAGTGGGATATATTCTATTATTCACGTGTAGATAAATAAAAACGAAGTCATACAAGATATTTAAATTTTTATTATTTCAAACAGTAAAAGTTTTCGTCCACAATACTTTTTTGTGTAAAAAATGTTATGAAAACAATAATTTATTACAATCATTATAGTTAATAACACGGTTTGTTGTAACTTATTTCAACAATTTAAACTAAATTATGTAAGTTTTTTGCATATATGAGTGTATTTTTTTATTTAGTAAGTATCTCATTATGCAAAACCATACATAAACAATAAAGGATAATGCACTTTTTTAAATCTCCCCTGGCCTGCTAAAGTTGTCATAACTTAAAAAAATTGTAAAGTTTTTGTTAAAAGAATCTTTTCAATAGGTATCTCAAAACAATTTATTCAAACGAAGGATTATTTGTTTTTAATAAGAAATAATAAACAAGAGTGTTAACTAAACTGTTATTTTTAAAGTCAGCTCATTTAACAGAAACAAGCTGTAAACAACAGGCGCCAAACTTCTTGTTTGCTCTGAATTGGACGTGCATGCGGCTCCCGCAGACTTGGGGCTCGTTTCGCTCTATCCATTTTTCCTACTGCGATTCTACTAGCTTAGTCTTCTGGGCGAACAAAAAGTTTGGCGCAGGTTGTATATATATATTTGCTCCGTAAAAGCAAAGACCCCGTACACTTAGACGTCCAAGGCTATAAAAAACGGCCTCAAATACTCGAACCTAATTTTGGTCTAACGGAGTTCTATTGAAAAAAATGTTTTTGTACTATTAAGGGGATAGTCTTTATAGAATTGGCATCGCTATCTCCGTTTCAATCCCTCTTCCCTCCTATTCCTGAGTGATAGAGACAACAAGAACAAATTCCCAAATATACCTATAAAATACCCGTCGAAACAGCTTGCGGGTCGTGACTGTTTCCACCCCTGAAATGTGTAAATTGGAACGAAAATTTGAAAGCCGATTCAGAAAGGACATCCCTAGGGCGGTACGTTTCGTTTTTTTTTTTTAATTCGCATTAATATCGAATTTACGACTTATTATTTTCAAAAACAAATAACCGACGGAAATAATGTTTTTCAGGAATTTATTCTAAAACAACTAAACAAGATATAAAAAAAAAACAAACGCCCTACGACAGTATTTCTCCTACCACATTTTTTTTCTGTAAATATTTTAAAGATATACAGCGAGGATTAGACACGGGTCGAACCCTCTTTTTTGTATGAAAACCCTACTCCCTTAACTGCCAAAGGATTTATTTAAAGCATTTAAAAATATGATAGAAAGTTTTACAAGTGGTACGTGCTAACTGCTATATACTAGTAAACATGTTATTATGGAAAAGAGTAGTAATTAAAATTGAAAATTTCATTAGTGATAAATATGAAGTCATAGGTATGGTTTAGGATCATGTACTCAATATAGTGGCTCGATTATGACGTCATAAATTTGGCACCCAAATATTCCTTCGGCCATATCTCCATGTTACAAATCAATAGGTTAATTCGAGACAATTGGTAAAGACAGGTACTACACTAGTGTAACAAAAATGTTACAAGTGAAATCCTTTTGAATAATTTGTACAACATGTAGACAACATTTCTCAAAGATGTATGCTGTATATAAAAAATTTAAATACGAAATTTATAATTTATAACAACTTTGATTAGGCCATTTCGTCGATTTCTTTTTTTTTTCAAAATGTTTAACTTAAAACTAATAATCTCATATAAAAATTTTGAGATTGACATCTCATTTGAACTAACCTACAGGAATCTCAAATTTATATTGCATAAAAATATTTTTAAGTCTAGCGTTTATAATTAATTGAAAAATAAAATAATTATACGTAATTACATTAATCTTTGTACAGCATAATCTCGTATGTACTTAATTTAAAAAATATATCTAATAAGGCTAATCTTAAAAAATAAAAAAAAACAGATCTTTTTTACTTATATTTAGGTAAAAATATAATTAAGGCTTAAAAAGTACTTAAACAAGTAACATATATTTTACACAATTAAAGGCACAGCGTGAAAATTGACACATTTTTTTGGAAGACAACAACTTGTTTATATACAATAAATAGGTACTTTATGTCTTTATTGTATCTTAGCAATTACAATGTACTTATGCCTGTAAAACTAATTATTAAATGCAAACTATGAAAAAATACATTTAATCAGTCTCCAAGAGCAATTTCATTTTCATCCTTTTCACACAAAATATGAATTTCGTTATAATGAATAAAAATATACGTTATATTTTGAAGTTGTTTTAATTTTTCGCGAAACGATAGGCAAAAAATGCGCAAAACAATCTCAAAATAATACTTCATTACAGTAACGCGCACGGATCTTTGCCGCTGTGAAGTTAGTTACGGAAAGCGTCGCAGTAGCATAAAATAGAGATGAACGAAAGGTCGGATAGTTAGCGAAACTCGCGCTGTTGTAACCGTCAATTGAGTCATTCGTAAGCAATTCAGAGTGGCAAAAATCCACGCGTTTTACTATACAAAATTTTATTTCTGAATTTTGAAGTCTAATAAATCAGTACAATATATAGGTAGCATTTGAAGTAATAGACTTTATGATATGACTCTAAATGATTTTTACTGATCAACTCCAGTTCACATAGTAAAAAGATATTAAGGTGAAGTTAGACTTGACGCAGAGGACACGGATGACTTTTTAGCATAGGAATGTTGTGACGCAATCTAAAATTATGGAACATAGGCTACATATGGGTTGAAAATGTATTAGGTAATACAAATTGACCACTCATTGAACACGGGGAAACAATAATTCAAACTGACCAATCAACAGCAAACAAGAAATTCGGTCTTCAGCCAGATGCAATTTCTGAAAGGAATAAGTCCCGATACTTCAAAGGGAACGTAGATACAGGGCGTAACGTAGGTTGTAGGTTGGATTAAGAGTGACGGAAGTGAGCGTCAGCCGGTATTCATGCAACTTTTAGCCAGAAAAGGGAACCAGGAAAGGTACCAGATATAATGCATTGATAAATATCAGTGCAGAGCAAATTGTTCCATCAGTTTTTTAACAAGGAAGTGGTTTGTTTAGAACCTTTAGAATTTATTTATTTGACCATGTGGTTAGTTTAAATAACATACTAAATCCGTAACGTGAATGGGGTTTAAACTGCATTGTTACTGTATCATTTGTAGGTACTGATTTTCTTCATAGAACGATGTAAGCGAGGTCTGTAGGTCGTTAACGACCATGTTATCGCCGCCTTGCAAAGGATGTGTACTGCTTGTCACCATTTCTGAACTTTTCCAGTTTTCACAGTTTTCTACATACTCTAATGTCCTTTGATAGGTTTCTTGTCTCATCGCGTTGTTCTGTTGATTCTTCTTTCTTCCGTTGGTAGCTTCAGACTGCGATTGCGAAATGTCCCACACCTGGACTTCACTTGTCGGTTCGTTTTGACTTCTGACGCTGTTCATGCTGCAGTCAGTTCCGTTTGTGTTTTTACCTCGACCGGTCGAATTTCTTGTGAGATTTTGCTGTTTCGGTTGGCTCCCCGTCGACATGTTGACGGAGTTTTGTACCGATTTTTGGTTTGGCACTAAAGGTTTATTAAATTGGTTGCAAGCGTAATCCCATTGGTTGTATTGTCTGTTGTAATATTGGTTGCTTGTAATAGCTTGATTAAAATTATTGCTCTTAGGCGGGGGCGGGCCCATGACAGTGCTGTTATAAGGCGGCGGTTGAGAATATTGCATCGCTTGATCGTAACTCTGAATTGGTCGATTGCAATTGGCGGGTTGTTCGCAATAATTGAAAGCGCCGCGGCCCATGTTGCCACTATTATCGATGCTCATCATAGACGATTGTGACATTTGGACTGGATGTACGGGGTTCTGATTTACGAAATTTTGGTTTGGAACAAAATTGTTGAGCTGATTGTTGTATAACATGTTTCCTTGGTTTTGAATTGGTTGTATAGAACCCATTGGAATTTGACTTTGAATATATTGTGGCATTATTTGGTAACTTGGTAGGTTCTGAGGCCTAACATTAGTGTTCGATCGATTGACAGTGGAATATTGAGTTTGATTGAAATTCTGATTAGGATATTGACTTGGAATGTTGAAGTTTTTGATCATTCTCGATGTGGCATTTTGATTTGGATGAATATGAATTTGATTGTTTCCAAATCCTGGATTATGAGGTGGCATTTGAGGACCATTCATGTTCATCAAATTTTGCGGACGTGCTGGACTATTGGGTATGTTTTGTACCATGGGACTACATACGCCTGGAGGCATAGGACTCTGCATACCTGGATGCATTGGGCTCCCCATGCTCATTGGACTCGCCAGGTTCATCATCGGACTGGCCAATGTTTGAGACATAGGACTCCCTAAATTGGGATGTCTCGGACTCATTATCATCTGATTTGGGGTTTGGTGTTGAGGACTTATGTGGCTTTGCATGCTTTGTGGGCTAACGACGTTGTGTTGGGGACTCATAACACTCATAGCGCTCTGTGGGCTCATAACGTTGTAAACACTGGGCGGACTTTTGACACCATGGGGCATCGAGTGTGGACTCATAACACTTTGTGGGCTCATAACGCTATGTGGACTCATCATGCTGTTTGCTATGCTCTGTGGGCTCATCACATTTTGTTGTACGCTTCGAGGACTCGTGACCATTTGTTTGGGGCTCATTGAAGGATTTTGTTTCTGAGGTAGTGTCGAGTTGTGATTCATTGGCGTCCTTCCACTAGACTCGCCGTGTTGATTTGCCATCGTTTGTAAAGATTGCAATGGATTTACTGATACTGCGCTATATGGGGGTTTAGGAAAATCGTCTTTTTCGTTATGAACCGTATTGTTTTCGGGTATAACTTGATCTTGGAGATTTGTTTTCTCATCAGACGACTTGGTAGCCAGCAAGGAACCGCTGTTGCCTGACATGCTAACGTCTAATGAACTTAAATCGACCGGCATATCACTTATGAGATCACTTCCTATGGCACCTAAGTTTTTGAGTAACGAATCGTCACTAGTAGCTACTTCACTAATTTTATCACTGGAATTGTTCAGGTCGCGAGAGGAATTTTCTTTGTTTTCATTATCTGTCAATTTTTTTTCTTGATTCGAATTGGTGGTTTGGGGATTGCTAGTTGGCGTTATTGTGACGGGTCCCAATATTGATTGGTTAAGATATTGCATCATTTCATCTGGTATTACAAGTTGATTTTCGACCATGTCTCCTTCTGCGACCTGCAATTAAAAAAAAAAGAGATAGGTAGTTAATTATTCACAATCTTCGTCTATATGAAGACTTTTTTAGCACAGAGCACGAATAGTGGCGTGCTACAATTTGCCTGAAATGTCATTGCTACTGATCATATTGTAATGAACTTCTGTATTTGTGTAATACTCGTATGTATTATCCTATGTATAATTTTAATTAAAACGAAAGTGAAGAAAATATAATATTAAAATTAAATTCATATTAAAATATATTATTAAAAATGATTGACAAAATGGTTATAGTTTGAAGTTTTTTGACTTAATACTTGTAAGAGTTTTTTTAAGTGTTTTTATGTTATAACGTTTCTGTATGGTAAAGGAAAAAATACAGACTGTATGTAATGATTTAGCAAAACAAACTTCCAGTATTCACTGGCCTTGTCGAATGCCTTTCATGTTAATAGACATGGTTAGTGTCCTTATAGCCTAACACGAAATTTTTAATTTGGTTATATTGCTCCATCTCAAATCATTTAATTTATTTTTATTTAATTGAGTTTGGGAAGCTTACAGCCTAAATTACAAAATGTTTACTATATTCTAGGTTAAGACATACCCATCACAAGCTACCAACACAGAAGACGAACGCTTGGCCTAGTGAGTAGCGACCCTACCTACGAAACCGGAGGTCCCGGGTTTGAATCCCAGGTCAGGCCAGTATTTACATGATGAATATTGATACTGGTACCGGGTCTTGGTTGTTATATGTATGTGGTGTCTTCGCTTGGTACCCAAAACTCAAGCTAATTCTTAGTTTGGGGCCTAGACGTTGTTGTGATGTATAGGTTATTATTATTAGATATGTGGTTATATTTTTAATATGTGTCAGGAATGGACTGTGGTATTACCGACGTCAAAATATTTAACTTAGTAAAATTAGAATATAATTGATACTGAAAAATTACGACTTAACTGTTATTCGTGGAGATCATTGAACAGACTTTGATATCTTCAGCATGTGGATTTCTTTAGGGACTGAATTCTAGTGTGATGCAGTTATATGGGAAATCATTGAAAAATGTACTTTATAAAATTCTACATAGAATCCTAATTTTTTTTTGTAATATGCTTGCAAATAAAACTGAACTATACTGACTTGTTCCAGATTGACATCGTGGTTAGGATGGTGGACTTGAGCAGTCACCACCACAGTGTTGGAGTTTCTACGGACTTCTTTGTAACCATCGTGGTTATCAACTTCTTCAGTCTTGAACGGGAACGGTGCATCTCCCTAAAATGGAATAATATAATTTATTGTGTTATGATATATGGATCAACTTTTCACACTCTTTAACCTGGTTTGAATATCGCGTACGCTCTGTGTTTAACTGTGCATTTCACACTTGATTTCACCACCAGGGGCGCTAGTGAAGGATGCGGTGAGAAGATATCAAGTATCGTCAATTTGAACATTTTTGTACAGACTTCAGTATGATTGTCTGAATTAAAAGTATAAAAACTTGCTCCGCGTACTCTCTAGCGCATGGCGGTGCTACATTAGTAGAATATATTATTAATAGAATAATCTTATAAAATATCCGGTAATTTTTACACGGTATATATTCAGCATAACAAATGTTTTACAAAATTTAATCTTATTGCTACAGCTCAAGGATTACTTTTGAACGACAAAAAAATGGCGAGCATCATCAGTTATTGGTTAGATGGTGGTTTTCGAAAGGTTCTCCTAATGAACAAAATCAATTTTAAAAATAAATTGCCTAGTTATGTTTTTCGAACGTTATCGCACCTCCGAAGTTAGATACAACGTAATTTACTGACCCTGTTTATTTTGAAATATAAAAAAAATATATAGGAATAAATATACCCAAAAAACATCTCAAAAAGAATTGTCGATAAATTGTGGATAAAATGGTATACAATTTATTATATTTGTCTGTGCCAAAAAGTGGCTAGGAATAATTGTATGTAAGGAAATAAGACGTTTTTCTCACAGGAAGATTAGAGCAGTACCTACAATGCTTCGCATAGTGAGGAGTGCAATATAACACTTACCACGGCATCGTCAGTAGGACATGGATACGGCTGGTATGCATTGGTTTGATCGCTGGCATTCGACTGTTCAGACAATCTACGCGCTTCTTCTTTCACTTGCACGTTGGGATCCAGTTCTAAAGTCAGTTCTTCAGCTCTCACTTCTGAACACGTCACTCCACGGAGAAGTACAGCCTGGTAAGAACAATAATACATTGATACACATCCTGATATCGATCGTCGATATTTCTCCATCACTGAATTCATGGCAGAAAATTCTATGAAAAACGAATGACTATTTTATAGGTTTTTTTTGGGAAAGCTGGTACGACCAAACCTTAAATGTATAAAAGCACGCTTGGCATTCGAGGTATCAGGGTCAGTGTTATAACAAGTGGTCGCGAGTTCGTATCGACATTTTGAACCGTCTATTATATGCCATAATAACCGTGGTAATTTTCTTTCGAACAATCTATTGCTTTGCTACTTTATGTTATGATAGGCCAACTTAGTATGTCGTGATAGCCTAGAGCGCAACGAACCTGTCTCAAATTTATAAGGCCCCATAGGGCCATGGTTCGAATCCGGGCGTGTACCAATGAGTTTTTCTGACTTAAGTACACAATATCACTGACACCGTGCTTCGGAGGGCACGTTAAGCAGTCGGTCCCGGACGCTGTCAATAGATGGCGGTCGTTACAGTTCCCAACCCGCAGTGGAGCAGCGTGGTGGACTTAAGCTCCAAGCCCCCCTCCTCACCCTGGGGGAGGCCTAAGCCCCTGCAGTGGGGTGAAAATGGGCTGATGATGATGATGATGATGAGGCCAACTTAGGCAAAATATTTTTTGTATAGCGTGCAAACTGTGCCGCGTGAGACAGCTACGGAATTCACCAGGACCGTAGTTTAAAGAAAATAAGTTTAATGGGATTATTTATTTATTTTAATCTACTTATGCACGTTGTCGAAAATCGACAATAACCGTCTAAATATAAAGTAAAATAAGGTTGGAATTGCAAGTTTTGAAAATTCATGAAAAATATTTCCACAAAATCTTGCTTCACGCGGCATGAAGCACATATATTTCAAATACAAACAGAAGAATTCCCAGACCTCTGGACCACTGTTCAGTAGTTAAATAGCTCAGGACTTAGACTGAATTACAAATTTATTAGCTTTAAGCGACGTTCAGCGAAATCTCTTGTTTAATGTTTGACTCTTGTTTAATAAATGAAAAATCACCTGGTTTCCTTGTGAAGTTCTGACAGCTTGGACAGCAGCGAGAGCTGATGATGGTGTCGGAGCGTACCCAACGCACGATACTTGACTAGATCTGGAAAATTACATCCGTAGAGTTTCCCAAGAGAACGAACAGGGACAAAATGAAAATCATGTAATACATTTATGTTGTACCATATCCAGGCATTGTTGGAGCTATATAATTGAAGTTGTTGACGAATGTATATACATACTTTAGGCAAACTATTCCAAGGCCTATTATGTAACTATACTTATTTTTTTGTTATACTTTTTTTTTAATATCTGAGACATTCCATACAGCGCTATCTAGTCCCAAAGTAAACAAGTATTATGCTTGTATTATGGGGTACTAGACAACTGATATATTTATTCTTTTTTTATAATATATACATAAATAGATACTTTTACACCCAGACACGGAACAAATAGACATGTTCATACACACAAATATTTGTCCCGGGCGGGAATCAAACCCGCTACCCTCTACTCCGCAGTTAGGTTCTCTAACCACTCGGCCAACCGGTCAGTCAAATTATACTACACAAAATTTGACCCACGTGGAATACGTAATATCGACAGAAGTCAAACAAAGATCTAATTGGGCAGCTTTCAAGAACCTATGCACGCAACGTCTTTGAATCCAAGTCAAAGTAAAACCTTAGTAGCTTGAAGTATTATGAAAAAGCTGTAAGTTTTTTTTGCAAACTGGTGTATCTAACAACGATCTCCACAAAAGACCTGTACAGTAAGCGGCACAAATTACGGAAAGAACTGAACACGCCACATTGATACCGAGTTTCTTAACACGCAGTCTTTTTATTTTTAAATAAATTTACTGCGGGTCAATACTAGGCTTTGTTCTGTATATGATAGACAAATACTGGAAAATTTTGTTTTTGAATAGTGCAAGGAACCAGAGAAAAAGTTGATGTCTTATAATATTGCCTAAAACGTCCCTAGAACCAGACAGGAAGTTGTCGTCCTCACAACCAGACCATTTCTTGTATTCTACCTAATCTAGTAATCGTGCGTGTCGGACCATGCACAGTACAGGGTTCCGTAATTGGGATGAACGTTTATGGATAAAATTCAAATAATAAGTTTAAAAACAACTATATAAAAGAAAACTACACATATATTTTTGAAACCAATTTTCCGCCCCACAGTTGAAAAGTAATTAATGTACGTTGAAATTTTTTTCGACCCTTAGTTACAAGTGTAACGGTTCGTAGATTATATATACCTTCCTGATCTATGTACTGTCAAGAGTCTCCAAATAAAATGACTGTGACAGACATACAGAAAAGCAGAACGAAATTGTAAAGTCTGTTTTTTGCCATTTGACTACGGGACCCTAAAAATCACGTCATTTCGTTGCTCCGTGAAGCTATAACAAACAAACACAATTTCGCATTTTAGAATGCAGCTACAACGGTACAAAAATGTTGAGAATGGGCGGGACGCGTGAACGTCCAAACAAATGCTCCTAAACAATTACGTAGTTAATATGCATATTAATCTTGGTTTTTTTTTATTATGTCTCACTTGAGTTAGAACTAGGTTTGTATAGAGCCAAAACTTTGAAATTCTTATAAAGATCCTTTTTATAAAAATTTCGTATTTTTATATTATGAAATTCCTATAACTAGGAAGTTTATAGAAATTTCAAAGTTTTGGCTCTATACAAACCTAATTCTAACTCAAGTGAATCTATAATTAAAAAAAAAAACCAAATTTATATGCATATTAACGATGTAATAGTTTAAGAGCTTTTGTATGGACATTCACGCGTCCCGCCCCTTCTTAAGGATACAATTTGAAGGTTAGTACAGAACGCATGAAAATTTTAAACACAAATCGCGTCGCCACAACCAGTTTTAGGTGTCAACGGGACTCAGTATATAATAATATTTATTATTATCATTTAATATAGAACGATGGGGCAGGGGCGTTCTTTGCAAACCGACTGTACCTACGCAAGCTCACATCTAGTTGCATTCAAATCCGCAATAAAGTTTGACACCCTCTTGTAACAATAGTTACCTTCTGCTGCTGTCCGGAGACAGTTGATCGAACACGACGTTCGTCTGTTGTGAGAGTAACTTTTGGGGCGCGGCGTTGCCCGCAGCACCGCATACAGAAGCCTGACTGCTTTTACGAGATATGTCAGATGAAGTTCTGGAAAACGAAAGTCAACCGTTACGATAAAGGTGTAATTTAGCTTAAAAAAGAACAAAGTTAAAATACCGTATCGCGAAACAATCGCTGAGTGACTTGGATACTTTAGCAAATGAGAAATTACCATAGTTATACATCACTACATATAGATCGGTTGCCACCATACCAAGTATGGGTTATCTTTCTTAAAAAAAAAGTTAATAAAATTACGAACTGTGGAGTTTGTAACGGATCGTCAGAAAACTCCGCAGTTTGCTACACCAAAAATTAGCGTACCATATGCAACTATAGTGATGCCGCATCTGCGAAATATCGATGATTGAAACTTGTTAAATGTTAATGTAATCGAACTTTTTTATAACTGAAAATTGTTTTTATACATTTTCACGCAATGAAAACATATAACAAGTCGCGTTTATTGTAAAATAACATCAGTCGGACAGAGAGATTCCTTATTTCTCTATATATTATTTCAACAAGCCAAATACCATATAAGTACGAATTGACTAGAAGCCCATTTCTGCATTTACCGTCTAATCACTCATAATCTAGCTAGTTGGTGCAAGATGGCGGGTATAGTCTGAGTTTCAGCCCGCTAGGTCTCCACCCCCGCGAAATCTTACCTTGCACTATAAAGACTACTTCCTGAAGATATACCGGAATCTCTTCTAGTGTTAGGAATTGCAACTTTCAGGTCCCCAGTCACTCCCAGTTCAGTTCTGCCGGGAGCTCCACCTAAAAACAAATTATGGTTAATACATAAAACCTAAAACGTCCTGTGAATACATAGAAGCATAACTGATGCTCAATTAAATAATAATGATTTATTTACATTAACAATTTTACATAACTTTGACTAATTATTGCCGACTCCTTTTAAGCGTGTAGTTTTTGTGTCAGGGGAGTCAGGAGACTCTGCTCGTCCTTATTTACAAACTTAAATTAAATTATTAAAGATTTCGTTTAACATTTTATACAATAATATGAGTGTATATTAGTTAGCGTATGTGCATGTGTCTGATGGTAAATTTATTGAAGAAACATTTCCGTTTCCTCGCAAATTAAATGCATAATACAAATTGGCGCCAGCCAAATTGTTAGTTAGATAATCAAATTGTAAATGTGAATATATAAAACATACAATGTGCATTATCTCTGTAATATAAAAGTCAACCTTGCCTCCTAAACAATAAAGCATATTTTAACACAGCATACAGGTGTGCGAGAATTAGTATTGTTCCGTCATGACGCCACTTTGTTTCATCGTTTTAATACAATGAATACTTTTATATTTTTTTTCAGTTACGGACGTAAACACATAAAACCTCACCTCCACCCATATCAACATGAGGTGGTGGCGGCAACCTGCCAGCTAACGCTAACTTGTTGCCCAATCTAGGCCCGTGGTGCGTTCTGGGTTCGCCTATCGCCACCATTGCCCTCAGCATCAGTGGCAGTTGGCCAACTTCGCCTACTACTTCTGGTTCGATCTGCAAAAAAAAGAAAAATCTCGAATTAAGAACTTTTTTTATTCAAGTACAGAAGAAAAATCTATAAAGTTTGGGTGTACCAAATAAATTTTCTGTCCCATCTCTTATTTTTCAATAATAATTTATTGCCTGTAACAGTTACAGATTGTCGTTTTCTTCAAAGACGTATCCACTAACTTGGATGGTTTATATTAAATCTTATTATGTTGTGAATAAGGATACTTTTGTCTTATATTAAATTTAAGTGTGTTGTTTGCAATATCTGGTATATGTGTAACTAGCGACCGCTCGCAGCTTCGCTTGCGTAGACTACACATTTCTGTTTTAGGTAGTATTAACATTCGAAACGGTTTATACGTACTTTTTGCTGAAACTAATATTGGGTACACCCATTCAAACTTTCAGCCTTCATTCTCCCCACTCCTTTAAGAAAACCTATACTCCCATACTTTTCACCTCCCGTTTCACACGTCATTATTTATTTTTGTTAAAATTTTTATGTTTCTAACTTTAAAGAACAAAGACTCTCATACAAAGCCCTTCCATCCCTCCCTCCTTAAATTTGAAATTTCCAAATATTCCTTTCTTAAAAAATTAATACGTTATAAAATAAACCTCTGTTTCAAATTTCAGCTTACTACACTTAATAGTTACGGCTTATCTACGTTGATAGATCAGTAAAGACAAACGACAGACAGACACAAAAAGTTGGTGATTTCACTCTTGACAACTATCTTTCACGTCTGCAAAGTTTCATTAAAATCTGTTTAGCCATTTTAGAAATTATCTCGAATAGATACATAGACGTACAGATAGACAGACGGATAAAAAGTAGCGTATGTCCCTTTTGACCACCTCCTTTTCATACCCGTGAAATTTCATTAAAATAGGTTTAACTGTTTTGAAGATTAGCTCGAATAGACAGATGAACGTACATACAGACATACAAAAAGTAGTGTATGTCACTTTTGACCATTTCTTTTCCATATCTGTGAAGTTTCATCTAAATTAGTTTAGCCGTTTTGGAGATTTGCTCGAATAGACAGACAGACAGATAGTATTATTTTATACATATAGCCTATAGCCTTCCTCAATAAATAGACTATCCAACACAAAAAAAAAAATTCAATTCGAACCAATAGTTCCTGAGATTTGCGCGTTCAAACAAACAAACAAACAAACAAACAAACAAACAAACAAACAAACTCTTCAGCTTTATAATATTAGTATAGATAAGAAAACTGGTACAGCGATTTACCAATATACATTTGCGTGAGTGTAAAAGAAACAAACGACATATTTTTTTAGGCAGAAAACAGTTCTGATTTTGGTTTTTAAAGCTCATAATTTTCGATTTAGTTATTATACGTATGTGCAAACGAGTTTTTTCGAAAACCATGATTAGAACTGTATAGTGTTATAAAGAACGTATTTTATAAATTTCGCGACAAGTATATGATACAGTTAAGTTATTAAGATGGTAAAATAAACACAAAAAAGTTTAATTTTTTACTTCTGGTCAAATAAATTTTGCATAAAACAAGGCTTGTATATTCAGAAATCACTTGGTCGAAATCTTATTTGAAAAAAGTATAAGAGAGTTTTTGACAGTTGAAGACTTGTTTCACCAATCCATCGATCATTCAGTTTTAGACTTTATCAAAAAAATATAGTGTGGGAAAAAAATGTTATTACGTCTCCATCGAGTCTGAAGTAAGGCGCGCCATGTCCGTCGTTGAAACCGCTTATACCCGATGAACCGAAATCGATCTCTCCTCCGCATTGTGCTGAAAGCTGAAATAATGAAAAATATAAGTAACCACATACAACCACACACTTAGAATTGAAGTGGCAATTGGAAAGCCATATCGCTTGCAGAACCGACAACCGCTGAGAAAAATTTGACGACCGATTGGCCGAGTGGTTATAGACCCTAACAACGGAGCCAAGGGTCGCGGGTTCGATTCCCGCCTGGGACAAATATTTGTGTGCATGAACACAAGTATATATTATAAAAATTATTTAAGTATTTATATCAGTTGTCTGGTATCCATAGTACAAGCTTTGCTTAGTTTGGAACTAGATGGCGCTGTGTGAAATGTCCATAGTATTATTATAAATGGTTCTCAAGTACGAAAACGAACCAGACATCGCATCATGGGCCGCCATCGGTTATAGGTGGCCCAAGACCGTTTTGTCTTGGAGATCTAGAACAAGGCCTTTGTGCGCAAGTGGACTTTGATGGGTAAGACAAACTAGTCCTAGGAATATGTGACTAGAAATATTTGGACAAAGGTCGTAGGTTCAATTCCCGCCCGGGACAAATATTTGTGTGCGTGAAC
The DNA here is from genome assembly GCA_949709985.1 of Luffia ferchaultella. Classification (NCBI taxonomy): domain Eukaryota; kingdom Metazoa; phylum Arthropoda; class Insecta; order Lepidoptera; family Psychidae; genus Luffia; species Luffia ferchaultella. The sequence continues at coordinate 5,765,445 of OX453266.1, read as the reverse complement.
ATGTCTATTTGTTCCGTGATTGGGTAAAATACGTACATGTGTGTCCATGTTTAGGTATTTAAAAAAATCTAAGTGTTTATAATTAGTTATCTAGTAGATATAATACAGGAACTGTCTAGTTATACATCGGCCGTCGAGAGAATACGTTTCTGACCCATAGGAATTGTAGCTATAACATCATGTTTGTTGTGAGTTGACATAATATAATTTTTAATTTAATTTTGTGTCCTTCGACACGAAACTACAATAATATTTGAAAACGGCAATCGTCCGACGGTACAAATTCACATCGACCATCCGATTCCTATACCGATGACGACCTGTCAGGAACGCATTTTCTCGACGGCCGATGTATAGGGACTAGATGACTTTGTGTAAAATGCACCAGGCTTTATTATTATAATGTAAAGTAATACACATATGCGTCGTGGCCAAATTATAGAATAAGATCATTTCATATGTTCGTTTTCGGCTCCTTTGAAAATTCGGCCAAGATGGTACAGCATTTTTAAATTGATACATTAGGTTAGGTTAGAATCGTTTATATTAACGCAAATTTCAAAGCGGAACGGAGCAACGAGCCATCCAGAAAACGGATGTAAAATTCGACCCCATTATCAAATTATCAATCCTAAGATTTGACCACGACGACGTAGGATCACAGACTATGAGCCGGATATTAAATTTAGTTGACAGCCACTCTACTTTTTGCGTGTAAGGCCCTCCAAGGCTTGAGGCCCTATGGGGTGTACTTATAATGTTTATTTTATAGATCAGGTGATGTGATGTAAAAACAGAGAATGTGGACAGAACACTATATATTATAAACTTATAGTCTTTTAATCTAAATATTCACAAAATTTATCTGTCATTTCTTTTCTTATCTATCAGACTCTCAAATTAATGTATTTTTTTAACATGACAGGAGGCGGCTCCCTCCAAAGAGGACGCTACAGGGCCGGTCTAATAAACCCTGTACGAGATTTAATTAATTTATTCTGAATTATCAATTGAAACAAACTGCGAGCAGAAAAGACTAAGCAGTCAAGACTATGTAATTTAAAGGTCAAACTGTTCCGATATGCCTAAACGCATGTGTTATAATTTCCTATACGCGAGCTTTCTGGTTAAATCTCTTACACTTTGTATAGTCTTGTAAAAAAGAAGTTATTATGTAGTAATTTACCTGATGCGCAGGAGTGTGGATGCCATGAGGAACAGGCGAGGCTGGGCTTTCACTCTTAACAGACGCTGAAGATGTATGACCCCTTGGCATAGGAATTCCACCTTCCTCTGACCTTGGAGATGAACCGGCGCCTCCGCCGCCGGACTCTGCTGAATCGTCACCACGGTTACAACCTATAGAAATTATAAAGATTAAGTTTAAATCAGAAATAAGATGGAGGTGGTTTTAGGAAGTGTACAGATGGTGCCTTCGAAAAATATTTATATAAATTGTCATTGGCCAGCTATTGTGAATTAAAATAATCGATTTATTTATTTATTTATTCAGGAAACAAACAGTGTTAAATAGAACATGAAATAAAACATATACAGGGTAAGTCAGAATGTTATGCAGGTTTTCAAAAATCAAAGTTTGGTTTAGTGTAGTTTTTTTAAAAAAACACATCACAGGTGTTCTATGTGAGCGCCTTTTGTTACACGACAGACATCAAGCCGATATTCAATCTCCTGCCCAACTTTCTGCAGCATATCGCGGTCGATATCAGCAATGGCTTCTGTGATGCGAGCACGCAGTTCATCCAGTGTTGTTGGAAGTGGTGGTACGTAAACACGATCCTTTACAAAACCCCACATGAAGAAATCACACGGGGTTAGATCGGGTGAACGAGGGACTAGTCGACGGACGGCCAGTTGATTTTCGTTTACAAATGCAGCCTGCATCCCTAAATTGTGTGTACCACTTACGAATGAACCTCCCATCTGGCGGGTCTCTCTGATATTTGGTACGAAAATGTCGTTGAACAGTAATCACAGAGTTGTTAACATGGTAATCAAGCACACAGAACGACTTCTGCTCGCCAGTCAGCGCCATTTTCTTTAACTGCTCTCCTGCTGACATCTTGCGGGCGAACGCGGAATCAGTTTCAGGAAACTAAACTTTGAAAGTTTACCTTTCACACAGTGTATCTCACAATATTATATGTTCATTATATTTCACATAATAATTTTTTGAAAACCTGCATAACATTCTGACTTACCCTGTATATATATAGAACCTACACAAAACAGTTTCCACAATCAAATTATACATAAATACAATAGATACCGCAAACAATAAAATTTTCAATAAAATGAAATAAAAATTACTTACTAATAATAATAAATATTAATAAGGTCTAAACACTTAGGTACATTAAAAAAATAAATAATCAGAATTATACAACAAACTGAGCAAGTACAATAATTATAGATTGTTATATTCGAGGGCAATCAAAAAAACTATGGACAATAAATCAAGTTTTCGCAATAAACAGTTGTTTTAGGAGATTTATTTACTTTTCTGGCGGACATGATGTTTAGGACTTTTTTTCAATTACTAATATATGAAATTAATACACAGTGAAAGTCAAGTTGTCCATGTATTTTTTTAAATACAAACATCGCATCTCTAATCTAAGAGCTGTAGATAAAAAAGGTTAATAAATCTAAAATTCTGTGCGAATCGGCGTATTTTATTTATTACTTTACATAAGGAATTGTAGAATATTTCCGATTGTAAAATTAATTCAGAAGCAAGCGTCACTACACAAAGTCACTATCATGGAGGTATGAACGTTGTTATTGCACCTTTTATGGAGGGAGGTGTCGTGATAGCCCAGAGCGCAACGAACCTGTCTGAAATATATATAAGGTCATGGGGCCATGGTTCGAATCTGGGCGTGTACCAATGAGTTTTTCTGACTTAATTACATTAACTATCACTGACTCCGTGCTTCGGAGAGCACGTTAAGGAGTCGGTCCCGGAATAGATGGCGGTCGTTACAATCCCCGACTCGCAGTGGAGTAGCGTGGTGGATTTAAGCTCCAAACCCCCTTCTTACCTTAGGGGAGGCCTAAGCCCCTGCAGTGGGGTAACATGGGCTGATGATGATGGAGGAAGCGTACTATAAGTTCGGTGTAGTCGAATTTCAGTGAAATTTGACTTTTGATAGTGACATTTTATGAATCTGTCGCTACATATTTTATAGAAAAACTATTTTGTGATTGTGCCTTAAGACGTAAACGCGCAACAACAATGTCGATACTTCCATGGCCACCGTAACTGGAAATAGCGAGATCATATTTAGCGACATTATATTTTATTGTACTTTTTATTTTTTATAACGTATACATCACAACAACGTCTAGGCCCCAAACTAAGCATTAGTTTGTGTTTAGGGTACCAAGCAAAGACACCACATACATATAACAACCAAGACCCGGTACCAGTATCAATAGTCATCATATAAATACTGACCCGAGCAGGGATTTGAACCCGGGACCCCCAACTTTATATATTCTAACGAACACTTTTATTATTGTTATTATTATTATATAAGTAATATAAATCTCACCCTTATGCTTTTTACTGGCGTAAAACTCTGCACCGTGCACCGTTTTTACATGTTTTCGAAGAGATGAAGGATCCGTGTACCTTTTCGTGCATCCTGGAGCCTTACAAACGTATGGTTTCTGGAAAGATCGATATTAATATTTTAGATACCATAGAAACTAAACTTTGTAAAAGACTTAAAGAAATTAAAATCCGATAATTAATGTGAGCTAAGTCCGAAAAAAACCCTTTTAAGGTTCGAATTAATCGACTTGACATTTTTTTTTTATTATGCAATGCAATAAATATACATCCATAACGTGTGTGTATGTTTGAATGTTCAGTCAGTCAGTTAAGTTCAGTCAAAAATTTATTCAATAATAAAGACATATTTTACTCTAAAAGAATGAATGCACTATTCTTGTATGACATGCATGCATGTTTTTTCTTTTTTTAATAATGATAATGTTTATTTATCTCCACAACGGTATAAAAATAAATAACAAATATTGTGGGAGACTGGAGTACAAGCTAGGCCGTTCGGTACATCTTCACGTACCCAACCCACTTTGAATTGTACAATCCACAATCCACATTTTTTAATTTGTAAATTTCAAACAGGATCGTTGAAAGGAGATATTGTAAAAGTTAAATTTACAGATTTGTCTACTAGTAAATCATTTATTTATGTTTATCTCACAGAGATCAATTTATGTTTGAAATAATGTGTATGGCGCTCATAGTAAAATGTGTACAATGTTTAGGGGCGTGTCTGTATGATTTGTTTAATACACCAGTAATAAAATATAGTTCCAATCAAACTTTATGGCGGATGCGAACATAGGCACAAGTCGCGTCGCAGTAACCAGTTTTAGGTGTAGCGGGACGCAATGGAGCGAGGGATATATGACTGTACCTGCGCAAGCAAGCCTATGGCGTTGTATTCAGATCCGCCATAAAGTTTGAGGCGAACTATACCTATCACCAAAATCGTAAATAATATCAATGTTTCATTATAATTGAACTTATGCAACCTTTTAATAGTTAGATTCCTTAGAAATAGAGTACAGAAGTTTTTTTTTTTTGATTCGCTGACTTTCTTGCAACACGCTGTCAGACATCAACGTAAAAACATTTGACGACTATTATATTATTATAATATTTTTCTTAATAATTATCACAACAAAAAATGGTCACCCTATTTAAAAAAATATCTATCTACCGTATATATGTTTCTTTGCGCATACGCCTATATCACCCACTCTCTGGCACTAAATGTATAAAAGCAAGTAGCTTTATTGATTCGCTTCAAAGCTGCGCTCGCTGCAGGCGTTTTTTGTTTAGGTGTATTATTAGGTTTGTTTAATTTTAAAGTTGAACACTGTCACGTGATTAACGGGCCTTTCTTAGGTTGTCACTGACTTCGAACCGCCTTCTTGCAACTATGGACAGAGGACAAACTAGAACCAACTAACTGTCTACATACCAAGCTTCGTGAACGCGTATTCATCATTTTACGCTCGCTGTGCGCAAGCCTATATTCATATAAAACAATGAGAATCTATCGACAAAGCTGCAAAAGTCGCTTTCCCAACGTTTTACCTTTTCATCGACAAAAAAACACAACATTTTACGTAAAAGAGACATGTAGTGTAGACGTCAAGCAGGCGTTCAGCAAGCGTCACGTCACGCGAACAGTGAACGCTGAAATTTCCATCCTTTTCACATTAGAAGAGTACATGCAACATAGATAATCGAGTAGATAAGAAGTACCATGTAATGATATTTGTTCAGTGACAAGTGTCCCAAAAATAATTACTCACACAACTAATATAAATAAAAAAACATTACGCATTCGAAAATAGTTTTGCTAAGCCCCCCTCGCCCTGGGGAGGCCTAAGCCCCTGCAGTGCGGTAAAAATGGGCTGATGAAGAAGTGAAGAAAAGTTTTGCCTCAAATTTATGTCATTTAAAATCATTTATCCTTTTCACTTACATCTTTGGTATGATTTGATGTCGTATTTTAGAGTTTAGGTTATGAGATTTGTACCGTACTGCATACTTGAAAGGTACAGCATAACCGCCTATATGCCCACACTAACCTACACTAATGCTCTGCGGCATGCACCCTTAACGCTGTCCAAGTCATTCATGAGCATAATGCACAAAAAGCGAACACAGGAAAATTACCTCATTGCTATGGGTCCTATTCTGATGTTTCGCTCGGTCGCTCGCATTGGAAAAAGCTTTAGCACAGCCGGGATATTCACAAGTATACGGTTTCTCGCCTGTGTGACTTCTCAAATGCGTTTTCAAGTTCTCCAATCTCGAATAAGCTTTGCAACAGCCTTCGAACTGAAATGTAAACAAGACATTTTTTGAGCGACGAAGTATTTGTAAAGAAGAAATAAGGAAATATAATGAAAATGTTGTAACACAATATTATATTAAATACTGAATCCATTCAAATATATCTGTAATTTCATTAATAATTTAAAGTCTGATTCCGTTACCTAAGGTTCGTCTTTTCTGAAGTCATTAAAGGGTATTTAAGAGATTTATAATTTTTTTTTTAATATCTTTATTTCGTAGTTATGCAACATAATCTTGAAATACGTCACAAGAGTGAATTTATTCTTTTGTGGAAGAACGTCACCACAAAGGCGCATTCAAAGTGCTGCTTCCTCTCAGAAGAATACGCAAGAAACTGAGGAACGCTCTTTTTAACAAAATTGTAAATATTTTTTTGACAATCAGTGCTTAAAGATTAATATTATTGAAACAAACCGATAAGCGAGCGGCTTTCACCCATGGACTTTCTTCATCTAAGTAGTCCGATCTTTTATAATAAGCTTTTGCATAAAGCTTTCATTTTATTGTAGTTTTAAACTTGTTAAGGGGTAGATCTTGAATGTCAACTGGGATCTTATTGTAAAAGCGTATACATTCCCCTTTAAAAGATTTTGTGATTTTATTGAGGCGGTTGACATGGTTAGCAAGTTTATCTTTGTTTCTTGTATTAACATGATGCCGATCACAATTTTTTAAATACATTTTTTTACGTAGAATATATTTTCAAATATATATTGAGATGGCAATGTCATTATATTAATTTCCGTAAATTTGTCCCTAAGTGATACTTCAGGTCCTAGTGTATAAATTGCTTAAATAGCTCGCTTCTGCAACACGAAGAGTGTGTTTACATTGGCAGCGTGTTCCCACAGCAGAATGCTAGTAGTCATCAAACTATGAAACCCACTGAAATACACCAATCTCGCGGTTTCTAATTATTCAAATTTTCTAATATTTTCTAAATTATTCTATCCTTTTAATAACTTGATCGGTCAATGTAAATGTTACTATATAAACTATTCTGATTCGACAAGAATATAAAGTAGAATATTATTCGTTTACAGGTTACAGTTACAGTTTACAGCTCGCGCCAAAGTTCTTGATCGCTCTGAAATTGGCGCGGGTTTTAGCGCAGGTCTCCACTCTCGACACTCTGATACCCATTTTTATTACTGCGACGCTATTCCCTTCCATTTTAGAGGGAATAACAATTTCTTGAATTTCGTCTCTTAATTTTTTTTCCGTTTCTTTACTACGTTTCTCTAATCATACTTATACTTTTATCCATACCAGACCGCGTTGAATCGGATTGTAATACTTACAGTACATTTATGTGGTTTTTCTCCTGTATGCCTTCTCATATGTACGACTAACATGTATTGAGCTTTGAACGGTTTTTCGTCTCTAGAACAACCGACCCAACGGCAGACAAATGCTTTTTTACTTGCATGTATGTGGTCTGTGTTTATGTGTTTCACTAAGTCGTCCTGCGTCGGAAATTCTAGTTTGCAGTCAATCTGAAAAAAAGTGCACGAAAATTGTAAGTAGTGTATTTAGCTGTGGAAATTCCTGAAAAAAAAAAACATTTAGCTTCCTGAACGACACTAAATCGCTAAAAATTACAGCTAATGGCGCTAGAACGATGAGTTTTCATGTGAAGCATAAAGGTTAAAAACAGGCCTATACGACTTTATACTATACATTTACATTTAACGTACTACCCATTCTCAATAAGTAATTCTCATCCTCAAAGAGAACAAAATTTCGTGTACCTGAACTTCTTATCTAACTGCCATGCAGCAACATGTTATATCCCAGCAAACGTTAACCCAAAGATCATAGAGGAACCAAAATATTAAAAAAAGGTAAAGTTACCCTCTATATGTTGGTAAAATGAAAATTGATAAAAAATTATTACACCGATAAAGAAAAACTGGTAACACGGACGGCACTGGTAAAGCCGTAGTAAATTTTCCTTTAAGTGACAAAATCAGTGTCGTGATAGCCCAGAGCGCAACGAACCTGTCTCAAATTTATAAGGCCTCATAGGGCCATGGTTCGAATCCGGGCGTGTACCAATGAGTTTTTCTGACTTAAGTACACAATATCACTGACACCGTGCTTCGGAGGGCACGTTAAGCAGTCGGTCCCGGACGCTGTCAATAGATGGCGGTCGTTACAGTTCCCAACCCGCAGTGGAGCAGCGTGGTGAACTTAAGCTCCAAGCCCCCCTCCTCACCCTGGGGGAGGCCTAAGCCCCTGCAGTGGGGTAAAAATGGGCTGATGATGATGATGACAAAATCAGAAAATGTGGTTAGTTGTACACCATACATACCCAATGGCAATTCGTCTCAATGAAATCTCCAGGTTCGTCTTTGGAATCCAAGCCATCATGCACTGTGCTTTCAGCGGCAGCAGACAATGGTTTCGTGCTATGGACACTGTCTCGGTGGGACATTAAACACTGGGGCGATTTTCTGTGTGTCAGCAATGTTGATGCACTGTAAATTATAAAAGAGAATATTTATTATAAACTACTAGATAAATTACAAAAAAAAACCTGTAATCTTTTAATAATTAATTAATAGTACATTATGATGCAAGTACGGTAAGCTGCATATTACAGTAGAGGTGTTTATAGGCACGAGACGAAGCCGAGTGCATAAATAATAAACCAATGACTATAATAGCCAGCTTACTGAATACGACAATCATACGAAGTTTTTCAATACATTTGCGATTAAAATTAGGTAGGTACTTCAAAATTAATAATGGCGGGAGTGGGCTGCTTTTCACGGTTTACGCATGCGTTACAAACAAAACGCTCGTTTGTGATTGGTCAAAAGTATTTGGGCATTTGCCCGAGTCAGTAAAATGCAACATTACGATCCATGTTTCGATGTCATGAGAACCACATTAATAGCAAATGTATTGAAAATATATTTAATTAATTATGTAGTTACTAATATCTCAAGGTTTTTTTTTTCAAACCAGGATCCGGTATTCGAATTAAATTTTTGCTTTTAATGCCTAAATACGACGAACAAAAATAACCACCTGTCGGCTTCCATGACGCTCGTAATCTCAGGCTGTTGAGGAGGTTGTTGCATGTGCGGAGGTGTTCCATCCAGCACCAACCCGGGGCGAACTTCAACCGGAGCTCCCATAAGAATTTGGGTCGGAGACGATATGTGTGACCTGAGTCAAAAACAAAAGTTTCTCATCATTATATCGTATAAATGTCACAGTTCTTTAAACGCGGTAAGAGCAATGCTGATCACTCACTTGTCAGTCGACAATTTTATCGATTAGTTATTTTTGTCCGTTGGTTAGTTTCTCTAAGTAGCCATTTTCTTAAATTCGACACTCTTGTGTAATATATCAGTAATGTTACAAAAGTAAACCACTGTATGGTATTGTATATTTCGGATCTACAAAATTTGGTAACGGCTAGACATAAATCTAGGCTTAGACCTATAAGACAGCAAAATTCATTAAACGCCAAAGTCTGAAAAATATAATTTTTTATTGATTTTGTTGACCCATCAAAGAGATTGTGTTTTTCCTATTCATGTTATCTTAATAAGAGAAGTAATGGAGGTTGTAAAAAGAATAAAAGAAAGAGGTTGTAAACAAAAAGAAAGAAAGAAGAAGGAATGCAGTTACTAGTGATATTATTATTAAAACTAAAGAGAATTTCTTTTCTAAACACCTGTATAATACAAATGGCAAGAAGGCTTCTTAAGTAAAGCTTTTAATCAATCACGTCTAATCATATAATTAAGTAAAGGCTATGCTCAAGTTGTCACTTTTAGTAGCAACTTCTTGCAACTTACCGTATATCACAAAGTGATCACAAAGTATTGTACGTGGAACATAGACAGACAAACATAGCAATTTTAAACGTCGGCATTACCATGGTTTTTATAAATGTTAAATTAAGCTTGCCAAGAACTTTTATATTGCAACATGGTAATTTAAGTGAAATAATAAAAAAAAAAACAGGAAATTTACATTTGTACCTAAATAAAAAAAGGTAGACGCTATTTGTTTGCTAGCGAGAACGAATTAGATTTCATCTCAAATTTGTATAATTTCACTTAGAAATTAAAACATTTTAAAATCCAAGAAGTGAAAGAGTCTCATGGAGATATAATTTATTTCATCCATTCTTATTTCTAGGCAATATTTGATGCAATATCTTCAAAACATTCATAGTGGATCAAATATAGATCTGGTAAGAAGCTTGCCTGTACCTATGTATCCCAGCAACGAGATGCGCGTGCGCAGCATGATGCGCTGCAGCCGCGGCAGCCTGTTGATGAGCGGGATCTAGCAATACCCCTCCTAGAACGGCACCTCCTACCGCACCACCTCGCGCTAAAAGCTGCTGTGCTAAAGACGCGTGCGATAATGACAATGCAGGAGAGATTGCACCTAAAAAGAAATAATTATATGAAAATTAGTCACAGTATTATGGACACATAATTGGCTGTCGTTAAGACGAAATTTATGTGTTAAAAGGTCTATTCAACGATCCCATGTTTGATTGAATGTGCATTTTTATTTCATCAGTAATTCTTCTGCTCAATATTAGGTTCTAATATTTCTTAATATGCGTCATAACAATGTTATAACTCGATAAGACAAAGCCAAAATGTATTGACATAGAAAATGTCTTTATAATGAGTGGCTGATAAAGTAATGTATTTGTAAATATAATGAGTGAAATACCATGTACTGGCTGGACATATACTGTTCCAATCAAACTTTATGGCGGATGTGAACATAGGCACAAGTCGCCTCGCAGTAACCAGTTTTAGGTGTAGCGGGATGCAGGGGAGCGAGGGGTTTATGACTGTACCTGCACAAGCACGCTTATATCGTTGTACTTCGATCCGCCAGAAAGTTTGAGGCGAACTATTCCTTCATGATATTTGAGCCACAGAACAATATCTATGCATCGACTATGAATGACATGAGGATTGACATACAGTAATACTATACTATGTCCGTTCTGTGGTATTCACAAAAGAATTTACGTAAAAGAAGAAACATTAGCAAACATTACACAACAGATAGATGTGAAAAAGAGATAGTTATATGATCGCCTGGTCCCGAAAATTTCCGAAGACACGAGCTTCTCGAGCAGATGTCACGTACCGGGAAGCGAAGCCATATAACGCGGTCTCTTTCTAACACGCTTAAATTTAACAGTGCTTTCTCTTTCTTTGTTCTCGTTTAAATGAAAGGCCCATTATCCAACTATGGCGCAAATTATCTGTACGAAGTAACATACCAGCACTAAGATGTCCATAACTCCCGGTGGAGGCTGCAGATGGTGCTCTAACAGCCAGACTAGCAGGTGAAGCTCTTATAACGGCAGCTAAATCGAGACTTTCAGCTGAATAAGGGCTCCATGATACAGCTCGTTTCCGGTTCGCCGAAGCTCCTATAGCACCTCCCGACAGCCTTAGTCGATTCGGTGAAGCTATTCGAGATCCTGAAAAACGTTTATATAATTTTCAGGGTATCAGCATGTATTTCATAATTTGAAAATTTCTGTGAGTAAAATAACTTCGAACCAAAAAAAGTAGCTAGCGTAATCGGACGCCAGAGGAATCACACATACACCATATCAAGGAATGCCTATGCACATTTATTCTTTCTTTAGATATAAATTATATGAAAATTTTCTTTTTTCTATTTTCAGAAATAAAGAAAATCATTAATAATAGTTTAATAATAAAAAAAAAAAAAAAAAAATTCATGAAACAATTATGAATTTTAATTACCACCACTACAGGCCTGTATTATAATTCGGGATCCCACTATATCATGGTGAGCTGTGCTGTGACTCGCAAAGATCAATTTCCAATATTTTCTACTACTGCACGTCTCATAGTACAGGGGAAAACGTAATAACCTCGGTTCATACTTCACCTTACTATTCAAAACTGATAACTCCAGTGCGGAATGTTAATTGTTTCATTCGGTCTCTATTCTTTTTATAAACTCGGTGGTAAAATGTTAGCCTTTATAAATATAAGTACAGATATCAGAAAAGTAATAGGAATCGGTTAACATCGGACGCGCAGGTCTGCCCGAAGTTATCCAATGAAATAATTTTAATAAGAAAAAGTCATAAATTATAATGAAAATACTGTAAAAACAACTTTATAACTAAATAAATTTGGTTCAAATTGTCTTGCAATTTACAGGTACATGCAGTTACTTACTTTTCTGATAGATCTGTATTATAGTTTGCATGACAATCACTTCACTTCACTTTATCAGCCCATTTTTACCCCACTGCAAGGGCTTAGGCCTCCCCCGAGTTGAAGAGGGAGGCTTGGAGCTTAAATCCACCACGCTACTCCATTGAGGGTTGGGGATTGTAACGACCGCCATCTATTGAGTATTGACAGCGTCCGGGACCGACTGCTTGACGTGCTCTCCGAGGCACGGAGTCAGTGATAGTTATGTACTTAAGTCAGAAAAACTCATTGGTACACGCCCGGATTCGAACCATGGCTCTATGTGGCCTTATAAATTTGAGAAAGGTTCGTTGCGCTTTGGGCTATCTCTATGATATGATATGATATCTAGGATAGCCCAAAGCGCAACGAACGAACGAGCTATTGTCATATCATCATAGTGCGAGCTATTCCCTCTCCTAATTTGGGCTCGTTGCTTGACCCGGCCTCCTTACGCATCGCCGTCTCTTTGAGATTAGGTCTCAATATTTACCGATCTCACCGTTGTGCCTGTGGGGAAAATGCAGATACTTATGGTCTCCATGGGCTCTCCTGCATAAAAAATGCTGGTCGCTTTTCCAGGCATTATCGTCTCAACAACATTGTAAAAGACGCTCTATCCTCTGCACAGATACCTTCCTGTCTTGAGCCTCAAGGTATCTTTCGGGGTGACGGCAAGAGACCCGATGGTGTCACGATGGTTCCATACAAAAGTGGTAAAGCTCTTGTTTGGGATGTAACTTGCGTAGATACATTGTGTCAAAGTTACATAAATAATACATCTAAAAAAACTGGAGCAGCTGCTGAGACAGCAGCTCGCAGGAAAACAGCCAAGCACATGGAACTTTTAAATCGTTACCATTTCATCCCTTTTGCTGTCGAGACGATGGGTCCCTGGTCCAAGGATACCAAATCATTTGTCCACGATTTGGGTGTCGCGCTGTATCTGTTGACAGGGGATCCTTTGAGCAAAGAGTACTTTGTTCAGAGGATCAGTGTCGCAATACAGCGCGGCAACGCGGCAAGCATCCTTGGTACCCTGAACCCATCGTCTCTTTAAAATTTTGTCATTCATCATAATTTACATAGTATTTTTTAATTTGTCAATACTTTTAGTTTTACTTTTTATATAATTTAGTTATAATTTGGTTTCTTCTTGTTTTTAATTTATTCAAAAACAATTATCGTTTGTGAATCAGCACGTACTTAGATCCTTTTAAGTATACATTTATTGATTCATTGAAACCTATTCGGCTGCATAACATGTATCGCGAAAAACAATGATGTAATAGATTTTCCTAGTAGCACCTTTCGTGTATAATTATTAAGAATTTATTTTATAATCGAAACGACATCGAAGTTTATAGCTCAAAAGATGACTGCTGGGTATATTATGTCATCCGGGACATCCGGATCAGTTTCTTGCTGGTTCTTCTCCTTCTAGTTTTCTGAACCGGTACCTAACCTAATCAATTCATTGTGATTTTCAATAAGTGTGTGTAAACATCTCATATTCAATAATATTTTATTTTTATTTTTATTTTAATTCATAACTGTGAAAGAATTTAAAAAAAAAAATCATTATTGACAAAGTTACGAATGTTTAAAATGGTCTGTTAGACAGAGAGGGCAATGCAGCACGGCATACCTATGTATGACGTCAGGCCATTTAAAATAATGTTAAAATTCGTTTACAAGAAAGAGACAGATATACAATTTTATAATCTTATAATCTTCATAGTCATCAACCGTATATAAATTTTGTTTATAGATTTTATTATCGTACAAAGTCTATTTTTATATTTTTTTTAACTTTAGTTAAGTATCATATTAGAATAGTAGATACAAGATGTTCTACAAGTGTACCTTATCAGTGACCCAGGATATGCACAGAGGGTAACATTTTATCTCCAACTTACATGAGGTCACTATCTTAAAATATACTGTAAAATATAATAAAATTGTTATTGCAATTAACAGATAAAGTTAATTGCAATCTCTCTGGTCCCACACGCTGCTGCATATTGCTGACTATGCAATGTCTTGATTCTACACGATAATGATGACAATAGTGTGTGTGTGTGAGTACAGTTTGAAAATTAAATCATTAAGTATGTTTATTGAACGGCAAAATATCGTAAGATTGGCTCTATGTCTTAAGAAGGGGCTGTACACGTGAACGCCAATACATTTCTGTAAACATCCTAGTCATAGAAACGTAATAGTTACATAACTTTTATGCTTATATTGCAGTTTGTGCACTTTTTAAAAGCACAGCGCAGCATTTTTCTCAGATAGCTTTCCAAAATACAAAATAATGTCAATCGACTAAAGTGACATAAGGTCCACAGGCGACTATTTCAAAATTAGTCCCCGCACCGCGATGGGACTAGTTTTCGTGCGGAGTTTCATAATGTAGTACGTACAGAAACAAGTCGGTCATTTCCGTACTTACTCTTTCACTGCAAGTATCTACATAAAATAAAAAAAGAGATTACATGAGAAAAACGTAAAACGTATTTTTCTATGCACACATTTTTATAATCACGACGCGGTATTTCGATATTTCTGATGTCAAACATCTAAAATACACTGTAAGTATAGTTCCAATCAAACTTTATGACGGATGTGAACATAGGCACAAGTCGCGTCGCAGTAACCAGTTTTAGGTGTAGCGGGACGCAGTGGAGCGAGGGGTATATGACTGTACCTGCGCAAGTAAGCTCATAGCGTTGTATTCGGATCCGCCATAAAGTTTGAGGTGAATTACCAGCATTTAGCTTTTCTATGCGTCATCTGTACATCCACTCCTTTCCTACTCATAGCATCCTCCACATCATTCATCTCTTCCTTTTAATATTTATTATGAGAATTATATTTACCATCGAGACTAAGTTGGAAATCCTGACTAGCGAGCGTATTTCCAGCGTGCAGTTCGGGATGTAAACTTCGAGCCACGTTCAAATATTCCAAACCTGAAAAAAAGTATGAGTACAAAATTAGTATGACAAAGTTCAACCAGTTCAAGCCAGATCAACAGTGTAGTCTTTACATTTTGAAATGAGAAATAAAAAAAGATATATCTAAAACCTGTATTTATTACAGCTATTAAAAAAAACAAGGTTACAACAAATCAACTCGTTTGACAGCGACCAGATATCAATTAATAAAGGCAGCGAGCCGTAAATAAAGTAGGCGCCGAATTGAATTGTCAATAACTCGCTTTATATTAACGTGGTTGTGCGCGTGCGCCGGCTTCGGTCGCTCTGAAATAATTGTTCGCTGTTTATTTTTTCCATGGATCAGTCAAAACATATTCAAAAACACATCACAATATCTGCGTCAACTCATATAAATTACCGTTTCTGAAATATTTTCACGTATAAATTTCGAATACAAAGAAGGAAAATATTTTAGCTTCTAAACACAGTGTCCTATAAAACCCTATTTTAATTAAATATTTAATACTAAGTTGTCAATATTAAGATTCCTTTTCTTTAAAAGGAAAATTCTTTCAGCGCTCTTAATAATAATAATTATACCCGGAATATCCCACACGGCGCCATCTAGTCCCAAACTAAGCAAGTGTTATGCTTGTATTATGGAGTACCAAACAACTGATACATATACTTAAATATTCTTTTTATTAAATAGACTTGTTCATGCACACAAATATTTGTCCCGGACGGAATTCGAACCCGCGACCCTTGGCTCCGCAGTTATATCACCACCGCTGCACCGTTCTCATCTACAATATTGTACAGGACAGTTGGAACAGAAACGAGAAAAGGACTAATACTAACTGAGCAGCAGATAGCAGGATTGTAACTTAATATTCGGACACTAAAATCGTAGGTGGTAAATTTTATAAAATATTATGTATCCTTTACGGCCAGACACTATACACGATTTCCAAGTCACCAAAAATTAAAGCTGGCATTCACTCGACGTACTTACTGGTCGGCCGGACTTACTGGTCGCATCGTATTGAATTTAAAGCTATTCTTTCACTTATTTGCTCTTATATAGCGTAATTCGCTGAATAAAAGAGTTCTGGTATATAAAAAAAGAGATTTTAAATTACTTGACGAGGTCTATTTAAAAATAAAATAAAAGTATATACAAAAATAAGATGAAATAAATTTAAAAATTGTCTCGTGATAGCCCAATGCGCAACGAACCTGTCTCAAATTTATAAGGCCCCATAGGACCATGGTACGAATCCAGGCGTGTACCAATGAATTTTTCTGACTTAAGTACATAATTATCACTGACTTCGTGCCTCGGAGAGCACGTTAAGCAGTTGGTCTCGGACGCTGTCAATAGATGGCGGTCGTTCAATCCCCAACCCGCAGTGGAGCAGCGTTGTGAATTTAAGCTCCAAGACCCCCTCCTCAACTTGGGGGAGGCCTAAGCCCCTGTAGTGGGGTAAAAATGGCTGATGAAATGAAGTGAAGAATTTAAAAAATATAAAATAGTAATCTAAATTTAAAAAATATGTCATTCTAACAGCTGGAAGCCGTTCAGAAGCTATTCAGAAGTTATTTGATTTAGTATGTATTTCAATATATTATTTCATTGTTTGTCTTATCTTTACAAAAGTAAATTGATTGACCACCGATAAATATATATTATGGTACTGATTTGAAATCTACGAGTAGCTTGGCGCGCGCATTTTTTTGTCCAATTTTAATTTAATCTACATACGAGTATTAATAGGCGAAGAAAAAATTTTGGAGCTCTTTATAAACATACTACACGCGCGAATGATTTTGAGATTTGGCATAGTTAAAGGTTATGTGGAGTAGAAGTGCAGAAAGCTAAAACTTATATACAAGGTAAGATCGAGATCATCACAAATACAAGAAAACAAAAGAAGAAAAACTACACGTCACCATAATTACGTTACAGGAACCATAATTTCCACTGACGCATATTTTTTTCCTCTTCATATTCCTTCTTTTTTTATTATGGAGGTCATTCATTGCATGACAGATGATGAACACTTTTGTCAAGGCAGCTATACGAGTATAATAGACTACCGTTTGGTGCAATTTGAATTGACTTACACTCCTTTAATTTTTATTGTTGGTTTCAAAAAGTGAGCACGGTCGAATTTCGACCTATGGGCAACGATTCAGGTACTTCTTTTTTTTTGTGCTGCCAATCTCACAAAGTTCAATACGCAGATAGATTATCGAACTGTCGAGTGAATGCCGGGTTTTAGGTGACCACAACACCATTTCGGGATAAAACATTGTAAAATTTACGATCGCGATATTTTTCGAATCACTTAAGGACAACGAAGGTGAAAATTGATTGGATACTATAAACTGCTGACAAGGTTAAAAGATTTAATTAAGTTGTTTAAATAAGTAGGTGGAGAGTAGCCGAGAGGTAGTTAAATCAATAACGATGGAGCCGTGGAAGTGAATGGGTTAAAAAGTATCACCAAAGGCGGAGCAAAACTGCGGAAACTTTTGGAAGTCGTTTACATGGTACAAAATTTCTTTCCCCGCTAATTGGTTCACAAGAGAAATTTCATAGCAAAATGAAATATGTAGGCGTCGGCTTCGGGGCGAAGGGAGAAATAAATCCGTATGCTTAGTACCTAAAAAGTTTGTACATGGGTCACTCAATAAGTTTTGAGATGTTCTAAATTTTATAATGGAACGTAGTTGTAACATATATTGTTAAAAATCTAATTCATTTCAAAATAGACCTCTAGATTACCCAATTCAAGTAAATGCTGGAAAATTATGGTTCAGTTAACTCGAAGTGGTTTACTACAGTGGCATTACACAAAACTTTTCAAACTGTCGCTCTGAAGTGTCACTTCTCTACGCTAGTATTAGTTCTCTGGTTCAGCCGAACAGCCCGTATGTAATATACCGCCTGTTCCGCTGAACGTGAACGTAGTTCAAACTTATAGAACGTGTAGAGCTTACCGAAGTTACCGAAAAGTTTCAAGTTAGTATATGGCGCAAACTAACGGTTATCGAGAAAAATGTGTTTAAAGTTTTTTTTTTCAAAACTTTTTTTAGTTCGGTCAACCCTACACGCCCCATAAGTTTGAACTACGTTTATTAAGCCGAATACCCGGTAAATGTATACATATATTTTTTATAATGCCTATTTGACACACGTCAACTAAATCACTACCTACGTTCCAAAAATATACCTATTTTATGATAATAGATATTTAGGCGTTATCGGTGGCCATTTTCCATTGTGGCCGGCAAGAAATCCAAATTCCGAATTTCGTGTGTGTTCCCTTTGTATCGCCGCGTTTCGAACCTCACGAAATATTTTTATGTCTTCATTCTGCGTGAGAATTGACCTCGGGATGTCTTGTTAATACAAAAAAACACATTCCCTCTAATTTGAAGAAAAATGGACTTTAGTCTATCTAAATAAAGTATGTTATCGATTAAAGTGGATCAGTTTAGATTGTATTGGTTTTAATCGAAAATCGACTTTCTAACATTATAAATAAAGTGCTTTTTTGTGTAATATTACTGAAAATTAAGGATCACCCGTTGACATTGACTCAACGGTACACAAAAAGCCATTGTAAAATTGCCTTTATTCCTTTTTGAAATAGTTCAAGTTGTGTTTAAAAGCGATGTCGATTCCGGCGTTTTTTATCGATATAAGATTAATCGATAAATCGGCGCGGTGTTTTAAGTATTAATTTTTATCGATACAGATTGAGCGTAAAATTAGTGTTGCCCGTCGCGGATCGGAATATTTTTTTGGTGTTAAAATACGAATGTGGGCCGAGAGGTCGTTAGGATAAGATTAAAGGTGCCGACAAAACACGTCAGAGATATTGAGTCAATGATCATCCCCTTGTTACCAAAACTAATGATTATACAATACCATATATATGCAGGGGCTTAGGCCTCCCCTCGTTATGTGAGCGCTTGGAGCTTAATCCACCACGCTGCTCCAGTGCGGGGTATACAATATTATGCGAATATTATACAATACACCTCGTTATGTGGGCGCTTGGAGCTTAATCCACCACGCTGCTCCAGTGCGGGTTATAAAGTATTATGCGAATATTATACAATACATTAATAGATTGTTCCTACCTTCCCTCGTTCACGTTTATACATCAAGAACTCTATTCGAAGCTCCAATCCCCCTCACCCTGGGGAGAGGCCTAAGGCCCTGCAGTGGGGCATTATAGTCTGGTATGGAATGGAAAATTCTCATGAGACTGACCGGAAATCCCACGTCGTCGGCTGAAATAGCAATAGTTTGAAAAGGTTTCGATACCTTTATTTAAATATAAACAAAAGGTTCTAAATCGACACATACTACGCTTCTTGGGAAACAAATGTCTGGTATATTTATATTAAAAACTGTGTGACAATTTTCAACAATAATAATAATAACCAGTCGGTTAAGGTTTAATAGTGTGCAACCATTTATGCCGTTTGTATGGAAATTTGCCGGTACACATTCCTCTTCAAACAGCAAGTTTTACTCAAAGGAAACTTTATTTTATATTTTAAGATAAGAAACTCAACATCCGTGGAATTTCTAAAAGTTTCTTATCTAAGTCAGGAATCGATTCGACGTACCTAAATTTAAAAAAAAATAATTGTATTTTATGGCACCCATCGATGGATCAAATCTCGCTAATAAATATTGTACTTAAAATAAAGGGAAGACAATAAATTCTAAAACGAAATAAAATAAATAAATATAAATAATAAATTCGTGTGGTTAAAATTGTTTTATTTTATTATTCGTTTACTTAATACATTTTTTTTTTTGAGTAAATCGGATCGAATTACAAACAATTTTTAATGTAACAAAGTTATAGATTTAAATAAGTTATTGTCAATCGTAATTGTTAAGAAATGCAATGAAATAATATTAAAATAAAAAGTGACTAAAAACTAAAATTAATTAAGTACTTATAAAAATATACATTATAATCTACAAATATAAAGTTTATATATACAATCTAAACAGCTAAAAATAACCAGTCCCTGGCGAACCCGACGCAAAGGTTCCTATAACGCTCGCGGAATTACCGCGTTGAATCGCTATGGCGAGCCTATGCATCAGAAACGACCCCGAGCGAGGTCACACCCCCTCTCCTTAAGTCGGCGACCGATGCTCCTAATTAAATTTCTGGCTTCGAGGCTCCAACAGCCCGTCGGCGTCGTCTCCACAGTAAAAGGAACGAAGATATAGGATTTTACATAAATTGTGTTTCAGACGGGCTGCGGAAATCTTCCTTTGATTTAGACTTTATCTGTATTAAAGAGACTGAATCTTTATTATTGACCCAATCCTTTAAGTCCCATAAAAATAGATGAGTTTCTTTATAAAAGTGTGTCGATGCGAATTACGGCTTACAATAGTTTGATTTTTATTAATTTTATGAGAGTTTAGTAAAGTTTCCATATAGTAAAAGCCATCTTTAAAGGTCGTATTTTCCCTTCAGGACCCGTTCGTTTGAGTTTTCCTGTACACACCCTGAGAAAAGGGGTCATCATCAGTCTAACTATGGGTGACCCTCATAATAAAAAACGAAAAATACGAAAAGGAAAGAAATATGCGTCGACCGAAATTATGGTTCCAATAACATAATTAGGCTGACGCGTTGGTTTTCTTCTTCAGTTTCCTCGTATTTATGATGACCACGATCATCAATTGCTCTACTGATGGTGAGCCATCATATTTTTCGAAGAACACTTTTCTCACTGTACAAGTGAACTGTCAAAGTTAAAAGACCTAAAAGTATCAAAACACGATTCCCGTTTATCGTTACTGTCTTGACGTCTCTATATAGACAAGTCGCGTAGTAGGGATTCCTGTCTTTATGATACTGGACAAGGGTTCAGTTATGAACTTTTAAAAATAAACGACAGAAATTTCACAATCTTCGATTCAGGATCAATTAAAGATCCCGACTGGCATTTATTATATAATTAAAAAGGTAATAAAATATTTAATCAGAATAATATTTATTCACAAAGTTGCCTTCGTATACATTTTATAGGCTATATAAATATGTGACATTAAATTCACAGTTTAATGGTTTGATAATTGTAGATAATTTGTAGGCGAGCATTGCCCGAGATAAAAAAAAATATTATTATTATTATTTTAAATTCATACCTAAAACTAACAATTTTTATGCAAGCATTCCCCGAAATAAAATAAAATTAAATAAATTTAAAAAAAATCATACTTAAAACTATTTAGTGATTTATCAAGAATTGTAAAAAATATGAGGAATAATTTCATCACTACTAGATTATATCATCATCAGCCCATTTTTACCTCACTGCAGGGGCTTAGGCCTCCCCCAGGGTGAGGAGGGGGGCTTGGAGCTTAAGTCCACCACGCTGCTCCACTGCGGGTTGGGAACTGTAACGACCGCCATCTATTGACAGCGTCCGGGACCGACTGCTTAACGTGCCCTCCGAAGCACGGTGTCAGTGATATTGTGTACTATTGTGTACTAGATTATATGCATTAACATATCTGTTTGTTCCGTATCTGGGGGTAAAATATTTATATACTTATGTACCTATATACTATAAAGAATATGTGTATATCAGTTGTCTAGTAACCCATAACACAAGCATAATACTTGCTCGCTCTGGGAATAGATGGCGCTACGCCGTCTGGCATGTTCCATGTATTATTTATCATTATTATTTATTATTGTTTGGCAGGATTTTATTTTTTACTGCTGACAGTATTTTTATACAGCGTTATTTCCTAAATCTTCCTGAGGGAACAAAAAGACGTACATATTTGATGATTGGTGGAGGGCTATAAAACTCTGTTGTGTTTTGTCATTAGCCGATATATTATATTTGGAAAATGACCTCGGGCGACGGTCTATTAGTTAAGTAATTTTACTATTGAATTCTAAACGCAAAAATTAAGTCTTGGTTTCAGTTAGGTATATAAAATAAGAATACTTAATTACATTATGGGTCCTCTTCACTTCACTTCATCAGGCCATTTTTACCCCACTGCAGGGGCTTAGGCCTCCCCGGGGAAGAGGAGGGCATAGAGCTTAAATCCACTACGCTGCTCCACTACGGGTTGGGGATTGTAACGACCGCCATCTATTGACAGCACCTGGGACCGACTGCTTAACGTACTCTCCGAGGCACGGAGTCAGTGTTATGTACTTAAGTCAGAAAAACTCATTGGTACACGCCCGGATTCGAACCATGGCCCTATGGTCTCATAAATTTGAGATAGGTTCGTTTCGCTTTGGGCTATCACGACACATATCGGTGAAATTCCATATGACACGATGGTAAAATTCCTCTGTTGTATGCACGTCATTTCTATTAACACCTGCATCAAACTTTCCTGTGTTCCACTTCATTCTTATAATAAGTATAGAATTATAAATTCTCTAAAATTAAGACATGATTCAAGTTGTTTTTGCAACGAAAAATTCTTAAATGAAGAAATAAACCCATCAGTTGTCATAAAACGATTAATATCTATTTCGTTAAGGCAAAAAATATCGGTAGTCCAACATAACGAGGTCGTTAAAGTTATAATACTGGTTATTATACTGGGACGAATAAAAAAAAACGCGATGAAAAGGACGAATATAACGATAATAAAATGATGTACAGTTGTTCGTGAAACTTTTGTTAATTTTTGCAAAAATATGCCATCGGTTATCCCTATCATCAAATTAGGTTCCGCTGGTGCAGGTGCAGGGCTTAGACCTCTACTTGGGATGAGGGTGCTTGGAGTTTAATCCTCTACGCTGCTACAGTGCGAGTTGGTGGCTTTTAACGAGTACAAACTGGTAAGGCAACCAAGAACAGCGGCTTAACGTGCTCTCCGAAGCACGGAGTCAATGATAGTTACGTCTTAAGTCAGAGAAAACTTTTTAATACATGCCAGTTTCTGGGATTCGAACCAGACCTTCTAAATAAAAAGCGGCCTGGCCACCACTCGACTATCACGATACCAGATTAGGGCATTTTATCTCAATTGATTGCTTTAATGCGAGGCACTAAGTCAGGGAGGTAGTTGTTATGTTATAGTAAAACTATTATTTTGCATATTGAATTTAAGCGTATTATAAAACCACACCTGTTACTGTTTATTCTCCAATAAATAAATATATAAATAAATAAATAAACACAATTTGACTGACCGATTGGCCGAGTGGTTAGAGACCCTAACTGTGGAGCCAAGGGTCGCGGGTTCGATTCCCGTCCGGGACAAATATTTGTATGCATGAACATGTCTATTTGTTTCACATCTGGGTGTGAAATATCTATATATGTATATAATATAAAGGACATTTAAGTATGAATATCAGTTGTCTGATACCCATAATACAAGCTCTGCTCGGTTTGGGACTAGATGGTACTGTGTGGAATGTCAAGATGTTATTATTATTATTATTCAAATCAAAATCTGTAATCTTCGTTTTGTATCAGTCTAAATATGCCGAAAGAGGTTACGCATGATAAGAATAATTTTGGTAGTAAAACAGGTTTCAATGCAATCTTTTTCTTGAACGAGTGTACTCCTGACTGGGTAATATAGAGGCGTGATTCGAGCCAGGTATAAAGCCACCTCAGGTGGTTTCCACTTAATCACGGACGATTTGAGGCCACATCCAAAAAATTAATTGAAAAATGTTATTATGTATTTAGACGGAAATACGCTTGCGAATAATTGGGCTTTCGTTTTAATAAAATCATTAATTTTAATTGGTTAAAAATGAATTATTCCAGAAAATGAATTATTAAAATAAATTGTAAATTGCACAGCCGTTTACTTGTTTTCTCGGATTGTATTTAGAAATTTGACGATGGACAAAATAAATTTTTGTTTATTTTATTCAGTTGGGTCAGGAAATGGCAATAATTTTTATGTAACTAGTCGATTTGTTGCGATAGCCGGTTGGTAATGAACCCGCTTCTTATTTAGAAGGTCGTGGTTCGAATCCCAGGGCATAAACTAATGAGTTTATTCTAATTTATTTACACAACTATTACTATGTCGGTCCCGGTTGCCATTAACAGATGGCAGACGTTAAAACCCACCAACCCGCACTGGAACAGCGTGGTGGTTTAAGCTCCAAGCCCCTTCAACCCGAGGGGAGGCCTAGCTTCTACAGTAGGGCATTAATGGGGTGATGGTATGGTATTCGATTTAAGATAACTATAGTTTAATCCAAAACTGTATCGCAATAAAAGCCACAATAGGATCACGACAGCAGCCATGTCTATTTGCAGTGTCAATCCTGCGAAACGGTGTTCTTATGTCGGCGCATCAAACAGACCCAAATCCACGAATACTAATTTATTCATAAAAGGTTTAACTTTTTGATAACGTCTGGGCACACCGCCATCTTGAAGTGTTTATTAGTCACTCTTAGGCTTCTTTTACACTCGTGCGACAAGCGACACAACGCGATGCGATTCTACAGACGATAAGATAAAGTGTTTTCTTTAATAAGGACACGAAATACATGTGGCGCAGCAATTATGTAGTTTGTCCGCAATTTAAGATATTTGAATTGTATTCTACAGTCGACCTAGTTACTTATTTATTATTAGTCAGGATTAAAGGAAATAGTTTTAACTGTAAAACTGAAATGTCGTATTAAAAATAATACTTTATCCGATCTTAAATTATACGGTAAAAATGATAAAATCATATGGTAAAAGCGTATTTTTAAAACGTATTAGATGAAATCCACCGGAGGCACGTTAAAAGTGAACTTAGAATTTCGATAGTTTTCCATTAATCCGAAAATCTAATCAACAACAATAATAATAATAATAATAACGTATACATGATAACAACGTCTAGGCCCCAAACTAAACATTAGTTTGTGTTTTGGGTACCAAGCGAAGACACAACATACATATTACAACCGAGACCCAGTACCAGTATCAATATTCATCATATAAATACTGACCCTGACCTGGGATTATACTGACTAAATACTGGCCTGGGATTCGAGCCTGGGCCCCCCCAGCTTCGTAGATAGGGTCGGTACCCACTACGCCAAGCGGTCGTCAATGTTCAAATCAATGACAAGACATATTTGTGTCATCGTCGTATGTCGCGTCGCGCCGTTTATCGCGCGTTGATATGCCACAGCACAATTAGTTCACAAAGAAGCGTCCCAACTTACCGAATAGCTGAGTGGTTAGACACCCTATCTGCGAAGTCAAGGGTCGTGGATTCGATACCCACCCGGAACAAATATCCGTCAACATGTCTGTTTGTTCAATGTCTGGGTGTAAGAGTATCTATGTATTAAGTATATATTATAAAGAATATTTATGTATGTATATCAGTTGCCTAGTACCTCATAATACAAGCATAATACTTGCTTACTTTGGGATTAGATGGCGCTGGTTGGAACATCCCAGATATTTATCAATTAATTAGATTCGTAGATTCTATTAATTTTCTAGTTTAGTGCCGAATATAAGAGCCTATACATGGCCTGTGCATTTTAAAAATATTCGATTTGTTTTCATTAACATTTTATATGGAACATTTTTACACCGAACTTTGGATGTAGAAGACTAGAAGTCGCATATTTTTGAATCTCAGCGACTCAAAGCCGACTTTGCAACTATATTCACTTTAGATTTTCGCCCTATCACATGTGATACTAAATGTTCAGCATTTATCCTCTATTCAACTAATTTAAAGCTCATCTAGTTTTAGGAATCCGTTTCGGGTAAAAATGAAACCATGATGTTGGCTTATTTTTTTAAATTATCATTATTGGTGTAAAAATCATTTTTTAGGGTTCCTTATCTGGAAGTAAAAAACGCAAGCCTATCTAGTAGTTTCTTTATGTCCGCTATGTCCGTCTGTCTTGTCTGTCACGCCTTCCCAGTTCAATTCAATTCAATTCAAATCGTTTATTGCCACAAAAAAAAACTTATTATATACATATTTCGTTACACTACTTAATTTAGTTTTCATGACAAACGGGATCGGCTCAGCATGTTGATGGACTGCCACAAATAGGCATGCCCATCGCTGATATTCTGCCGATCCCGAACACAAATAATTTTATCTACACTTATTTATTTTTATTTTTTTTTTAGCTTACTACCCTCTCAATCTTTATTTCCAATTTTTTCTTTCTTAAGTTTTTGATTCTCCGCACCCATTCCACTGCTCTTCCTTTCCCACTTTCCTCCAGTAATTCTTTTATTTCCCATTCTTTCTTCCACCCTGCGTGTTCCATAACGTGCTCCAAATCGCCCTCTCCCCCGCATATTTTACACCTTCTATCTTCCTCTGCCATGGCATACTGGATGCATCCAGTATTTATTCTTCTCCTCCAGATTCCCACACCTTAACCTTGCAATAATTTTTTGGCTTCCACGCTCCCCCCTTTCTCTCAGGTATGTTGGTCTCTTGGAAACTTTTAGGTCTTTGTATCGTATATTATATCTTGTCTCCAAAATCCTATTATATTCCCATTGCCCCTGCCTCTCCACTTCCCTTTTCTCTATTACTTTTTCCATTTTCCCACCTTCCTGTCTTCTCCTCCTCACCCCCTCTCCACTATAGCCGTTTTCTCTATAGAACCTCTCTCTATCGTTTAATTTTTCTCCGACCACTTTTCTTTCCTTTTCTTCCAAACATTTTTCCAATAACCTTTTTCCTCTATATTTAATTTTGTCTTCGAATCTTGTAACTCTCTTTCTTCGCCTTCCCAGTTTTTATATTTATAGACACGGTGAATGAAATTTTGCACGTATATTGAGCAGGTCAGAAAATAAATTTTAATTTTAAACGTACCTTCTGTCTCCAATAATATAGTGGGTATAATTTTTTTCAGCTTACTCCCTCAGGTAAGTAAAGCCGTAAATCTATTTTAATACGAAATCGAGGTTACATAGGCCACTTTTCATTTTAGTCTTCCGTTTCTGATATAATCAGCTACTAATTGTGGTTGTTTTCAGCACTTTAATATAGCTAACGTCTTTTTAACCCCCGACGAAAAAAGTGGGGTGTTATAAGTTTGACGTGTGTGTGTATCTGTCCGTGTCATCGTAGCTCCCAAACGGATGAACCGATTTGGTTGCGGATTTTTTTTTATTATACTATAATGTTTAGATGGACCCATGGATACAATGACAAGAAAAATAACAGACCAATTTTTACACACATTGTCACATACTTGTAGATCTGACTCCACAGACCACATAATGTCACTACGCCATACTAACCAGATACAAACCGTGTGCATGAATTATAACCGAACAGTTAGGCAACAGTTTTTTAACTTTTTTGAAGCAGACTCTCTATCTAGACATTACATAATCAAAGCCAACGTCCAATACTGTATATTAATAACGTTGATTCATGAATAAATCTTCACACTGTAATCTCAGTTTTTCCGGTAAGAAGTATTTACTATTATACTAATCTGTGGTAATACCAAATTCCGTACAGGCAGAAACACATGCTTCCCTTATTAAGTTATATTTTACACGTCAATGAGCGACATCATTAGGACCCCAACCATGTGGGGTGTCAACATAAATTGCCCTAACACGTGTCACTTAAGATTTATTTCTTCCCAAAATATTTCTGACGTAAACGGGAGAATAAGTGTTAATTGCAATATATTAATCTATTTTCGTCACATATTGTTTTTTTTTATTTTATTTTATTTTATTTTATTTCGTATGCTAATTTTAGACTTCCTTAATTTACTATTTTAAAACGCTCGAGTTATTAAGTATTTTTATTTTTAATGTATGTAAATTATTTTCTATAATAATAATAACATCTGGGATCTCCCACACAGCGCCATCTAGTCCCAAAGTAAGCAATTATTATCCCTTTATTATGGGGTATTAGACAACTGATATATATATATACTTACATATTTTTTTAAAATAATGTATACATATATATTTTTACACCCAGACACGGAACAAATAGACATGTTCGTGCACACAAATATTTGACACGGGCGGGGATCGAATCTGCGACCCTCGGCTCCGCAGTTAGGGTCTCTAACCACTCGGCCAAGGGGTCAGTCTATTATTAGTCTATTATTCCCTATTTACATCTTATTAATGTCCCAGTTATTTAGTATTATACATTATTTATTATGCACTATTTTAATTTTTTTTATTATTTTTATTTATTAGATATTTTAAAATGTCCCAATCCTTTTTTTTACCTATTATTTATAACTACTCAATAGTTTTGAATTAAAGATTACTTCAGGAAGATTTGTACTTCTGATGTTTAGAATGGATTTCTAAAGAGTGACCAAATGACAACGAACACAGAAAAAAAAAATATTTCACTCCGAAATCATTTCAATTCTAATCTTATTTTATCTTTTTTAACTGGGGTGGGCCTTACCCTATATATATATATATACTACAACCTATTTAGATCTATTGTGTCCTCATTCTTTGACCCTACTATCAGCTATTCTCGAATACACTTTGCAGATAGTGTATAATTTGACCGTTTTGTAAATCGTAGACCTCATCCGATTTGGGATAGCTCACCTCCAGATGCTTCATGCGTGATGATTAGTGCATAACATTTTTTTTTAAATTTATTATTTTATACAATTTAATTATATATCCCATAAAACTGTGTTAACAGTTTGACTGTGGGAATGAGTCTTTGCTATTATTTTACTGTAAAAAAATAAATTTTAATTATCTACTTAAAACCATACATGATTTACAAATCAAATACTATTTAGAGGTTTAATTATTTTTTTTAATTTATTTTTGTCCTGGACTCCTGTCTAATATTAAGGATGGAATATGTTTTTTTTAAGGTTTGGTTTCCACAGTAATTACTCACTCTTGGAACATTATTTATCGACCAACAGTGACCTCGTGCCATGCTCGTGGCTCATAATAGATGATATATGCTCCTGACTCAATATGCCATGTTGACTCAATAGTAAAATGCTACAATCATCACAGAGGATGTGCAGCTTTGTCACAAGACCACATGACTCTGTGAGTCTTATGTAGCAAAAGCTTAGAGCAAGAGACTGGTGACCAGACAATGCTCCTGTACTAATCTTTGTCGTTTCTTGTCTAATTCTAGAAGTTACCAACCCTTATATTTTATAATTTATAAGGCCATAGCGCCATGGTTCGAATCCGGGCGTGTACCAAAGAGTTTTTCTGACTTAAGTACATTAACTATCACTGACTCCGTGCCTCGGAGAGCACGTTAAGCGGTCAGTCCCGGACGCTGTCAATAGATGGCGGTCGTTACAGTCCCCAACCCGCAGTGGAGTAGCGTGGTGGATTTGAGCTCCAAACCTCCTCCTCACCCTGGGTGAGGCCTAAGCCCCTGCAGTGGGGTAAAATGGGCTGATGATGATGATGAAGACCAACCCTTCGCTGGTTCGTGTTCTCTTGGGAACATTTTGGCGTGGTTGATTTTGATACGCTCAATAATTATTTGTGTTATTAATAATATTTATTAAAAGAGAAATTATTCAATAAATATTTAAAATATTTCATTGTAATTAGATTGCAATATGAACGGAAGTATTGACAAAAAGAAGCAGCGATATTTTTTCTTGGAACGGACACATTTTGAAAGCAAAAAAAAGACACGTGTGAAACTGCTAGCCTCTCGAGAATTTCTTTGAATGGAATGTCACAGAAAGGAAAATATTTAAGACATATAGCTATTTGAAATTAAATTTAAAATAAATTCTATAAACACCGTTACATTTGAGGCTTCGAAAATGTTCGTTTTTTATTGTGTCATCGATATAAGAAAATGTAGAGATACCCCTCAATGGATACGTCTTACAAATCAGAACAGAATGATTATTTTCAGTACCTACATACAGACCCACTTAATAATTTATTATTTTATCGAACTTGTCCATCCTATATTTTTTTTATTAATTGTAGTACTATAATATTGTTTAACGTATAAAACATAGTAAATAAACATATTTAAAAAATTATATTTAGTGAAGGAGCGCGCAATTTTAGACTTTAAACCAGACGATTTCTACCCAGTAGGAGAATGTTTTGATTATATAATGTCTGGATAGAAAGCCGGCGTCGAAAAGCGTAGGTTAAAGTATGACCTAACAGTTCGGTTATAATTCACGGACACACAGACAGTGTGTACAATTTGTACATTGTTAGTATGGTGTAGCTAGAGATGTGGTTTGTTGTGTCCCTCACACAAGTATGTAAAAGTCGGCTAATCATTTACGTTGATATTGTATTGCGAGGGTCCATCCTGACTTTATAATAATCAAAGGACAAATGTTAGATGTCGTTGAAGCCGAATAACTAATAAAATTTTAAACGTTCTTCACATCATCAGCCCATTTTTACCCCACTGCAGGGGCTTAGGCCTCCCCCATGGTGAGGAGGGGGGCTTAAATTCACCACGCTACTCCGCTGCGGGTTGGGGACTGTAACGACCGCCATCTATTGTCAGCGTCCGGGACCGACTGCTTAACATGCCCTCCGAAGCACGGAGTCAGTGATAGTTGTGTACTTAAGTCAGAAAAACTCATTAGTACACGCCCGGTTTCGAACCATGGCCCTATGGGGCCATATAAATTTGAGGCAGGTTCGTTGCGCTTTGGGCTATCACGACTTAAACGTTACATTCCATGTAATTAATAACTCTTAAATTGTTGTTGATCCCGAAGTGCAAATCTGTTGTTTCTATATTAGGTAAGAAAAAAATACAGTGCTATTTGAGAGATAAGTACCCACACATTTTCAATTTGAACTATGTGTTGAAGGTGCACTCAACAGACTGGTGTGAAGGCGGGTGTAGGCGAATGGTCGTCGTCAGCTGTTTTGCCTATCAAATCGCCAGCCGTTTAGGTCGTTGAAGCAATCTAACCACTAATAGGAAAGGGAATTTCCTAAAGTTCAATTATTTCTAGATACTTTTTGGTATAAAAAAATATAATGAATCGTATACCAATTTACAGCCAATTTACCGAGAATAATTACTGAAGAATTTTAAGATAGTTTCGTCTGCATATTGATTAAAAGAAAAAATATTTTAGCCCAAGATAATGGCCTATGTCAATTATCTCGTTTGACACTTCGGAGGCACGATAACTTTCAAAAAAATACTATTAATTAACATAATTTTTTTAAGTTGTCGTTATAGCCGTGTAGTGGCGAGCTCGCTTCTTGTTTAAAAAGTCATGCTTCGATTCCCAGAACATGTACCATTAAGTTTTTTTTATATCACTGACACAGTGCATCGGATGTCACGTTAAGCCGCCGCGCCGTCAGTCCAGTCCAGTCTCATTCCAAGGGAGGCTAAGCCCCTGCAGTGGCATCATCTAAACTTTTGTAGTTTTCTATTGTTTCTTTTTTTATAAACCGATATGTATGATTATGATTATATAATTATGATTATAGCGGAAAAGGTATTGATTGTTTAACTAATTAATGAACATATGAGGCATGTCATTACAGATTTTTTTTTTAAATTGTGATGGTATAATAAACAGTGAGTTTCCCAGACGGGTCGAGCCGACCCTTAAATTTTAATATACACAAATAGATACACAAAGACTTCCGATGCTTAACGCCTACGTATTAATTGGTTGGTAAACTAATAGAACTCGTTCCTTTTTTTTTTCGTCACAAAACTTCAGTCAAACGAAAACCGGACAAGACCACAAGAGCGTGCTTTCACATACTATGGTTTTAGTAATACCATGTTTGTTTTTTTTAGTACAACTTTGTTAAAAGTTATTTATAATTATTTTAACCTTTTTACAATTTTTTTGGCTCATTTATTTGTAAATCTGATTCCGGTTAGGTATTTGTAGTCAATTATAGTTCCAATCAAGCTTTATGGCGGATGTGAATATAGGCACAAGTCGCGTGACAGTAACCAGTTTTAGGTTAGCGGGAAGCTGTAGAGCGAGGGGTATATGACTGTACCTGCGCAAGAACGCTTGAAGCGTTGTATTCCGATCCGTCATAAAGTTTGAGAAGAACAATACACTGAGTTAAAAATTTGAATAGATGGGACTCTCCATTTAAGTCTCATTGGATACATCTGCATGTCAAATAAATAATTGACTGTTTAATTTTAAATTATATATATTTATTGTTATAATTTATCTATATATTATTTTATTTCGTTGTAATATTCCGTTTTAATAATGCGTAAATAACGAGTAAAAATGTAAAAATTAAAATGTAAATCGTTTATTTAGACTTGGTTTAATTAATATATTAAACCTAAATGTCGCAGCGAAAGACTATTTGTAGGGGCGATTGATTATTTGTCGGTCGGCAGCCGCCGGCTGGATACCTACTACTCCAACGGTTTCCCTATTACCATTCGTAGAATTTATGTTTGACTAAGTAACTCTATATTGACATTTTTTTTTTTTAATATACTTAATGTTTTCAAAAAAATTTATGCCTGCACTAAGTACTAAAGTGTATTCAGAGTTTATTATGATGATGTCATTATCAATAGAGCAATTGATGATCGAAATCATCGTAAATACGAGGAAAACGAGGAAGAAAAACTACGCGTCATGATAATTACGTTACAGGAACCATAATTTCCGCTGATGGATATGTTTTTCCTCTTCATAATCTTCGTTTTTTATTAAGGGGCTCTCCATCGCTCAACTAATGATATCATTTTTCTCAGAGTGATGAAAAAAATCCACCTGTATATAAGTCGGTCGCGACTCAATAGGTTTGTTATATCTCAATCATGTGAAACTGGTCTTAACCACGTGTTTTAATTATGTTTTTTTTTGCAAAGAAACGTGTTTTGCAGCAATTTACCTTATTTATTCCATCGTATGTCATAATTGCGTATAAATTATTTAAAATATGGTTAAGTGCGAGAGGGGTTTAATATGAAGAGGTTCAGTACTAATGACTTTGACTCATTTGACTGATCGAATGGCCGTCGAAGGGTGTTCTTCGATCACAAATTATTTTGAAGATGGCGTGACGAAAAATTACTTTAGAGTAGCTACCGTTGGAAAAATCTTAGGCCATGTATGTATATAACATCGCTAAAAATCGAAACGGGAGGAAAATTTACCAGAAACACGATATTTTCACGACCATAGAACAGGCGCCAAGGCAACGATTTTGATTTTCGAAGAACATAAATACAGCCTTATTTATTGAAAACTTTTAGCTGTTTCAGGGAAAAATCTATCGCAATGGCAGACAAAACGAAAATTTAAAAATATTAATTTGCAGCAATTATTATGAATTGGAAGGTACTACAAAGGTACTGTAAGGTATTTGAAGGTGTTATAAAGTACCTACAAACTGTATACAAACATAAACCAGGTTTTTAAAACCTGGGGCCTTCTAGCTATCAAAAGAAATTATCTGTCTGACCAGCTAATTGGTTTAATTTAGATATAATAATAATTCCTTGGACATCCCACATAGCACCATCTAGTCCCAAAGCAAGCAAGTACTATGCTTGTATATAGGGTACTAGACAACTGCTACACTACATAAATATAATGTTTTTTAAGTATATACATAGACATGGATCAAATAGAAATGTTCGTGCACACAATTATTTGTCCCTGATGGGAATCAAACCCGCGAACCTTGACTCCGAAGTTTCCGGTCATAATAAATAGGTATCAAGGTACCTTTCGGTTTTTTTTATAAATACATAACACAAATATATTGTATGGTGGCAATCTGTCTCACGACAAAGACACTTGCATTAGAAATCCCTCGACGCATCAATAACATGTACTGTAACGTAATAAAATCATCTAGCCTGTCCTCATGCCACAGGATAATTTATATAAATTACTCCATTAAAATTAACATACAAAGAGTGAGACGAATACATTATCGCTAATAAAGTATAGTCGTTCAGTTAGACGGTTGAATCGGATCGAGGCCAGGGGGGCGATTCTCAATTCAATTGAAAATTTCAGCATAAAAAAAAAATCCCAATTTCCACAAAGAAATATTTTCACATGTTATTGGAAATGACTTTCATTTCGTTGGAGTACAGGGAGTCATTTGGGGGCTTTGTGAGACCGGCAGATTGCGCGAAGAGTTTTCAAGATATCGGGATGAACGTAGTGTCAAAAGACGCAGTTTGGCGAGCTCTACAAGATGGCAGTAGGCAATTTGGAAAAACTCAAAAACAAAAAAATTATCGGCAAAAAACGAAATAATCGCAATTTATTTCCCCGATTTTCATTTTGGGAGCCCGATATCTCGACAACAAGGTCCGAATAAGAAAAAAATGAAAAAACGGATAGGGGTAATTAGAAGGAGGATCGATTGAGACTAAAATTGTTAGAATCGGACAACCGGAAGTAGTGCTTAAGGGTGGTAAGTTGGAAGTCGGATATGCGTCGGTGTTACATTTCGTACTAATTGTAAAATATTGGAAGGTTCATGTAATACATTATCTCATTAACAGCGATGTCATTTTATACAAATTTAATAAAATAAAACTTATGATATGACTGTATGGATATAATGTATGAATTTTATTTGAATCGGGTATATACATCTAAATGTTTTAATATGTTACCTGTCTCTATATCATTTTTGATACATAAGACATTTTTTTACTACGTTCATGTATCAAAAATGATACAAAAATTTATGTAAATTTAACATGGTTTCATTAGAAGAACGTCGTCGTGTTCGAGTCGACTACTGAGTACTGTACTTGTGAGATGGACCATCAAATTTATAGGTAAAAACAAAACCTAGGAGATTTGTGTGTCATCATCATCATCATCAGCCCATGTTACCCCACTGCTGAAAAAAATATCTAAAAAATTTGCTGTTTGTAATGAAAATAATTACGTTTGAAATACGTTTGTTGAACACAGACTGGGAGTAAAGGCTGTTATGCGACTAAATAAAACTACGACAATTGTCTTAATTTTAGTTCCTCAATTTCGGTGCGCTTGCGCCATATATACTTCCTATAAAACATATGTACAATACAAATAATTTATATGAGGAAACAACACCTAATAAGAACTAAAGAGATGCTTTTACTTTTAAACCATAATTAACTATTTAAAAGTGAACGTGTCATATTCACAAACTAACAAACAGACAAGAAAACTAAAAATATTATTTAACAGTCGATACCAATATTTTCTTGTAAATTCAAATTTTCTTGTACTGTCACAGCCGAGTGGTAGCGTGGCCGCTTCTTATTTAGCAGGCCGTGGTTCGAATCCCAAGGCACGTACCTACCAATAAGTTTTTTGTAACTTATTTTACATAAGTATCACTGACCTCGGATCACTCTATGCCTCGGAGAGCACGTTAAGCCGTCGGTCCTGGTTGCCATCAATAGATGGCAGTCGTTAAAATCCACTAACCCGCATTGTAGCAGCTTGGAGGATTAAGCTCCAAGCCTTCAGGGGCGGCCTAAACCCCTGCAGTGGAGCATCAGTGGGCTGATGGTATGGTATAGTAATATTATATAGATAGTGAATAGATGCCTACTTAATGCCATAAAAAAATGCAGAGTACGTTTTCTAACTAGCGGCAGGACCACTCTAAAAAAATCGATTAAAAAGTAAGTAGTTTTTTTAAATGTTTGTATTGGGTACATTAATTTATAAGCATGACTGTACAAATTATACGTTCTCATTTATACACGAACCTAATGATGTAGGATGAAAGCACATAGCACAATTATCGTGTTGAGAGCATAAATATATTGAGTTTTGTGTATAAAATTGTATATATATATATATATATATATATATGCGTGCCTTCAAATGTGATCAAATGTGTCGGCCTGGAAGACTGAACCCTGCAGACTGTCTGTCGGCAAAGTTTTTATTACTAACGACCTCTGTTCGTTAAAATTGTATATATATATATATATACAATAATAATATATATATATATACAATTTTAACGAACCCTGCAGACTGTCTGTCGGCAAAGTTTTTATTACTAACGACCTCTGTTCGTTAAAATTGTATATATATATATATATATATCTGCCGGGTTCAGTCTTCAGACAGTCTGCAGGGTTCAGTCTTCCAGGCCGACACATTTGATCACATTTGAAGGCACGCGTGCCACGCTTTCATGACAGTATTATTATTATCGCATTATTATTTCTGACAAGAAGGCAATAGAGACAGAAACAAATGAAAACAAGAAAATGGAGTGGCAGCGACGGCGTTATATATAACTTAGACAACACAAAGTTACCGCAGCTTTCTATCTAGTACGTTAAAATTCTTGAAAATTATGTTCTTCCCATAATAATTACCCCACATTTAACGTACCCATAATACTAGCTTTTGCCTGCTCCATCTATATTGTAGCGCTGACCGTTCAGAAAGTCATCAACCAACGGGTCCGAAAGAATAAATACATGTTCCGATTTAGGTTTGAGAATATCGAATCGGATCGGAAGGATAATCTAAATAATAAGTATTAGTGTAAGATATATAATTGTGATTCGAAAAATAAATCCAAGGAATATACTTATATTGCAGCCTTCTTCAGGTACCTCCCAAGGCTATACACTATACACGTCCCTAAATATGTTTTACGAGATTATAATATATAGAGTTCACATTGTAGCATATTGTTTGCTACAATATTTTATACCACATCTTCTAAACCACTTCTTGTGTTCTACTCGCAGTATAAATTAATTTCTCTCGCTAATAGAAACTGCTCGTCATTCGTTTGAAGTTTGATTGAATTTCTTACCCCATTGGAAACTTCGACGAGGATAAAATAGCCTATGTTACTCTCCGACTCAATTGCCTGCGTGCAAATAATCACGCCGTTTCGTTAGTCGGTTATGGCGCGAAAAAGGCAAAAGCAAATTTACACGATTTCGCATTTAGAATTATTAGCATTTCGACTGAACATTTTCGTTTCGTTTCGTCGCTATCAAAGGGCGCATGCGTACAAAGCCACATAAAGTTATTCAATTAAGAAGTTGAAGATCAAAATTAAGCTTTCTTCGTTTAAAATGCATTAATCCGGCCACTTGTCAAACGCGAGCGCATTGCTGTGTCTCACTCTAAAACTCGTTCCGGTCGATGTCTCGCTCGGGACTTGCCAAAGAATACGAACGGAATAAGAAGTCAGTGAAGGTAGAAGCCCCCCTCCTCACCCTGGGGGAGGCCTAAGCCCCTGCAGTGGGGTGAAAAATGGGCTGATGATGAAGGTAGAAACTACGAACTTATTTTCTTATAATAATCAAAAGATTCTATATTATTATACAGGGAAGTAGAAGTGGCATACAAAAACTAAGTCCATCCAGTTGGGTCGTTTTTGTTTGTTTGCTTAGGGTGAATTGAGATTTTGGTACATTTTGTTGTTGCGAATTGTATTGGCTTAAGCTGATTTGTATTATATATATGTATATGTTTGATTGACAACTGGATCAGTATCGCAAGATTCATTGAAATCCAGCACTGAAGATTAGATGTCGGACGAGAACGAATCTGTTTATATAAAAACAATTCACGCAATAATGGATAATTACGCCATAATTACGCATCCTACACCATACCATACCGTCTAAGACAAAAAATACAAAATCAGGTAAAATTTTAGATTGAGTAGTGCGAGTATTTTTTTCCAAAATGTTAAAAATAACGTGTGGTTTTATTTAATTAATCATCATTATAATCATCAGTGCCTCTCTTTAGCCAGTTATGTATCTGAAAGGGGTAAATATAGACATACTGAAGAGGTCTTGAAAGGGTAATGAAGAGACTTTTTTAGCTCACCGATTTATATGCAGCCTAAAGCCAGAGACAAGGGACAGGAGGGGTGGATAATTATTATTCTGTGTACATATATATTATGAGAGGATAAGCTGTATTTACCGTAGAGGATAAAGCTCCAGATATTTCGCTGTCTGTCTCTGCAATATATATTTTAGCTGTTGCAAATATTGTTTCTTGTCTATCTTCAGCTACCCTGATAATTTTTAGAAGACTGCTCATAATATTGCGTAACATAGTCTATGGAATCTCTCCAAATGAATATAGGGCTCCTTCCTTTTTTCATATTGTATATTCAGGTGCTGCATTTGTTAAGATGCATTTAGTTTAAGATATATAAATACATATGAATTTTGAGCAGGAAAGTATAAGTCATCAATTTACAGCTCATGTCTTAGCTACTGTGAGAGACAATTCTATAGGTAAGTTAAATACAATACAACTATTTCCACCAAAAGATAACATCTAAAAATTTCAAAAATATCTATAACTTGAAATTAAATCACTGCATTTATTTCAAAAAAATAATCTCGTTAACAATAGTTTAATTTAGCATCTGTATACAATCTTAATAAACTGAACAAATAAAAAAACTAAAAGACAATTTTGCCAATAATGTTTTAACCTCTGTGAGACAGTTTCGAAATTAATTTCATACCTTAAACTATTCTTTGCCAAGGAACATATACCTGTCCCGTTCTTATAACCGAGGCGTTGTTCGGAAGTTTTCCTTTTTCATTTTAGGAGTAACATGAACACTCAATCCTCTCGCGACGCGAACAGTTTTTACGCTCGGTTAAGCGAAGCCACAGTATAATTAATGTACCAGTACGAAGAATGTCTACACTAATATATTCTACAAGATGACTCAATACCCAAGTAGTACAACAGGTATACGATTTTGCACGCTCCGTTCGCTCAAAGTGCGACGCCAGCGTAATCTAAAAAGTGATTTAAAAAGACGAATGCGAGAAAAAGATACGGTACGTTGGAAAAGTCTACTTTTTCTACGCCGTGAAATATGGTTAAAATATGTACGTTACTAAAATAATTGGCAATAACCTAAATCAGTTTGAAATCCAAAAATACGTACCACTTGTACACCGCTATAAAGCTTCTAATTTGTACAGCATTATACAAATATAATAATAATACCTGTGATATCTAGCGCCATCTAGTTTCAAACTAAGCAAAGTTTGTATTATGGATACCAGTATAAATATTTTTTTTTAATATACACACATAGACACTTTATACCCATACAAGGAACAAATAGATTTGTTTATGCACACAAATATTCGTCCCGGGCGGGAATCGAAGGCGCGACCGTTAGCTCCGCAATTAGTGTCTCTAAGCACTCGGTCTATTGGTCAGTCAATAATAAATAGTGAATAAAATCTAACTTTATTCCCAATATTGATATACAGGTTTAGTTTCGAAAATATTTTTATTTTTGAATATTTAGATTTAAAAAAATACTTTAATATTTCCACATAAAAACGTAAAATACATATCGTTTCACCTATATTTTATGTAGTTATAATAATAATAACGCATACATCACAACAACGTCTAGGCCCCAAACTAAGCATTAGCATGTGTTTTGGGTACCAAGCGAAGACAACACATACATATAACAACCAAGACCCGGTGCCAGTATCAATATTCATCATATAAATACTGACCCGACCTGGGATTCGAACACGGGAATTCCAGCTTCAGTAGGCAGAGTCGCAGTTCGTAGCACTGAATGTACTGGTTTATTATATTTTTATTGTACCAAAACTGTGAGTTCAATTTATGGTTATCGATAAATTAAGACGCATGGCGTAAGAGGGCCATGGGAAGATTGTATAGTTTTTGATATTGAATATCAATTATGTTTTATCGA
Organism: Luffia ferchaultella; assembly: GCA_949709985.1. Lineage (NCBI taxonomy): Eukaryota > Metazoa > Arthropoda > Insecta > Lepidoptera > Psychidae > Luffia > Luffia ferchaultella. The sequence goes on along the minus strand of OX453266.1, from coordinate 5,725,618 downwards.
ATTCAAATATATCGGATTTACGTAATTGACGAGAATTATAAAAATATCTTCTTTATACTTTCTTCAAAAAAGAAATAGAAGTTAACTCTTCTTTTGATAGGACATTAAAGGTTTAATATCAACTTTATGTATTGACTATTTGCTATCAGGAAAAGCGTTTACACACTATAGTAAACTAAATTGAGATTAATACAATGTTTGATAAACATTATTTAAAACTGGATTAACTGACAGACTATTAAGCGTCCCGAATATGAGATTTGTTAATAATTATAGTTTGTAATGTTATCGTTGCCGAACAAACAACGTCGTGATATAACCATGGTAGTGAGAATATAAACAGAAACGGGATCAGCGTGCAAACTAGAAAGAAAAGTGGCAGAAAGAAGGGGAGACAGAAAGTCCACCTTGTCGTATGTTTAAGGGGATAGTCTTTCAATCCACGGCTTCGAATTGACATCGCTATCTCCGTTTCAGTCTTTCTTCCCCGACCTATTGACATGACAAGAACAAATTCCTCAAAATGCAGTGACTGTTTCCACCCATGAAATGTGTATGAATTGGAACTAAAATTTGCAGGGTCATTGAGAAAGGATGTCCATACGGCGGTACGATTTTTTTTGATATTCGCATTTAAGGCTCATTATTTTCAAAAACAAAGAACTGACGGAAATAATATTTTTCAGGAATATATTGTTAGAACAACTAAATAAGATATTAAAAAAGGACATACCTCCCTGTGTCATTAGTTCTCCTATTACATTTTTATTTTTTTAAATACTGAATACAACGAGGATTAGACACGGGCCGACTCCTATTTTTTTGTATGCAAATCCTACCAAGGTAAACATCTAGGTTTCCATTACAATAGAGTAGATGATATTTTTTTATTATTATTATTTTATATGAAAGAGTTTTCTAAATATATCATAACTGTGAAATAATTTTAAAAAATAAATCACTAATAACAAAGTTATGAACGTTTACATTGTCCTGTTAGATAGAGAGGGCAATACCGCACGGCGTACTTAGCTGTAACGTCAGGCCATTTAAAATAATGTAAAATTTCGTTTTGCAAGAAAGAGACAGAGATAAAATTTTAATAGCTTCTGAATTCCATACTCTTCAACCGAATATAAGTTTGTTTATGAATATTGTTATCGTATAAAATCCATTTCTAAATTTTCTTGATTAATGTAATATTTTCAATATCAGTCACATTCCCCCCCCCATTAATGACTGAAAACTATTAAGAATAAATAAATCCGTTCCGATAAATCATGTGCCTTGTCTGACACAACCATCCTTGGAATGTCATACAAGACTCGGGTATCAGCTTACAGTACAGAATTGGCACAACACAAACGAAAAGATTACAAATTGAGTGAAAAACCCTTGCAATGGACCTTTAAAATTGTCTTCCATATACGAAACAGGATCACTGAGCTCGTTCATTTCGACTTAAAAAACAATATCGTCCATTTAACTAGTATTACATTCTGTGACTTACGACTATTCAATTAAAGTTCAATTTACGTCGTTCAATTTCGTCACTTTAGTTCGTTTAGTTGGAACAAGTTGTTCCGCTTAAAGCGGTGTGACAACTCAACTTGCTTCAGAAACTACAACTCTATCACTGTACCCGCAAAGCTTCATGTCCTCTGTGTTATGTACATCGAGAATTATTAAATGTTTTAAGGGATTTAAGATTTTAAACCGATGTACATAGGGTGGGTTTTTGGTTCGTGTCGCCCAATTGAATGGACAGTTATTTGTTTTAAGGGGACTTTATAGCGGCACGTAGGTTATATTTGAATAAAAATACAATTTATATGTGTCGCGGGTTCGATGCCGCGTCGGGTTACCGAGCCGGTTGTAGTGGCTACCAATTTGTTGGTTTCGGAGAGTAAGTTATTAAGTTTCTGCTTCTCACTTGGTTTGCGACATTTTGCAGTCGACTGCGGATGATTTTAACTTCAGATATCAGATGTCGGGAATTTTTTAGCATTTTTTTATTATTTTTATAATATATACTTTCGAATACGATTTTTTTAATGGCCTTTCTGTTTTAAAAAGTAGAAGTTAAGCGATTAAAATATTATAAATTTTATTGTGCTGACAAAATGTTTTCAGAAACATTTGATTTTTCGTTTGTTACGGATACACTCAAAAACCAATTAACTGATTTAAAAAAAAAAACACCTATAAAAAGCTACATTATTAGCTTAGTAACATGGGCTATATTTGTTTTCGAACTAGCTTTCAGTCCGCGGTTACGCTTGCGTGGACTACATAGTGGTACCGGGACCGCTATAAATTTTTGCATAGATACAGCTTATATGCTTAAAAGTGACATACACTAATTTTCATCCCGGAAAAAGCGGCCCGGTACAACTGTGTAGCTGCGAACGGAGCCGCGGGCGGAAAGCTAGTTTGTTTCTAATAATTTCGTTATTATATTTACTTGTCATCAATCATTGGTTTGACTTTGTGTCTATTAATTTACTAGCTTTGTGTTAGGTCGTTATTGTTTTACTTTTTTCATTACTTTATCTGTGGAAAAAGTAAGTAGGTCTATTTTTACTCTGTTTTAGTTTCATCTTACTCATATTTTTTTGGTTTTTTTTGTGTTTTTCTCTCTTGTCTCTGTCGATCAAATTGCTCGTGACCTTGGATCTAACGCAAATAGGTTAATGCGTATTACTTGGGGTAATGTAACTCGATTATTCAATAAAGCAATCAATGGAAATGTATTACCAACAAATATACCCTTAACTAAGGTATATGTCGTGATAGCCCAGAGCGCAACGAACCTGTCTCAAATTTAAAAGGCCATAGAGCCATGGTTCGAATCCGGGCGTGTACCAATGAGTTTTTATGACTTAAGTACATTAACTATCACTGACTCTCCCTCGGAGAACACGTTAAGCAGTCGGTTCCGGACGCTGTCAATAGATGGCGGTCGTTACAATCCCCAACGCACAGTGGAGTAGCGTGGTGGATTTAAGCTCCAAACCCCCTCCTCACCCTGGGGAGGCCTATGCCCCTGCAGTGAGGTAAAATGGGCTGATGATGATGATGATGATGATGATACCCTTAACAGTAGTAATTTTCATAACTGGAAAATTTTAAAACATTTCTGATAGATCATTAGCAGTCGGAAAAAAAATTATAAAATTAATGATACCCGTTTCGAACATCAAACATCTTCTCAAAATAACATAATAATAGTAATATATATATATAATAATAATAATAATATAATACCGTTTATTTACTAAATAATTATAGTATATAATAGTTAATATATTAGAATAATATATAAATATTAATAAAAATAATGAATATAAATATAATAATAATAATAATAGCACTAAATAATTATACTTTAATACTTCTAAGAACAAATAAATGTCTTTTGCTAAATAAACTGCTGACTTTATTGTAACAATAACAAAAGATAAGAGCAGCATTTTGAAATCGAACATGCATCCGGTGTAGATGCAATGGCAACCCGGTTTCGAATTACCCATTGAAGCAAGCACTAAATGCATTTAACAACTTGCATTATTAATTCTATGAAATATACGCCTAAGCGCTGAGAATGTTTATTTAGTATCAGATAGCTTTTTAATAAAAAGCTGTTAAGTATAAATATTTGGCAAAAAAAGCAAAAGTAGTGAGTCAATTTAAAATTTATACAAAACAAAGGCATTCTCTAATAGAAATCATGAGCTTTTGTTTGTATAGTGTTCAATTCAGAAATGGTTGTTCAGATCTAGTTTAGTTAAAACTGTGAAAACAAGTGTCGCGATAGTTAAGTGGTTGCGAGACCGCTTCTTGTTTATAAGGCCGTGGTTCGAATATGGCATGTACCAATGAGTTTTTTTCTAACTTATGTACCTACATAACTATCACTGACTGTGCGCCTCGGAGAGCACGTTAAGCTTTCGGTCCCGGTCGCCATCAATATATGGAAGTCGTTAAATTCCACCAACCCGTACTGGAGCAGCGTGGTGGATTAAGATCCAAGCACCCGCATTCCGCGGGACGGCGAAAGACCCTACAGTGGGGCATTGATGGGCTGCTGATATGGTATTAGTTAATACATATTTTGTCCTCATCTTACATGGTGAGACTTAGATTTGAGAAAAAAAGAGAAACCATACTTTAATTAAATTAACCGTTTCCGAAATGGAAAGTTACTTTCAATTCAGAAAGGTGATCAAACTCAGTTTAGTCAAAATATTTTGTCTCTTTCTTTAAATAAGTAACAGGATCGAAATATAATTTAACTAATTCACTTAAAATACGTGTTATTTAGATATACGTTTTGTGTTGGATCCAAATCACCGTGTCAGGAATCGGATCGTTACTTGCGAATAGACTGTTATAGGTAAAAGGTATAGGGCGATTAACACCAATACTTTACATTAATTTTTTGCCGTTTGGTTATAACAATGAGCGTACGACATAACCCAAATGAATTAAAGTGAGTGAATTCACTCAGTTTGAATTGCCCGAGCGGATTTAAGGACGTATAAGGATTTTACTTCTTTTTCATCGGCCCATTTTTACCCCACTGTAGAGGCTTAGGCTTCCCCAAGGGTCAGGAGGGAACTTGGAGCTTAAATCCACCACACTGCTCCACTGCGGGTTGGGGATTGTAAGGACCGCCATCTATTGACAGCGCCCGGGACCGACTGCTTAACGTGTTCTCCGAGGCACGGAGTCAGTGATAGTTATGTACTTAAAAGTCAGAAAAACTCATTGGTACACGCCCGAATTCGAACCATGACCCCATGGCCTTATGAATTTCAGACAGGTTCGTAACGCTTTGGGCTATCACGACACGGTGACATATGATCAATGGAGAATACAACACAATGTTTTCTTTTTCTTTTAGTAAAACTCAGTACTAAAATATTGATATATGGCGCCATAAGGTTGTCGTATCAGCGTGGGACTACATGTCGATTAACGGCTGCGTCAGTCGACGGCCGCCGGCGGGATATAGCTTCACCGGCAGTTGCCCGTTTCTCTTACGTAGTATTCACGTTTGCCTTAGTAACTGTGCTATAATAATAATTCCTTTAGGAAAATAATTGTTCATTGAAATTTTTTTGATAGTGATTAAAGAGTTTCCCTATGTAAAATATTTTGTTGACTAATTAGATACTCTATAATTCCGAGTTTTCCAAAATTCATCTTAACTAAAAACCAAAACTCAAGACAATAGGCGTGACGACAGTATCAAATAATCAAAGATTTAATTAAGGGGAAAATACATATTGAAAGGATTGAAAAAACTGTATTCGTTTTATTTAAAAATTTGACATTAATAAGATTTTTAATAACATAAAACATTAAAATCCTGCAATCGGCCATTTTGACTGAAACGCCAATCACAGCGCAAGACGTCACGCCTAGGTAAACTCCACTCTGTGTTCTACGTTGTTTCATTGTGACTACTACTGATTACTCATTTGTTTACCTAGGCGTGACGTCAGACCCGACGCCATGACACTGCGAGTTGTTTTCGCGCGCCATTGAAAAAATATTAGAAAAATGGCTTTAAACTTCGTTAAACTTTAGTTTATTACCGAAACAATGTTTTTTTCGTAAATAGTAATTGTGTACCCACATTACGGAATAGGATTTCAAAATCTTTCGTCATGCCTATTCATTGATAAACCGGAAGACTTTGTTGATCCCTTGAAAAAAGTTCGCGATCGCCGAAAAACATCCGTGCATTTCCATTTTCGAGTAATCAGCGCCGAAGCGAACCATTTTTACATAAGATTATACTTCAGTTGTAGATTATACTGCGTTGAGTGAAAAATCGGAATCTCGACGTGATTAAACTGTTTTTCGCCGCTGTAGAGTGAAGATCTCGTATGCCATTTTTTAAATTTTAATTTTTCTTTACTTTGTTACAAAGAACAATTCGTAAAGCGTGTTTGTAACCAATCCGTTTTTGAAGTGAAACTTCTTATGGCACGGGGTGAGCCTAAAACAACACGAAAATGCGTCACGCTAAATAATATAAGTGGGGGAGATATAAGGCACAATCGGCTTTCACACGAGAAGCCGATTGTTCCCTATATCCCCACTACTAACTGCGGAGTGTGGGGAGTAAGGCCAGAGCGTTACTCAGTTTCGTGTCGCTGGCAGCTGCATCATATATCCCCACTACTAACTGCTGAGTGTGGGGAGTAAGGCCAGAGCGTTACTCAATTTCATGTCGCTGCTGGCAGCTGCGTCGTATGTCCCCACTACTAAATGCTGGGTGTGGGGAGTAGGGCCAGAACGTTACTCAGTGTCGTGTCGCTGGCAGCTGCGTCATATATCCCCACTACTAACTGCTGAGTGTGGGGAGTAAAGCCAGAGCGTTATTCAGTTTCGTGTCGCTGGCAGCTGCGTCATTGCTCGGGGTGTCAGTAGATGTGAAAACCGTGAAAACCAGATTGATGTTGATAATTTTAATAACATTATGAAAATTCAAATTTTAATACTAAAAGTTCTAAGTTTTCACTTCTGGCGGCAGTTCCTATAACTGCCAATTAGTTTACAAATTTTTTTTTAATTTTAGGCCATCCAGCTGTGTCCATGAAAAGCACGTTTATAAATAAACCTTATGCAGTTTGTGAGATAATCCCGTTTATGTGATGGAGTTTTGTTGTTTGTTGGACACTTTGGACATAACGAGGTCTTCACTCTACAGCGTCGTTTGGTACTATTAACGTGGGACTTATAATGCAAAATTCGGACACAGGCGTCTCGCCCATAGGCAAGACGCGTGCAGAGCTATGTAACAAAACAATGAATTCAGAGGTTTTATATACGTATTTTCCAGGGTACCGGACCCAATGTCGGACGGATGGACAGCCTAGCCTTAGTAATGGGGTTCCTACGGTTGTACGAGACCCTAAAAAAGGACTTGACTAACGGACAACGAAGTGATCCTATAACGATTCTCTTCCTTTTGAAGTACTTAACCCAGAACCCTAAAATTAATCTAATATCCCAACAAAGGCTGAGCAATTTTTATAGATAAAGTTGTTTGCCTACCCTAATCTAAGTCTATGCACGCCACTAATATGTACCGCAGAGATGACCAGAGAAATAAATATAACCATAGTCCTATGTAAACTAAGGCAAACCATATATTCGTATAATATATATATCACAACAACAACAACGTCTAAGCCCCAAACTAAGCATTAGCTTGTGTTTTGGGATATAATAATAATAATAACTTGGGAAATTCCATATAAGCCCAAACTAAGTACAGCTTGTATTATGGGTACTATGCAACTGGTATACATACTTAAATATATTTTATAATATATACATACATAGATATTTTACACTCAGACACGAAATAGACATGTTCATGCACACAAATATTTGTCCCGGGCGGGGCATCGAACCTGCGACCCTTGGCACTGTAGTCAAGGTGTCTAAACACTCGCCCAATCGGTCAGTCATATAGTTTATTAAAGTAGCCAATTTTTTACACGAGCTACCTAGACAGCCTTCGATATCGTGTTACATAAATATGACCCTTTTTTTAAATTGAAAGTAATTGAGCGTTATGAAAATAAAAACAAAATTTTCAACGTAAACGGATCCTTTTGACCGGCGTAACACGAAACTGAGGTCTCTTTTTTATTTCACCAAAGGGTTAAGTTAAAATATTGCTATAGTATTACGGCGCCATATGCAAAAATATTGCCAATATGATCTCGACATTTCATATGTTAATGTTTACGGTAGAATTAAATTTCGGTTTACTACCATTGCCCTTGTAGAATTATAGAATTAAAACAACATTTTCTATAAGAATAAAAAAACCTCAAATTGCGTAGTTCTAATTATTATTTTGTGGTAGAGTGAATAGAGTGTTGCCATTGTCTAATCGCATAAGAATATGAATAAGCATTATTGTTAGAAATCTGAAAAAAAAAGAATAGAAATAAGTAATATTAATTATATCAGAAATGTTATCATACGCAATTATTTTTTGATTTTTAAAAGCTATTTAGCTACCTGTAATTTTTATTTGAAATCTTAAAACTACTAAGTGGTAAAAATTGGTAAAAAAATAAAAATGGCCACACTGTGGCGCACGATGCAGCTCAACCACCAAATGTCCAATCCTAATAGCAATGTAACCAAGTAACAAATCAACCATAGACAATTAAAACTGGAGGAAGTACGAAATAATATTTGAATCATCCAATAATTTCGAATTTCTGCGAGGGTGAAATTTACGTTTGGAGACAGCTGTCATAATATCATTAAGAGTCAAATTTGTGTCTCGTTGACTCACCTAACTTATTTCATGCTTGCTCTATTGGAAGCGGCGCGCGAATACGACGTTCTTTCCTCCATGGTTAAACCTAACTGGCTTACTTTAAGTAGGTTAACGAAGCTATGTTCAATGTTATTCCATTCAAAAATAATAAATATTAATTATGCCTGATTTATTTATAATAATAGTAAAAATACTATTTATTCAAAGGCCAATGTTATAAAAAAATAAATACATATTAAATTGAAAAATAGCGTCAATAATTCATAATTTCCTACGGTGAAATTTAACTGGACAGCGTAATAGCAAAGCTTAAATGCCCAGTAGGGTTGTCGTCGTATTGAATCAGGAAAATCCCGATTGGACACTATTTGTCCCGATGTCCCTAAAAGAATACAAAATGTCCCGATAACCTTTCGTAAATTGAGCACATTAAACAAAATAATACAAATAATAATAACGTTTTCTCATTATTATGAATGAATGAATTACATTAGCGATTTTGCAATATAATCTTTAAAAAAAATCAGGAGAATTTTCTAAATCTTACCCCATAAACATCAGAAATAAAAACTACAACGCACACTTCGAGTATTATCTGTAAGAAAATCTTTTTTATTGTTGCATGTTTTTTTTCCCCCATTACTTACTTTATTTATTTATTTTAAATGGCAAAATATAGTATATTATTGAATAAATGATAAATACAATCAATGACAACCCTAACCTAGATCGAATCAATAATGGTCTGCGCGTGCGCAGTTTCTAGAGTTTTAGCGCTTACCAGTTCATTACTGGATATGCCACGGTTCAGGTCTAAGGGGTTATAGGATTAAGAATATATCAGCTGACCCAAAAATACTTCATAGTTTGAATTTACATATTTTATTTTTTATTTATATGCCTTTTAAGAAAAGTTACTCGAGGTCGAATAAAGAAGTAAAGTTATAGACAAATTAATGTAATTGTTTATTGAAATTATATATAAGATAGTATTATTCCTGTAATGGAGTAAGTACTAATTTTTTTATTTTGTTATTTTGTACCAATAACTTAAATATTGAAAATCGATCTAGGAATACCATAAAAATGTATACGAGTCAAGAAAATTTATAACTTTATAAATCTATATTAATATTATAAAGCTGAAGAGTTTGTTTGTTTGTTTGTTTGTTTGTTTGTTTGAACGCGCTAATCTCAAGAACTACTGGTTCGAATTGAAATTGTTTTATTGTGTTGAATAGTTCATTTATTGAAAAAGGCTATAGGCTATTATTATATCAGATACGACCAATAGGAGGGGAGCACCAACGAAAAATGTTGCAGAAACGGGAAAAAATATTCTTTTTGAGAGCTTCCGTTGCGTGTGCTGCGTAAACGGTTGATGCTAAGCAAAAATCATGTGTGACGGGATTATTCCCCTTTGAAAGTTCTAACCAAAAATCCCCGACAGCATAAGTGTATCTTTTAAGGTTGGTTTACTATAACCTTTTTTATGGCAATCAAATTTATTCTGACATAAACGCACTATTTGCGAAGGTGTTTCTTAAACAGGATATGAATCCTTATGAAATTAAATACGTTAGTTACGTAGAAATGGAGCTAGGACAATAGGAGTGGTACAGTAGGAAAGAGGAGGGGAAGGAGAACGGGATGGGGAACGTTTCCGTAGTCCACCCGGGCGGATCTGGGCACGGCCGCTAATCATAAATAAGTAACGACGTGTTTCAGAGTTCTTTATTTTTCAATTTTAAGGGGGAGGTGGGAGTCAAAAGTTTGTATGACAGTAATCAAAATTTATATAAGCAAAAAGTACACAGAAACCATCTCAAATGTTAATAATAGATCATTTTAACAGTAATGTGTAGTCTGCGCAGGCGAAGCTGCGGGCGGTCGCTAGTTAAATATAAAATCGGAATACCAGTCACAATTTAACGCCAAACCGAATCCGGTAAAGTAAATCATACGAAAGTTAGAAATTGGTTTTTTGTGATGTAAGCCTCGACTAAGAATTTTTCAAAATTCTACCCTGAAAGGGGTAAAATAGGGTTGGTAGGTATTTGGACTTTAGTGCAAAAACTAAATACGTCTGGTTTCAAACTTTTGGAAAAACTTCAAGGCAGTAAAACAATAGACGAAACTTTGTAAGGGACTTCCACCATTCTTTTCTTAAAGTTAAAACTATGAAATTTATTGTAACGATTAATGATTATAAATTATGACAACCTAATTTAGCATTTATAGAAAAACCCTTAAAGGGGGAAAATAGTTAAAAATGGTATTTAACCTTTTAGTTGCAAATTAAAAATGAAATTTTTCATTGATTATGTAAGATTATAAAATAACCCTTTAATGGGGAAAATAGTTTAAAATGGTATTTAATTAACCTCTTAGTTGGAAATTAAAAATCAACTTTTTCACTGTTTTCGTAAGTAAAACAACACTTAAAAATAAAAAATAGTTTAAAATGGTATTTAACCTAAATGAAATTAAAATGGAAATGTTTTAGTTTATTTGTAAAATAACCCTTAATAAATGCTAATAAACAAGTACAATCGAAGCGCGCAAAGCCGAGGGCAGTCGCTAGTAATTATTATAAAGTAAATAGCTACACTCGTAAAGTTGCAATTTATCACGAAGATAGAAGTAGAATCGAGCTCATAGTTCCGAAGATATCTTTAAACTCTGTATAAACACGCACTCTATGGCGGGTCGAGAAAGCTTTTTTTTATTTATAACTAGTGATACTGGACGCAAGTAAGGGAGTAAAAATCACACTTGAGAGCTTTTTTCGTATTGCACGTTAAACTTCATGAATACAAATAAAACACATTCCCTTTAACTCTATTATACAACTGTTGGCTTTATACGATTTACTATCGGAAATCGTTGTCGTGAGTCCGCCCCTAATTAACACTTCAACCGCCAGATAAATTGCCACGATACAGCCTCGATTTAAATGAAATCCATACGACGACTGTACGGGCGTTTATATGGTTAAAAACTTGGTACCATACTGGTTTCTGGTATTTTCCAGTCTACCTATAAAGTAAAATGCTGTGCAAAAACACTAAAAAGCTTACCAATCAAAGATAATTTTCAGATAAACGTTTGTTTAGAATGTTCATTAAGCCGTGATAGCCAAGTGATGGCGAACTCGCTTCTTCTTTCGAAGCTCGTGCTTCGAATCCTAAGAATAGGCATGTACCATTGAGTTTTTTTTGATTCAAATATGTATAAGTACATAACTATCACTGACTCGGTGCCAGGTTGTCATCATCAGATGGCAGTCGTTAAAATCCACTAACGTGCAGTGGCGCAGCGTAGTGGATTAAGCTCCAAGCACCCACATCAAGAGGGGAGACTTAAACCCAAGCAGTGAGGCATAATGAGGTGACATGGTTTGTTCAGAAACCTTGGAGAGGGTACGCATATCATTCGAAAAATAAAATATATCTCATTTACAGGTAAGTTGGTAAACTTGTTCTAATAGACAATACTTTGTTTGCTCTAAGGGATGTAGAGATAAGGTCTACGGTCTCTTAGAGCTGTAAAAAATGAAGCTTCTTAGTCCACCCAATGAAAAAATATGGCCATTTATGTAGTACATTTTGACCCTCGTAACTAAATCGGAACCTATCGAGTATTTCCCGATGATGAATCATGAAATTGGCATAATAAGGTCTTGCAACACAATAAGATGACTGACCGATTGGACAAGTGGATAGAGACCCTAACTGCGGAGCCGAAGGCCGCGGGTTCGATTCCCGCCCGGGATAAATATTGTATCGGTTTTTTTAAAGGGTGGACGGGGAATGAAGATTGAAAGTTTGAATGGGTGTGACCAAAATTGATTCCAGCAAAAGGTACGTATAAACCATCTCGAACGTTAATAGTACCTATAACAGGAATTTGTAGTCTACGCAAGCGAAGCTGCGGGCGGTCGCTAGTGTATTATATAATTATAAAAAAATTAATTCGAAGATCGTTAATTTGTAGTTAGGAACATCAATTATTTTTTTTTACTTCATAATTTAAATATGCTTTTGCGTGGCATTCTGGAGGCGAGTAGCGATAAACATGTCATGTGACAGCCCATTATGTCCCATTGCAGGGGCTTAGACCTACCCTCGGGATGAGGGTGCTTGGAGCTTAATCCACCACACGACTGCAGTACGGGTTGGTGGATTTTAACTACTGCCTGCTCATGATGGCAACCTGGACCGACGGCTTAACGTGTTCTCCGAGGTACGGTGTCAGTGACAGTTACATATGTAATTAAGTCAAAAAAACTTAAGTACATAACTATATATTTTTATAACTGTACAAACGCGACTCGCACTTGACCGATTTTTAAAATATCTCTTTACATCACGTCATTTCACATTAATTCAAATAAAATCGCTATTAAATTAGCAAAGTATAACAGTAATTAGTGTTTAATTACAAAGATATAAAGTATTGCATTACACCTTATAAAGACAAAGCCGACACCTCTAGCATACGTCAACACTGATATTATGTGATTAACTCTGTCTGTCTGTCACTGACACCTCTTAATATGGTGTGGAAATACCGCCAGACATGGATTATCTTTTAGACGTTATTACTTTTTTGTAACCTCTCCCCCTTCCTTCCTTCCTTCCTTCAATTTTACAAATACATTTCAAAAAATTATGTCCACACTTATCTATACTATATATTCAGTCACAGTACCTATATATATGTAATTGATTTTTCTCTCAATTTTTTTTTATTACGTACTATAACGTACTAAATATAAGTTATGTTAAAGTACCTATTGTTTGTATAATAGCATTTTAAACACCGTATAATGGATTTCTTATTTTAATAAAGAAATTTAGGAACTAAAGAAAAAAAACGATTTCAAATTCAAATAATAAATAATATTATTCTTGTTCAAATAAAAATCACTTGATATTTTTCACTTCTTGGCTAAAATTCAGAAAAAAACAGTTTATCGTGCTTCTTTTAATTGCAAAGAAGTTAGTGTGTTTTTTGTTTGCTGTGCCTTCTACGACAGGGTCTAAAATAATAATAGCATGTCTATTTCCTATGTAAGGTAAATGTATGCTAAAAACTGTGGAACTCAATAAAATTGAATTGAGTGATAGCCCAAAGCGCAACGAACCTGTCTCAAATTTATAAGGCTATAGGGCCATGGTTCGAAACCGGGCGTGTACCAATGAGTTTTTTCTGACTTAAGTACATAACTATCACTGACTCCGTGCCTCGGAGAGCACGTTAAGCAGTCAATCCCGGGCGCTGTCAATAGATGGCGGTCGTTACAATCCCCAACTCGCAGTGGAGCAGCGTGGTGGCTTTAAGCTCCAAGTTCCCCCTATCACCCTGGGGGAGGCCTAAGCCCCTGCAGTGGGGTAAAAATGGGCTGATGAAGTGAAGTGAAGAAGTGAAGAATTGAATTTAATTGTATATAAACCTGATAATTTTCTTACATGGATTAAAAGAGAAAACGTACTGAGAATATTAAATTCATTTATGTTATTAATTTTTATGTTTTGGAGCCAACCTTTATTTATAAACAAATTCAAAATATAAGCTGAATTTTTTTTACAAACCTTTCCGATAAAACGCAATGTCTCTACCCACTCGGCCAACTGCTTTTGGAAATTCTTTGCAGTTATAGTTCGTCTCAAACTTTATGGCAAATCGGAATACAGCGTTATAGGCGTGCTTGCGCAGGTACAGTCATATACCCCTCACTCCACTGCGTCCCGCTACACATAAAACTGGTTACTGCGATGCGACTTGTACCTATGTTCACATCCGCCATAAAGTTTGATTGGAACTGTAACTATGACGCCATTAGATTTTTTTTTAAATTTTCTACTGAATTTTAATTTGCAAAGGAAACGGCCGTAAAAAGACGTTCGTTCCGATTTCAGATACGCATAGGTTAACTTGCGTTTTCAGTTACATCTGTAATACATACCTCGCAGTGTATTCGCTCCATACAATGGATGATCGTAGGCTACAGGCCTATAAGCTGGATGCAGCGCTGCCAGGTAACCTAGCTCGCCACTCGCTGCTGCTGCCGCTGCAAGTCTGAAAACAAATATGTTTACTGTTAAATCTACAATACGAACATACATCAGCGGATACTCAATTGAATATTTCTAGGGTTCTGTACCTCAAAAGAAGAAAAGGAACCCTTGTAGGATCACTTCATTGTCCGTCTATCTGTTCGTCTGTCCGTCCGTCTAGACCCTTTTCTTTTTCAAGAACTCGTAGAGGTATCAAGTTTAAATTAATATCAAATACTTAATAGCTGTGAAAAAATCAAACTTTTTTTCTTAATCAATGTAATCCGAAAATACGGCCACATATGCAGCATATTGATTCAATATTGTTAGAAGAACTTTTGAAGTCGGATTAATTTTGAAGATATTTCCTACATCCGAACTTTACTTCTTTACAATATAATATATTTAGATTGTTGCCTGTGATAATCAGTGGTGTAAAAATCAGCTATATTTTAAAAACATGCTTCAGACTATAAACTATATTATTTTACCATATTTATTAATATGCTATGCTTTAGCATAGCACGCGGGAATGCTTAGCGCGAGAATCGCTGGTTGCGTTGGCGGCGGTCACATGTTGTCGCCCGACAGTTGCGCTAATGTCATGCTAATGTTAAATTGCTAAATTTGCTAATCAGTCAGCGCGCAATCTCGTTCGTTGTAGGACGTGTCTCGTTGTGCTGATCGCATCGCTCTATCGGTAAGGCGGGAGTGCGGGATC
Organism: Luffia ferchaultella; assembly: GCA_949709985.1. Lineage (NCBI taxonomy): Eukaryota > Metazoa > Arthropoda > Insecta > Lepidoptera > Psychidae > Luffia > Luffia ferchaultella. The sequence goes on along the minus strand of OX453266.1, from coordinate 5,710,515 downwards.
ACGTCGTGCTATTTAATAGCACCAAGAGTAAACCAATGTAATATGCTAAATCAGTTGGGCTTAAATAACGCGTTTTAAATAATGCTTTATGCTATATTATCCACCACTGGTGATAATGAATGTATGAATATTTGAATTTTTAATACATTAACAGCCTGCCCTTTGATAGTGATGCAGTATGCTATTTTAGTTATATGGTTAAAGTATCGGAACAAAGGATACACCCTAAACCGTGGGTGTATAAAACACAATATCTCAGAGAGAAATAACATTGTAATAAAATTATTAAACAAATCAACCTCGTAATGCTCTCCGAGTAAATTGTACGTTGGGAACTGAATAAAGAAATTATGTTGCAGTGAACAATTCTCATACAAGAGACTTGATTTATTTTTCGACGTCGAAAATGTTCAGAAAGAACGCTAGTGTAAAACCGGTTGAGTGCGAGTTGAACACGCATCAACATAGGGTTCCTTAGCGTATATATTGAAAGCAATCGCCTAATAATCACCGGTCATGTGACTGACTGACGATTAGCCGAGTAGTTCCGTAACCGGAGGCAATGGTCGCGGGTTCGATTCCCATGACAAATATTTGTGTGTATGAACATGTTTATTTGTTCCTTGTCTGGGTGTAAAATATCTATATATGTATATATTACAAAGAATATTTAAGTATGTATATCAGTTGTCTCGTACCCATAATACGAGCTTTGCTTAGTTTAGGACTAGATGACGCTGTGTGGGATGTCCCAGGTATTATACAAAATTTTGGTTCGTAACTTTGGTAGCTGAAAATTGTGTGAATATTATATCTCAAAAACCTGTCAGTTATCTTGCTCAAAACAATTTTTGTTGAGATTGTCAAGTACTTCGTTGTCGATTGTTTCTCATTATTTAATGACAGTTGAGAAATTAGAATTAGAATAATAATTTATAGACAGTCTTTATAATTTCTCAAGAGGATTGTACTGCGGGCCATATAAGACATCCGTCCCTGAAGTTTAAACAGGACTGATGAAAAAATGGCGAATGTTAATACAGCTTATTATACATTATGGTGACGTCTCGTTCAGTTTTCTGGCGTCGAGGCAGAAACGTAACGAGCCGTCCTTTTTAACCCCCGACGCAAAAAGAGGGGTGTTTGACCTGCGTGTAAGTTTGACCTGTGTATCTGTGTATCTGTCCGTGGCTTCGTAGCTCCCAAACGGATGAACCGATTTAGATGCGGATTTTTTTTATATGAAAGGTGAATTAGTCGGGAGTATTCTTAGCTATGTCTGATGAAAATCAGTCCAAGATGGCCGCCGCCACAAAATGGTGAATTACATATTTTTTTTAGTACTCCATCAATATAGATATCAAATGAAAGAACTAGACTAGTAGAATACTATAAATTATGACAAATTTCAAATCCAAGATGGCTGCCAGAATAAAATGGCGAATTACATTTTTTTTTCACAATTCCCTAATATGGGTAGCAAATGAAAAGGCTTGACTAGTAGAATAATGTACACTATATTGAAAGGGAATGAGGAATTAGTTTAACTAAATAACTTTTATACTTTTAATATTTTGCCAAAATATTGCATATGTCTTCATTTACGTCGTATTTAAAATTATTATACATATTAACAGATAGTTATTGAATTACTTAATAACTAAGTTTAAAACTTTTGAAATAAAAATTGATTTTTTCGTGTCATTACCACCTGATTCTATGTTTAACTAACATACATACAGATAGATGGACGGACAAGACGAAATAATGAGAGCAAATGGCAGAAGGGGAACTTCCGCCATTTGGCAACGAAACTATGTAATTACGAAAAACTCAATATAATGCCCGAAATATAAAAGTGAAAAATTCGTGAAATATGACAAGTTATTGAAATCACTAAAATACGCGAAATATGAGACAATAAGTATTTAAATCGATCGCACGTGATAAGCTTTGTTTATATTACTTCCCCGCTTCACCCCTTTAATACCTACCTATATGTTATAATAAGAAACTCTTGTGCAAAATTTCAAGTTTCACGTACCAACAGTTTGTGCTGCGCGTTGATACATCAGTCAGTCAGACATTTTCTTACTTTATATAGATACTTATACAGATTAGAAGAAATTTGACTGAATATGTGACAAAGAAAACTTAAAAGGAGTGCACGCACTCTTTATTAGACAGTGTTCATGCGATTGGCATTGCATGGCATTTTGTACCTGTAAAGCCAACTCAGTGTTGCCAGATACACTTTAATTACATAAAATTCACTGTGTTTTTACTTCATTTACTACATACTGTATTACCGTAATTACATTGCATGCAGAACACTGTAATTTTCTTTGTAGTAGAAACGTTTAATATTAATAATGTTATTTAGCTAAAACAATTATATTAAACCAATACAATTATTGTGAGTGAAGGCGTCACGTAACCTGTTATTTTGCTGAAAGATAAAAATTGTGAAATTAAATTCTGTAGGCAGTAAACTAGAATAAAATGCCTAATGATATAACATTAAAGAGTATCTATCCAGAAATATTTTAGTCACCGATTTAAATTAACTTCATTGTGACATTGACGACCGCTTAGCCTAGTGGGTAGTGACCCTGCCTACGAAGCTGGAGGTCCCTGGTTCGAATCCCAGGTCGGATCAGTATTTATATGATGAATATTAATACTGGCACCGGGTCTTGGTTGTTACATGTATGTGGTGTCTTCGCTTGGTACCCAAAATACAAGCTAATGCTTAGTTTGGGACCTAGACGTTGTTGTGATTGTATGTGTTATTATTATTATTATTATTCGTATACACACCCTCAAACACACACACACACTCTCATACACTCACACACCCTCACACACCCTGCACACTACACACTCCTCTATAAAACACATCCCTTAAAAATTATCTTAAAACTGTAAATTTGAATCACGGTCGAGCCCGGTTATGTATTCTTATTAACTGTTTTGTAGTTTAAGTCTCTAAAGAAAATTGTCTCTAAAGGCTAAAGAAAATTGTGTTAATTTGTAATTTTATAGGTACAACATAATAATAATGTAACTGGAATAAGTTAATAATATGTATATGTACTGTGAATTATCCAAATAAATAAATAAAGGTTATTTATTTTGTGGATATATTTGGGCACAAACGAGTTGTGGTTGTAAAACGAAAAATTCTAGCCTTAGCTTTGGAGGTCAATATTTTCTAAGACAAAAAAATGGTTACCGCCAGATGGCGCAAAAACGTCAATATAATAATACTAAAAAATCTATTTTAAATTAGAAATTGACGATTTTCATAATTTTTTATACATAATTTCTGAGCAAAAGTACAACGAGATTTTCTTTGATTCTGGAGCAAGATTTTTAAAGGACCCCGGTTCCTTAGATTATATTGAATATTAGTTTCAACTTGATATTTATACATGCCCGTTCCTGAGAAAAAGTGTGTTTATCGACACACAGCAAGACAGACAGACGGGTAGCAATGTGAGTCCTATAAGTGTTCCATTTTTTACATTCTGAGGTAGTGTAAGAATTATACAAACAACCATTCTATGCATGTAAAATAAATAAATAATACATAGAACATCCTACACAGCGCCATCTAGTCTCAAAGTAAGCAAGTATTATGCTTGTGTTATGGATACTTGACGGCTGATACTTCAATATTCTTTATAATATATCTAACATAGATATACTTTTACACCCAGCCACAAAACAAATAAATATATTCATATACATAAATATTTGTCCCGGGCGGAAATCGAATCCGCCACCTTTGGTTCTGCAGTTATAGTGTCTAACCACTCGGCCAATTGATCCGTCAAGTAAGTATAATAAATTGTTTAGTTTCATTTCAACGGCACTTAGGTACCTACTATGGCGCTGCGTTGTTGGAAAGAAGTAACGATGTTAAAAACTTTGATTACGTATGTAATGTCTGTATATAGAGTCGGTGTCAAAACACGTAGATAATAATATCACCTAACCGTTCGGTTATAATTCACGCACACAGAGACGACTTGTACATGGTTAGGGTGGCGTAGCGAGAGTATTGTGGTCTGATATGTCACACACACTCGTGTATAAAAGTTGGCCTGTTAATTTTGTTGACATTGTATTGCACAGGTCACTCACAGGTCAAAAAAGACTAGAGTTGTAGCGGAGCGGGAGAGTACAAGAAGGTGACGAAAATCCGATTAACGCATCTCTCAGGATCTCTCTGTCAACGATACTATGATGTTTCAAAATATAATATTAAAAATAAGTCCAACTCACATGGGAATAGTCCCCAAGGCTCGTCCCGCCTGCGCCGAACAAAGACGTAGAAGAAAAAAAAAATGGCGGCAAACGAAATAAACAAAACAAGTGAACCAACACTACACCCATCCCCGTTTCACGCGTGAAAGTTCTATGCATACCTTCTCTCTCACACCCACGTACGGAAAGTAAGAGATCGTTGAGTCGCGAGTCAAGGAAAGTCTGTCTAAAGCGGGTTTACAGATTTTTTCTTGTACACCGTTCGGGTTTTTGGTTTTATGCTTTCGATTTTGAAATAGAATCATCAAAGTACGTTTTGAGTAGGTACTATTCTTAAAACAAACTGTAGTAGGTACTTACTTTGTAACTTAGTTAATTTAAACTTCAAATCTAACGTTATACGCGCACATGATATCTAGTGCGCAGAAGAAAAAAATCATTTTTTTTTATATTTATCAGTTTTTATCAATTTATATAGATATTTTATTTTTTCTAAATGTACTTAAGAAATCACGTCAAAAAAAGCATTCATTTAATAAATTAAAATTATCTTTTTTCATATGGAACTGTACCCAAATGTCATAGAATAATAAAAATTGACAGCAGCCTTTGGTTCCAATTGTAGATACATATTATACCTACTAGGTACGATCACCGTCGCGCGTTAGATATTCATTGAAACTGAATAATTATATATACATTTTTAATTACAAACGTTAATGGGTGTAAAATAGCCTATCGTTTTTAAGTAACTATTGTGATCCAGGAATCTGCAGTTCAGTCTAAAACTTTTCATCATAATTTGCGTCGTGTCGTGTGTCGTGTCGTGATAGCCCAAAGCGCAACGAACGTGTCTCATATTTATAAGGCCATGGGGCCATGGTTCGAATCCGGGCGTGTACCAATGAGTTTTTCTGACTTAAGTACATAACTATCACTGACTCCGTGCCTCGGGGAGCACGTTAAGCAGTCGGTCGCGGACGCCCGGACGGAATAGATGGTGGTCGTTACAATCCCCAACCCGCAGTGGAGCAGGGTGGTGGATTTCCCCTCCTCATCCTGGGGGAGGCCTAAGCCCCTGCATTGGGGAAAAAATGGGCCGATGAAGTGAAGTGAAGTGAAGAATCATAATTTGTTATGCCAAAAAGCTGCACGACTTAGCTTAGGTATGGATACTTAAATTCCGATTCTCCAACCATATATAGGTTTACAAGATGAGTCCTCACCATATATTACGTTCATACAAATCCATATCAAATTAGTGTTGAACGTTTCTCAAACAACAAAGCTTGATAGGTGCTATAAAGGTCTATGTTTGTGTATGCTTTTAAAGCTGAAAGACATTTAGTATTGAACATGCTTACCACCTGAAATTTTCACAAAATTTTTATCAACATCGATTTTATGTTTCTTGATTTGATTGATAAGACGACGATCCCTTAGCCTAGTGGGTAGCGACCCTGCCTACGAAGCTGGAGGTCCCGGGTTCGAATACCAGGTCGGGTCAGTATTTATATGATGAATATTGATACTGGTACCGGGTCTTGCTTGTTATATGTATGTGAAATCTTCGCTTGGTACCCAAAACTCAAGCTTTGGGTACTTGGGTTTGGGGCCTAGAGGTTGTTGTCATGTATACGTTAAAAAAAAAGCTAAAGTGTCACCCCTTAGGACTAAGCTCTTATACGAGTGCATATGTTTATACTGAAACCCGCACCGAACTTTTAATGTAATAGACTAGAAGACGCACGCTTGCTAAAATCTAATAAAAATGGATTTTGTCAACTATATTTATTTTAATTTCTAATTTATTGGTGTTTGCCTTCCATTCAATAGTATGCAACTAATTGTGACGGGTAATACACAAGTACCAAAACACGACACATCTTGGTAACCTATCGCGTGGGCCATCCTCGTGTCCATTCCTCATCTTCATAAGCCCATTTTTACCCCATTGCAGGGGCTTAGGCTTCCCCCGGGGTGAGTGGGGCTTGGAGCTTAAATCCACCACGCTGCTCTACTGCGGGTCGGGGATTGTAACGACCGCCATCTATTGACAGCGTCCGGGACCGACTGCTTAACGTACTCTCCGAGGCACGGTGTCAGTGATAGTTATGTACTTAAGTCAGAAAAACTAATTGGTACACGCCCGGTTTCGAACCGTGGTCCTATGGCCTTATAAATTTGAGACAGGTTCGTTGCGCTTTGGGCTATCACGACCCTTCCTCATCCTATGGCTTAAATGTGATAACGTTGGTTCTCGAACTAAACAGCCAGCATTTTGGTGCAACAAGTTTGGTGACTGAAACACATATCACTTCCTCTAAAAACAATACAAAATTTAATGTGTAATGTTCTTACTTATTTTGTTCCAAAAATTTTTTAATAAATTATCCCTGTGTGACCTCATCTATACAGATATTTACAATTTACATAATCATAAACTAAATAAAGTGATAATATTTTTTTGTAATTTACTAGGATTACAATTTCATTTGACACGGTTACCTTACCTCAATACTTTTTATATACCTTTGATTTTTTACTGTGAAAAGCAGGGCAATGAGTTCAACCGCCCAGATGACGTCACAGGGACAATTCCAACGTCACATGATTTTTTTTAAATATCTGGAAAATTCGTAAACAGAAAAAAAAGAGATTATTCTAGAACCGTATTAATTTTAATTTTAGTGACCATCAACGCAAGAACGCCCATTCAACGCAAAATTTTTATCAAAATTAGTTAAATGTCTTTGAAGTTGTAAGTTCAAACAACAATACATATAATATATGGGACAACCCACACAGCGCCATCTAGTCCCAAAATAAGCAAGTATTATGCTTGTATTATGGGGTACTAGACAACTGATATACGTACTTGAATATTCCTTATTTAAATATTAATACATATATAGATACTTGTACACCTTTTTTACACGTACAGTTTTTCATTCTGACTTTTAGAACCAAAACTCGCATCTCCAATTTAATACCAGTAGCATGTACGAGAAATTGACTTCACTTTGAACACGCGAGTACGGAACACGCAGCCTGCGGTCTGGAAGCTTTGCTTGCGGTGAAATTATTCATTGAATACATTTTGCACGTAATAACTTTAAGGAATTTTATTAATTTTCATTGTTAGTTAGCTGCAGTTAGTCTTTATTTGACGACCGCTTAGCCTAGCGGGTAACGACCCTGCCTACGAAGCTGGAGGTCCCGGGTTCGAATCCCAGGTCGGTTCAGTATTTATATGATGAATATTAATACTGGCATCGGGTCTTGGATGTTATATGTATGTGGTGTCTTCGCTTGGTACCCAAAATACAAGCTAATGCTTAGTTTGGGACCTAGACGTTGTTGTGATTGTATGTGTTATTATTATTATTATTATTGTAAAATAAGTAATTCATTCAAAGGTAATTGGCTAAAATTTTATAATAAACTTTCAAGCAATATTATCATAGATTTGCCAATAAATAAATTCAAGAATTATGTAAAACGACAACTTACGTCTAAAGCATATTATAATTTAAAAGAATATATTAATGATAAAAATACTTGGAATTAAATTGATTTAATACACTTCATTTTTAAGAAAATGGTTTGTAGCGCAGTTACTAAAAAAAAATAGCCACTCGTACCTTCTTGCAATATTCTTCTTAGAGTGGTTGCGTAAAAACCTGCTTAGACTTGGCTTTATAATAATAACACACACAATCACAACAACGTCTAGGTCCCAAACTAAGCATTAGCTTGTATTGTATTAGCTTGTGGTACCAAGCGAAGACACATACATATAACAACCAAGACCCGGTGCCAGTATTAATATTCTATATTATATTATATATATATTATATATTATACTATATTATATATAATATATAATAACATTATGGCGATTAAAAGTGACAGTTGAGTCTTCTATCTGAATTTTGTCTGATTTTTGTTTAATTTGAATTGATTTCTAGAGATTTATAGTAACTGGGAAGCTTTCTAGGAAATAAATTGTTATGTTTAAAAACTCTTGTAGAGTTAACAGAAAGAGGGAAAGTAATAAATGATAAAATGGTTCCACGAAATAGTTCACATAGTCGAAAAAATTATCGCGAGAACAATGCTTTAATACATATGCAGTACCTACTTATATTTTAATAGGTAAAATAAAAACCAGCTACAAAATACCTACTGGTGAAAATTACAGACAGAGATTATTTGTCTGATAATTATAATTAAACTGAGAAACGAACTTAAATATTTTTAGGGTACCGAAATTCAAAAGGAAAAACGGAAAAACACTATTAGGATAACTTTGTTGTCCGTCTGTCTGTCTGTGGGTCAAGACCATTTTTCTCAGGAACGCGTGTTGGTATCAAGCTGAAAATCATATCAAATACTCAGGTCTACTGTCCCTTGGAGCTGTAAAAAAAAAACTCCTAAGCCAACGCAATCAAAGGATACAGCCGTTTATGTTGCAAATTTTCTATACTCGCAAGGGAATAAAAACCTACAGGGTACTTCCCGTAAACTCAGAATCTTGAAATTTGGTACGAAGCAACGTCTTATAGCACAGTTAAAGGAAAAATTGCGAAAAGCATAAATTTTTAATCACATCATATAATGAAAATATTTTTTATACTTTTAAACTTACTACCCTTTTCCTCATCAACGCGTAGAGGTATTAAATTGAAATTCATATCAAATACTCAGGTCTATAATACCTTTAAGCTGTAACAAAATCAAACTTACTTTTACTTATATACCTACAGGTTTTTACGGAACCCTCGGTGCGCGAGTCTAACTCGCACTTGGCCGGTTTTTTTTAATAATAAATAGATATTTTATACACACAGATACGGAACAAACGGACATTTTCATACACTGTCCACACACATAAATATTTGTCCCGGGCGGGAATCAAACCCGCTACATTTGATTCTGCAGTTAGTTATTTCTCTACGTAGAAATAGTTTCGGTTCAATTTCGGTTACGTTACCATGAGCTAACGTGGGTACGTTAATCCATAGTAACGTAACCGAATGACGTCATAGCACGATGTACATTAAAAACTTGTACCATCGACATTTTTGTAGATATATAAAAAAAAACATATTTATATAAAAACAAAAATCACAAGCATTTACTCTCTGTACATTAGACATGCGTACATTTATATTACACTAGCGACCGCCCGCAGCTTCGCTTGCGTAGACTACAAATTCCTGTTATAGGTACTATTAACGTTCGAGATGGTTTATACGTACCTACATTTTACTGGAACCAATTTTGGTTACACCTATTCAAACTTTCGATGTCCATTCCCCTTCGTATTTAATTTGATAAGGATTGATATCACGTTTAAAAAACATCATCGCAAATAGTACATTATGTTAGAACAAATTTGATTGTCATAAAAAAAGGTTATAGTAAGTTAACCTTAAAAGATACACATATGCTGTCGCGGACTTTTGTTTAGAACTTTTAAAGGGGAACAATTCCGTAATACATGATTTTTGTTTAACATCAACCGTTTACGCAGCGCGCGCGACGGAAGCTCTCAGAAGGAATAATTTTTCCCGTTTTTGCAACATTTTTCATTGATGCTCCACTCCTATTGGTTGTAGCGTGATGTAGTATAGCCTATAGCCTTCCTCGATAAATGGACTATCCAACACAACAATAATTTTTCAATTTGAACCAAACAAACAAACAAACAAAATCTTCAGCTTTATTATATTAGTATAGATATGGTGTCAGAAGATAAACAACCGGTTAATTAACAATCAAAAACGTAAAAAAAAAAACGGTTCGGTGCATGTCCACGGAATGCAGCGCGACAGGGCGACTAAGTCATCAATAACTGGATGACGTCGATGGAACTGCGATAACGTTTTTTTGTTTTTTTTTTTTTTGACAAGTACCGACAATGTGTATTGGGCTTAGGTCTTAGAAGTATGTTAAGTGTATATAAAATTTTAATATTATCCATACAAATGTTATTCTTCTTCTTTTCAGTCGTACACTCCTGTCGGAGTGGTCGTGGTCATGGATTGTCTAATAGATTGGTTACGACCTTTGCAAGACTTCTCCATCTTTCTCTATTCGTGTTAACGTGTCGTACAAATGTTATCATCATCATCATCAGCCCGTGTCTCTCCACTGCAGGACATAGGCCTCTCCCAAGGCTCGCCACCACACACGGTCCTCCGCCTTTCGCATCCAACTACCCCCGGTGCTTCAGGTCATCTGTCCACCTGGTCGGGAGGCGTCCAACGCTTCGCTTTCCGGTACGTGGCCTCCATTCGAGAACTCGTCTACCCCATCGCTTATCAATTCTACGGCAAATGTGACCGGCCCATTGCCATTTCAGCTTGCTGATCGCTTCGGCTATGTCGACAACTTTGGTTCTTTGACGGATTTCAGTGTTTCTGATTTTATCCATCAAAGAAACACCGAGCATAGCCCGCTCCATAGCACGCTGAGCGACTTTAAATTTGTGTTACAAATGTTATAGAAGTCCATATAAAATTGCACTTATGGTTATTAATAACCTCTCAAAATATCTATTTTATCTTTTTAAAACCTTTTCAGATATTCGTAATTCGTTTAACGTCGAATTTGACCCTGTGACGTCATCTGGACGGTTGAGCTTATTGCGCTAATTTCCACAGTAAAAAATCAAAGCTACAACTAAATAAAAAATATTGAGGTAAAGTCATTACATCAATTGAAATCATACTAATCCTCATGAATCAATAAACTAGTATGAATTTATTTAATCTAAGATAATATAAATAGTAAACATATGTCCAGATGACGTCACAAAGATAGTTTTACTAAAGATTACTCTAAAAATTACATGCTTAATAGTTTTTTTTTTTATTTTAAGAAAATAGGTTTATATTGGTATATACTTTCGAAAAAATAAAATAAAAACCATGTGTTAGAAATTTTGGTCCATGTTCATTATATGTTTTTTATTTATAAATGCTGCCGCAAAATATTTCAAGTGTTAGAACAAAATGGCATTTAAACCAAAATTTTCGGTTTCGACCGACTGTGGTGTGTCGAAAAGACAGATTTATTAAGGTGCTTCCAGAAACTCGTAAAATAAATTAAAAAAAAAAAAAAAAAACAACGAGAAGCCATTTGGCAAGAATTAAACCGACGACGCGCTGAATGGGCAATAATATATAGGGTGTTTTATATCTCAATACAGCTGATGTGAAAATGAGTCAAATGTTTTGAAATTTTTTCGTGTTTTTGAGGTTCAGCAGTTTTTAAAACCCTTATCATTTTTTTTATACTTTTATATATTACTTTTGTAACATAAAAATAAATTTACTATAATAACAATACCTGGGATATCTCACAAAGCACCATCTGATCATTAGTTATCGTTAGTATATATATATAATTTACTACAATTTTGTGGGTTTATACTATTATGTAAAGATTAGAAATTCCTCATTTTCAATTATTCACATTATTGTTAAATTAATTTAAAAAAATAAAATTTATGATTTTCAATTCGAAGCTCCAGTCGCTATGAAAAATTTACGTTGCATTAGTATTATAGTTAATCGTCCAGGTTTTTGTAATCCAATTAATTTTGACATAAATATATCTATTGCCTTAAAAACTATACAATTATTATAAATTAATTAAATTGACATTAATATAATACAAGTGTATTATATGTTAATTAAATTTTATTTTTATTTTATTGTATTTGGAGAATATATGTAACCTGTAAAATAACAATTTCCGGTATACAAAGCAATATATAATACCAAAAGACAACAGTTTTGTAAACTGATGTAATGTGAACAAAAGTGGAGACGGACCAATAAGCAAACAGAAATATGTCATTTCTTTTTAAAAATAAATATCATTTATTTTTAAACTTTTCAACACACCCTGTTAGGGACAGCATGGAGTGATAAAAAAAAACTTTGTATCTACGAACCTACGACAAGGCGAGAGATTTCTCTTATATTTCTGCGAAACGGATGTCACTTAGCGGTCAAAGTATTGTTTGTCGGTCGTATTTCACGATCCTTAGAAAGTACAGTCAGCAAAAATGTTAGTGAAACACACCGAAGATATAGATTGTCAAAAATCTTAACTAACATTATAAAATGTGTGTTCGTTTGTTTCTTCTTCGCGTCCTAACTGAGCGACGAAATGTCATAATTTTTTGCGCACTCATAGATGAAAGTACGGAGAGTAACACAGACTACATTTCTCTCGGTTCGAGGTTCCCATGAAATACAAAACCAATCATGATTCGAAATGAATGACGAGAAAAATCTCGAGTTATGTGATGGAATTTAGTCGGAAATTTAGAAATACAGCTTAAGAAGTACCTAAAGCGAAGGAAGTAAATTGCTTCGGCAACGACAACGGCAACAGAGTTAAAGGAGTTGCGGATAGAAGCTAAATCAAATATATTAAAGTTTACTACTTAAAGAGTTTTACGAATACCTACATAAGTTAAATAGAAAATACCCACTTCCAAAAGTTTGACATATAAAGGTGTGGAGTAATTAAAATGTACTGGTAAATTAGCAATGAAGTAAGGTGAGTTGAGTAAAGAACGGATCTGGGGGCAGATCGGTTACGTTCAATTTGCGGGACCTAGCCGACCTGTATTGACAATGTTACAAAAATCATTGTGAAATGGCGTCGCCACTTATGTTAATGATATTGTGAAATTGGCCTAAATCCCACAAATTAAACGTACCCGATCTTCCCCCGCCGCCCCCCGCCGCCCCCCGGCCAGGTGGACAGATGACCTGAAGCACCATACCGGGGGTAGTTGGATGCGAAAGGCGGAGGACCGTGTGTGGTGGCGAGCCTTGGGAGAGGCCTATATCCTGCAGTGGAGAGACACGGGCTGATGATGATGATGATGATCTTCCCCCAGATCCAGCTTTATCTAACTCAACTTAATTATTTTACTAAGTAGTTGAAATCGTTAAATTATCACCGAACTTCCTCAGAAAGTTGAAATTGGTGTGAGTGATCTCCTTACTTAAGAGGATTGTGTAGTGACAAACTTCCGTATAAATGGCGTCAACTGTTGCACCCCATTAAAAGTTAACCGATTGGCGTAAAAAAAATGGTAGATCAACAAAAACCAAAACGAATGCTATATGAAAACTAATAATAAAACATGAAACCGCTTAGCCTAGTGGGTAGCGACCCTGCCTACGAAGCTGGAGGTTCCGGGTTCGAATCCCAGGTCGGGTCAGTGTTTATATGATGAATATTGATACTGGTCCGCGTCTTGGTTGTTATATGTGTATGGTGTCTTCACAAAAATATTTATATATCTATATATTATAAAGAATATTTAAGTATGTATATCAGTTATCTAGTAGTAAGTAGTAGTATCTAATAACACAAGCATAATACTTGCTTACTTTGGGACTAGATGGCGCTGTGTAGGAAGTCCCATGTATTATTATTATTATTAAACTAATTACGTTCTCACACGGTGTGAAAATTCACAAATTGTAAATTTCGATGCGATGTTGTGAAAATACAATTAGTTTCATGTTGAACATTTGATAAATAAAACGATTCCGAAAAATAATCATACGTCCATAAGGTTTTTTTTAATGTTTCAAAATATTTAAGAAATTAAAAACGTATAAACCTAGTATTTGTTAATCTGAATACCATTTTTTTTGCGCCAATCGGTTAAGGTTTAATGGGGTGCAACCGTTAACGCCGTTTGTATGGAAATTTGTCAATATACACTCCTCTTAACAGGAGAAGGTTAGTTCACAGATGTGCCTCGTCGCAGTAGAATCGCTTTGATGAAATTAAAATTACGTTGGATAAATAAAATTTAATGAAAATTGTGCTTGTATTATGGGTTATTATGGGTCTGATTGGATTGACGAATTATCACGTATTTGAGTTGGCAGAATCAAAAAGAAATTTGAGTGTTCCTAATTTTACTTGAATTCAGGTTTGAGGTTCGACGTTTGGGTTCGACGAACTGGAGACATTATCAAAAAAGTTGTTTGTTTTATAAAGTTTTGACTATGTAAAATAAGGCGTATTGGACTGGAAACTTCCATTGCTAAATTGAGTTAGTCGATATGCTTTCATAAAGGGTTAATGCCCTTATATATATATCCTCTGACATCGGTTAACTCGCTATTACGATTTTCATATGTCCACAAACAGTAATCGTCTATTATTTTCAAACGAATAGCACAAAAATCACCATAGAGCACAACTCAATACAGCCATAAAATGAACATTGTTACCTTAGTACATCCTTAGTAGCAAAAGTGCATAAGCAATAACTGACCATATGGCCGTTTTCAAGATATTGTGGACAATAAACAGACTGTTCCCTCGCCTGCGTGTGCATTATTCAACAGTCCCAGATTGACATGTTACGGACGTCGTAAAACAAGCGGATAAAGTGCTAGGTTTTTAGTAAAGAAGTGTTGTGCGTACAGAAAAAAAGCGCTAATTTCCGTGATTATGAACGAAAAAGATTATCGGCTGCTTTTACCGAGGGAAAATTTTCTTCATGCATATGAAATGCAGATGAAAAAGATGATAAGATAAACGTGTAGCCCACGTGAACAAAATTGCGAGCGACCGCCAGTTCGTAATATATATATATATATTTAATACACTTAGAAGGTTAATAAGAATCTAAGAACCACCTACACCTAACAGCAAAATGATATCTATACTATTAATAACATAAAGCTGAAGAGTTCGTTTTTTTTGAACGCGCTAATCTCTAGAACTATCAGTCGGATTTTGAAAATTCTTTTTGTATTTGATAGCCCAATTCTTGAGGAAGGTTATAGGCTATATAACATCACGTTATGATCTAAAAAAGCGGAGCAGTAGCCATAAACGTCGCAAGAACAACAACAGGCGACGATGGCGGCGCGGCGGGCGGCGCAATGGGTATGAAATAGGCATGCATAATCCAAAATTAGCGCAGGTGAAACCGCGGCGAAATCTTTAAACATAAACTCTTTAAACATTTTGACATAACTATTCCTATAAATATAAGTAGTTACCAACAATTACTAAGTCATACGAACTCTGTTGCCGAAGATTTTGATATTAAAATTAAAAACATCTAACTAATTTAACATTTTCCACACTACATTGCACATTTGAAACATATTGTCAACCAAAGAAAATAATTACTAACGCATATGCAATGCATACAGTTGAGTCACAGTACTAGGTGCCTACACAATTTAGTAGGATATAATAATAATACCTGGGACATCCCATATAGCGCCATCTAGTCCGTCTAGTAGCTATACTTACATTAGGCTTTTAAAAATATAAGCGACCAAATAACGTAGGCGCCTAGACTGTAATCCATTACTTAATTAACATGGCTATGCGTTTTGACAGTATTATAATTCGGACGATTGTCTCGATTAAGCGATGATGGCACAATGTGTGACAATGCAGTAAAGTGCTTCCTTCACATTGACCAATTAAATAATGCACGAACGCTAGCAAGGGCCAATCGTATGCTTTGATTTATGAGGGACTTAAAATATTCTACCAATTAAGTATTTTTTTTTTATAGCGTTATTTTTTACCAAAATGTTACATTGTTGTTTCAGTCCTCGCTTGGAGTAAAAGAGGCGTGCACTGTATCCATTGCGGTTTCCAAAAATAAAGCGGAACACATAGTGGCCCCTCAAAACGACATTGGGTTCATTTCTGAAGCGTCTTTCTGGCCCATCTTTAAACATCGATGAATTCAAGTCAACATAAACTGACGCATACATGACCTTGGTTGCCATTAAATATCGATAATATCTTAAATATTTATCGATAGCTATAGATATAATTATTAATAAAGCGAATAAAATATAAGTAGATATTTTATTATTACCTTTAAATGAGCTGGGATGTAGGAATAAAGTTATAATCTCAAATAACTAGCCGCTAAATTCAGCGCTGCATTCGCTGAATAACAATGACTCGATGCGCGCGCAGAGATGGGAGATAGCACGCGTCCTTTTGTTGTGAAAGAATCAACATGGCCGCCACCGGGCGATCCAGACTTAGGTTATTTGTTGAACACCTTGTATTATATTACACAAATAGACTAATATAACTTAATGTCATACTTTTATTATAGTTTGGTTTTAGGTAAATAATTAACAAGACAGACATAGTGAGACATTTCTAATTTGACGATTCGTATGTCATTGCGAAGAGCAAATGGGGGTTGATTATTTTGAAAGGGAGATATCATCGGCCAATTGGCGCGTTTTAAATTAGCGATCTGTCAATTTGAACACGTCGATTGGCCAATATTAACCATCCTTGCCCCCTGCAACGATACAAAAGTCGCAGATTAAGAGACGTGGACTATAGTTACATTAGTTTAGAATTTTTTGTCTTATGTAAAACTGGTGAAGTGTGAGTCGGACTTGCGCTCTGAAAATTCCGTAGGTATTGATATATCACATATTTATAGCTACGCACCGCCAGATGGCACGAAAAACGATACGACTACAAATAAGCAATTACCACGATTTTTGGGTTTTTACATTTACTTGAGCTGTGAGACCTTTTAATTTATTTGGAAGTTTCAAAATATGTCGTATAAGTATTTGCATTTTCGGATCGCCTTGAATTAAAATTTTGATTTTTTTAAGCTCCAAGAGAACATAGACCTTAGCCTAAGCATTTGATATTCTCCATGCGTTTCTAAAAAAAGCACTTTGACAAACAGACATAGAGACAGATGAACAACGAAATGATCCTTTTTTTTTTCATTTCATCAGCGCATTATACCCCACTGCAGGGGCTTAAGTCTCCCCCCAGGGTGAGGGGACTTAGAGCTTAAAGCCACCACGCTGCTCCAGTGCGGGTTGGCGGATTGAAACGACCGCCATCTATTGACAGCAACCGGGACCGGCTGCTTAACGTTAACGTGCTCTCCGAGGCACGGAGTCAGTGATATTTATGTCCTTAAACCAGAAAAACTCATTGGTACACACCCGGATTCGAACCACGGCCACACAGCCTTATAAATTTGAAACAGGTTCGCTACGCTCGGGCTATCACGACTTTGACGACACGACTGACACAAAATGATTCTATAAGGGTATCTTTTTTCTTGTTGAAATACAGAACCCTAAAAATAATAACATTAATAATAATACATTTCCTCACCCCAGGGGCATATTGTCACTGTTAGGAGAAATCTTGTATCTACTACTAGCAATAAAATAAATTGTTAAAAAAAATTGCTAGCAATATCAGCAAATATATTGTTACGAACGGACAGAGTAATGACCGCCATCTAGCGTCCACCAGTAAAACCACTTTGTAGAAGGGTTTTACAACAAGGACAACACGAAACCCCTACTCAGTACTAGATGGCGGTAGAGGAAAGAATGTTCTGGAATTATCCAAATTGTTCGATTACGTTCGTGCGAGTGGAGTGATTTCTGGAATGTTCTCGAGTTCGTTGCGACCTATATAAATAGCCGCAGGAAGGCGAGCAGTTCCAGTTCAGTTTTGGGCTACTTTCGACGCGACTTCGAAGCGAAACTAGTGATACAAGTGAAACCTACGACTTGGTTACGACCTAGGAACATCGTTAGTGCTTAGTGTTTGGACTTAGTGCTTTGTGTTGGACTAAGTGTTAGTGAATAAACTCTTCAAAAGAGTCAGCAGGTCTTTCTCTCCAAATTATTCGAACCCTACGTACGTACTAACACGTAACAATATTATGAATTTTTCGATTCTTAAACGCACTTCAAGGTAAATTATACACAAGCACCATTCCCGCATTTCCTCTCATTCCAATCTTCCCCCACTACCCGTTTCAAGAAAAATTCGTAAAAAATTTAGTAGAAAATTATTATGCTAGTAGATACAAGTACAATAATTTTCTACTAAAATTTTTACGAAGTGAGATATATATAACAGTTTTTTTGAAGACGTAATTTAGACTAGAGAAATTCTAAGAATCAAACATTGAAATGTTTTAATTTTCTACGCTTAGTGACTTAGTATTTCATCATCATCATCATCATCAGCCCATTTTTACCCCACTGCAGGGGCTTAGGCCTCCCCTAGGGTGAGGAGGGGGGCTTGGAGCTTAAGTCCACCACGCTGCTCCACTGCGGGTTGGGAACTGTAACGACCGCCATCTATTGACAGCGTCTGGGACCGACTGCTTAACGTGCCCTCCGAAGCACGGTGTCAGTGATATTGTGTACACGATTTAGTATTTAACCTGATAAATTACAGATGACATCATATATTTTTTTAGTCAATGACCTAACGACCTGTAATATCTTAATGGTTTGCCGATTTCATAATTGGAACAAACACGATAAGTTTCACGTGAACGTAACAGAACACTAACTGCAAGGCCCCACTATATCGGACCGACAATTTATCGGAATTGGCTTTAGTCGAATAATTAATACATGGTTTATGTATTATGTATTTTAAAATATAGACCAATCTATACCTTCATCTTAAAATTAAAATAAATAATAAAATATCCCTGTGACGTCATCTGGACAGATGTTTACTAATCACATTATCTCAGAATAAATAATAATAACAAATAAGAATAAATTAAGTTATAATATTTTTATTGACTCATGACGATTACAATTTCATTGGACAGAGTGACCTTACCAATATATTTTTAATTTATTTTTAGCTTTGGTTTTTTTATTGTGGAAAGCAGTGCAAATAATGGTTCGAATCCGGGCGTATACCAATGAGTTTTTCTGACTTAAGTACACAATATCACTGACTCCGTACCTCGGAGAGCACGTTAAGCAGTCGGTCCCGGACGCTGTCAATAGATGGCGGTCGTTACAATCCCCAACCCGCAGTGGAGTAGCGTGCTAGATTTAAGCTCCAAACCCTCTCCTCATCCTGGGGGAGGCCTAAGCTTCTGCACTGGGGTAAAATGGGCAGATGATTCAATTGTGAATTTTGACATAAAACAAAAGATTGTCTATTTACATTAGAATTGACAGTCAGTATGATTCCGATTTTGACGAAATTAAACTTATTAGACAAATTCAACCACATATGATTACCCTGAGACCGTTCAACCATATTCGTGATTCAACACCAACGCGTCTCAATCGTTATTGCACATTTTATAATTTAAACCATAGTAAAAAAAACCGAAATCGTAAACAACGTACGCTTGGAGAATTAAAATTCGGGTTGTAAAATTAAAATCAGCCTTGCTGGACTAATAAAAATTATAGTTTTATGCGCCATAGAGACACGTGTCGAAACATTTTTATGTGAGTAGTTTGTGTTTGATTTATTACACGAATTTCACAATTCTTTATAACGTCTTATTGCGTGAAATTTATGCCCGTTGTTTTTACGACACGTCAGTTTTATTATTTTCGTTTTAGTTTGCTTGTCCTAGTAAAATTTTTCGCCGATTCATCTTCATACTACGGACACCATTAGGAAGGAAAATACCTCACTTCCTCCATGCGGATGTAAGTTGTAAGTTTAATTACCAGAAGTAAAACGAAAAATAAGTCGCCCAATATATACATGGAATGAGAAACTATTTGATTCAAAATATGTCAAGGATTACTCGAAAAAGAATAGCGGAGAACAAAATTACACCAATAGTGGAATTTTGGTAGATACACTTTTCTATAGTGTCGTGATAGCCCAAGCGCAACGAACCTGTCTCAAATTTATAAGGCCATAGGGCCATGGTTCGAATCCGGGCGTGTATTAATGAGTTTTTCTGACTTAAGTACGTAACTATCACTGACTCAGTGCCTCGGAGAGCACGTTAAGCAGTCGGTCCCGGATGCTGTCAATAGATGGCGGTCGTTATAATCCCCAACCCGCAGTGGAGCAGCGTGGTGGATTTTAAGCTCCAAGCCCCCCCTCTCACTCTGATTGTCAGGGGTTGGCTTAAGAGAACGATATGGTACATATGGAATGGATGAATGAAAGTCCCGAAAAAATATTATAGAACGGGTGTGTGATTGACGAAGTCGGTAAAAGACGTCCAAGTAAAACGTATGTCGACCAAATTGGCGACATGTTAAGGAGAGGCCAAATTTTAAACAACCTGAACCACAAACCTCCGTGAGACTATTGAACATATCGATAGAGCGCAAGAGCAATGCCCCTGATAACTCCTAACGAAAAAGAGAAGTCCTGAAGGAATAGACTCCGACATCAGCTGCAGTCGATATTAACACAATATGTTTTATTATTCAGCTTGCTATTATACACTTCAGCTTGTTAATTTTCCGGGTTATGTTCACTAGCTACGTTCTCTAATTGATTTATTAATATCTGACTCGATTTATCAGAGAGTTTCCAAAATTACACTTTCACTACGCGAATACATATAATGCCACAAGTCCACAAAAAAATAATTCAAAAATTATTGTCAACATACAACAATCCAAAGTAAAACACTATTGCATTGTTAATATACGAAAATATTATGAAATTTAGCTCCAAATATAACACGAACATAAAATAATGGACTTCCAGACATTTCCCAAATAGACCGGCCAATAAAGCCTCGGAATAGAGTTAGAACGCTTTTTAATCCATATGCAGCGAAAATAAACAGAATCGGTTAATGTAAACAATGACCGTATACGGGGGGTACACCGGGTGAGTGAGTTGGCACGAGCTGTATGACGAAATTGTTCTCAAATATTTTACACTTTCGAATATACAGCTGATGCCCTTGCTGCTTTAGCCGCAGTTGCACATCTCATAGCAGAGACCCAAGAGGATATTTTCCCGATCAAGATGTGTACTTCTTGATAAAGTTTTCTTTTAGTAATCTTTACTGGTAAGTAATTACGGGAGATATACTAACGTCTCAGAATTCATAGTTGGTACTAAGTTATACTTGAACAGTATGTTTATCTAGCCTATGTTATTAATCATAGTAATTTTAGCTTATATCGACGTAATATTAGATATTAATTCATAAATTAAGTATTTAATAGAAACAATTCTATAAAGTTGTTTGTTTTTTGTTATATCTATATTATTCGATTTATTCACGGAAATAAAATACATCATCGAGTTGCAAAATTCAGTGCAATTTATAATAATTAAACGGTCATATATCAACATACATTTATGAACCATTACGAATATAGGTTCAATCTTCACTACCTATTTCAGAAAATTTAAGTAAAATATATTAAATTCTGTTTTAGGCCAAATTAAATAAAGTTCAACGAAATACATATCCAAATTCAGAATTTAAGAAAATACCCTAATTGATTGGTGTGTGTTTAAATTATTCGGGAACACGATATTCCTGTCTCAACTTTCCTCGCAGCTGTACACGCCTAATGACGGCGCGGCGCTGACGCCGGGTTTGTTTACAAATAAATAAATCATCTGGTATTATTTTATAGCTCGGTACGTGTTACCCGTGCGGTGTACGCTCCAGCAGTGTGCGTGTGAAAGGTTACTGCCCGCTATTACTAAGTAACGCTTTTAGTTATTTGTGTATTGTACTTTATATTGTGTAAATTAATTAATTATATCGTTTTATATTACATGTACTAAATATATTTTATAACTTGTTGTTGTATACATGTTTTTAAATGAAATGTATGAATAATACTTCAATAATACAATAATTTATCTACATTTATAATACAATACAATATGTTTATAATACAAATAATTTTTAATAATTTATGTCGTGATAGCCCAGAGCGCAACGAACCTGTCTCAAATTTATAAGGCCCCATAGGGCCATGGTTCGAA
Source organism: Luffia ferchaultella (assembly GCA_949709985.1). NCBI lineage: Eukaryota > Metazoa > Arthropoda > Insecta > Lepidoptera > Psychidae > Luffia > Luffia ferchaultella. The sequence continues at coordinate 5,688,447 of OX453266.1, read as the reverse complement.
TCCGGGCGTGTACCAATGAGTTTTTCTGACTTAAGTACACAATATCACTGACACCGTGCTTCGGAGGGCACGTTAAGCAGTCGGTCCCGGACGCTGTCAATAGATGGCGGTCGTTACAGTTCCCAACCCGCAGTGGAGCAGCGTGGTGGACTTAAGTTCCAAACCCCACTCCTCACCCAAGGGGAGGCCTAAGCCCCTGCAGTGGGGTAAAAATGGGCTGATGATGATGATGATGAATAATTTATCGCTTTATCGTGAGTCCATTGTGTTTTATTTGCATAATTTTTTTTTTGTATTTAGTAACGGCGTCAACAAAATCATACAAATTTTTGTTACACTAAAAAAACTATAGTTTTTTAGTGTTTTTACTCTTCTAAGGCTACATGAGCTTGGCCACTCTTTCAAAGACATATGAAGTAAGATCGGTGCTTCGTATAAGTCGTATAATTACGACTTATATCTAATATATAAAATTCTCGTGTCACAGTTTTAGTTGCCATACTCCTCCGAAACGGCTTGACCGATTTCGATGAAATTTTTTGTGCTTATCCGGTATCTATGAGAATCGGCCAACATCTATTTTTCATCCCCCTAAATGTTAGGGGTAGTCCACCCCTAAATTATTTTTTTTATTTTTTAGACAAAATTTTTAATTTCTATTTTTTTATGATACAACATACAAAAATACATACAACCCTAAATTTTCACTTTTCTATCACCAACCCCTATTTTTAAATAGTGGCGGGAATAACTTATTCTCAAGTAAATTATTGTATAAATATGTACGTCGCGAAAGTATACTTTATTTGATAAATTTTAATTAACATGAATGAGTTACGACTGACAGAAATTGAAACGATAAAGCATTTGTGTCGCGGGAACGAAAACGGGAAAGGGAAGAACGGGAATGAGTTAAGACTGAGATAAAAAAGTTATTCTTGATGAGAATGGAAAAGAAAACTATGCTACACCAGGGCCAAGAACAGAAACAATAAAGTATTTTTGCGATGGGAACGAAAAAATGAAAGGAAGAACGGGAATGAGACAAGACTGAGATAAAAAAAGGGATTCTTATGAGAAACGAATACTACCCGTGCGAAGCCGGGACGGGCCGCTAGTTTATTATAATTATCATATAATTACGTCAAACGCACTTTTTTGTAGTTTGTGTCATAAAGTGTTATATACATATTTGGAATTACCTATTTAATAACTTTCACTTGACACCTATATTGTTATAATAACATAATATTTTGTTTTTAATTTCTCTTCTTTTTTTTTATTCACAGACGCCATATTTAAATATGGCACAGCAGGACTGATCCACAAATTTAAAGTCGCTCAGCGTGCTATGGAGCGAGCTATGCTCGGTGTTTCTTTGATGGATAAAATCAGAAACACTGAAATCTGTTAAAGAACTAAAGTTGTCGACATAGCCGAAACGATCAGCAAGCTAAAGTGGCAATGGGCCGGTCACATTTGCCGTAGAACTGATAACCGATGGGATAGACGAGTTCTCGAATGGAGGCCACGTACCGGAAAGCGAAGCGTTGGACGCCCCCCGGCCAGGTGGACAGATGACCTGAAGCACCATACCGGGGGTAGTTGGATGATGATATTTAAATATTACACCCGATGTCACTTTCACAATTAAGACGCATCCAACAATATCCATACAGCCGTTAGTTAGGCTATAGAACGTGCCAAAGAAACAGACATACGTACATACATACAGTATAAATACATTATCATCCGCAGTTGAGTAAAAATAAAGTAAAATTAAATGCTAATGTGTAATGCCAAAGCGCAACGAACCTGTCTCAAATTTATAAGGCCATAGGGCCATGGTTCGAATCCGGGTGTGTACCAATGAGTTTTTCTGACTTAAGTACATAACTATCACTGACTCCGTGCTTCGGAGGGCACGTTAAGCAGTCGGTCCCGGGGGCAATTAATAGATGGCGGTCGTTACAATCCCCAACCCGCAGTGTAGTAGCGTGGTGGATTTAAGCTCCATGTCCCCCCTTACCCTAGGGGAGGCCTAATCCCTTGCAGTGGAGTAAAAATGGGCTGATGAAGTGAAGTGAAGAAATGCTAATACTCGTTGTCATTTCATGGTTTAATCATAATGAGGTGATAAAATATTTGAAGATATTATTATCTACGCAATAAATACTTTTAAATAAAGTGTATTAGAATTATTAATTTGAAGGAGCTAAATTAAACGTTTTTAGGATTGTCCTTTGTTTGCTTATTTGTGTTTTGAAATTCGACGCAAAGATATCTTAGTATGCATATTAAAATATAAGTTAATATTTCTTCATTGTAACGAATAAATTGGAAGAAATGATATGTGAAAATTATTATTAAAGTAAACTTTATGAAATCGACTGCAAAGTATTCTATGTTCAATACATTCCTATTGACTTGTGTTGGCCCTTATTTGCGGTCAGTCTCGTTAATAACAACGCTGTACTGTCTTTCTGTCTGTCATCATTAAATTTAAAATCGTCCGTTCGTATAGAACATAGTTATATGTTTATAAGGATAAAAAGAGTTGGTATTAGTATTTTTATCGCATTATAAGTAATTGGTAACTGCAATTTATCAGTATTTAACCCTTTGAGAGCCAAGGGTTTTTTTTTTTAGTTTTCATAAACAAACATAAAAGTTTTTTTCTCTCGTCCTACTAAATACATCTTATTTTTATTTTAGTTTTATTTGCGTTATTGTTAAACGAATTATGATGCCTTAAAAGTAAATTAATTTTTTTTTTTTAAAGACTTCATATATAACATAAAATATCCACTTTTGTTCACCATAGTGAGGATAAAGCAAAAAAATCCTTTAACAGTTAAAATCTGTAGCATGGTTATTTGTATACAGTATTAAATTCGTAATGGCCTATAAAATTGTGAGGTAGTTATTCTAGGTTTTTTACTGAGTTGGACGTTTAACGATGGCAGCGCCGCCTGGCGTCGGGTCTTAACCTTTCTTGATTACACGGTTTAACTATTTAAAGAACGAAGTTCAATATCAACCCATACTATTAGTTGTTTAAAAATAATTGATTTTCTTAAGAGGACTCTTGTCTTGTTAAGAGGAGATGTCGCGATAGCCCAGAGCGCAACGGACCTGTCTCAAATTTATAAGGCCCCATAGGGCCATGGTTCGAATCCGGGCGTGTACCAATGAGTTTTTCTGACTTAAGTACACAATATCACTGACACCGTGCTTCGGAGGGCACGTTAAGCAGTCGGTCCCGGACGCTGTCAATAGATGGCGGTCGTTACAGTTCCCAACCAGCAGTGGAGCAGCGTGGTGGACTTAAGTTCCAGGCCCCCCTCCTCACCCTGGGGGAGGCCTAAGCCCCTGCAGTGGGGTAAAAATGGGCTGATGATGATGATGATGAAGAGGACTCTTGGGGCCCGTAAAAAAATCAATATCAAAAATAATGTTACGCCAAAAAAAAAACCTTTAATTCCGATTTTGTGATTTTCATGGCAGCGAGGTTTCATAAACTCTAATTAGAAAGTAGTGAAATTGCGATAAAGTAGATCGACCATCCAATATATGCAGCGAATAAAACTGAAATCGAATTAGTTGCTATATATTATAGCTAAACGGACGACCGCTTAGCCTAGTGGGTAGCGACCCTGCCTACGAAGCTTGAGGTCCCAGGTCCGAATCCCAGGTCGGGTCAGTATTTATATTATGAATATTGATACTAGTACCCGGTCTTGGTTGTTATATGTATGTCGTGACTTCGCTTGGTACCCAAAACACAAGCTAATGCTTAGTTTGGGGCCTAGACGTTGTTATGATGTATGCGTTATTATTATTGTTATTGTTATTATTTTACCACAGAGTACAATACGCGTCACCGACGTAAAAGGCCGCCGCCGGCTATACACTCTCTTACCCGCATAGCGCTCTCTCTAGCAATTTTGAATTCGCCTCCGATCGGCGAGTGTGTACAGCCGGTGGCTTTTTACATCGGTGGCGCGTATTGTACAGTTCCAATCAAACTTTATGGCGGATGTGAACATAGGCACAAGTCGCGTCGCAGTAACCAGTTGTAGGTGTAGCGGGACGCAGTGGAGCGAGGGGTATATGACTGTACCTGAGCAAGCACGCTTATAGAGTTGTATTCCGATCCGCCATAAAATTTGAGGCGAACTATACCTAACTAATTATTATCCTTCACAACAGATAGCAGCGCTATCATTTCAGCGGTCTAGAATAAATCTTTATTATTCAATTATTAACAAAGATTATAAGCTTTTAATAACTTAAAATGTGTTATTTCGGAAAAATACGTAATTGAAATAAATATATTCAAATACAACTGTGTAACATATAAAGATAGCGCCGCCATGTGTATAAGTATTAATATATATATCTCAAAAAACGTCGCTCTGTCGAGAATATTATATTCTACTTTTCCAATTTTTTCAAGGTTTTCCAAGAAGTACATTTTTCGTACTCTTGTGTAACCATAATAATTTTATGGCTCAATCCATGTGAAAACTTAGATTTCACAAAAAAATTTTGTACCTACCACATTTGGCCATTGTTAACTTGAGTGTTATTCTGAAAACTCCTTTAATTTTTCTTGTTAAAATGACAAATAGGCGTAACTTTTCGGTCATTTTTTGTACGGTTTGGGGTAAGTTGGATTTTCAGAGTACCCATATATTTTGTTTAAATAATTTAAATAAAGGTCACACAATAAACCTCCAATTTTAGTACAATTCTTAAATCCAATTTTATAAAATAAGAAATTGGATTTTAGATTACAGCGTATCAAAAGGATTTTGCTAACAATATGTGAAATCTTTGAAAAAATCGACAAAGGTTAAGAAAGCTTATCAGCTTGTCTAAAATACGACCGATTTAGCCGATTTCAGAACTGAGTAATGAATATTAAAGTCGAAAATATACAAAAAGGTGTGGGTGGTAATGAAAGAAATGACTAAATGAAGTTTTTTTACGGTACATAATTTTTTTTTAATGCCGAAAAGCACTTACGTTCCAAATGAAATATACTACTGCAATTTTATCAAGATTGTTTCAAATTTAGTGTTATTATTAATATAAGGAAAACATTATTTGTTTCCATAGTTTCTTATAGTCGGAATTATTTAGTACAAAATATGTAAAAAAGTACCTAGCTTTCTTTAAATATTAAAATACTAAACCATGAAATAAAATAAAATTTATTTATATAAAAACGTACTGAATTTTTAATCCAATTCATTAGTCATATATAATAAGAATATCACTGACACCGTGCTTCGGAGGGCACGTTAAGCAGTCGGTCCCGGACGCTGTCAATAGATAGCGGTCGTTACAGTTCTCAACCCGCAGTGGAGCAGCGTGGTGGACTTAAGCTCCAAGCCCCCCTCCTCACTCTGGGGGAGGCCTAAGCCCCTGCAGTGGGGTAAAAATGGGCTGATGATGATGATCATATAATAAGATACAAATGTAATATGAATTCATTAATTATTCGTAAGTATTGTACTAAATCAAGATTATTTAAAATATTTCAATATAAGTTCGTTCGACGAATATAAAAAATTCCAATAAAGCGTTCCCCCTGTGACTAAATTTAAATCCAATTTAACCCTTCAACGGTACTATATTTAGCGGGTCGGAAGCTCGTGTTGTGTCACTAAACACGTCGGCAGGTGCGGTCCGTCGCTTTGATGACGTATAACGTTTCAGGGTTAAAGTTTTAACCCGTTTTGAGCTGATTTACAGGATACGTAATAAGTTTTCATCGCAAAGAATATTTTTTTAAAACCTTATATTTTTATTTTTGGTACTCGCTATTAACATCTAATTATTAACACAATATACATGTTGAGGTTTTAATGATCAGCCAAATTTTATAATAATGATCTTTGGTAGAAAACCGATAACCGTCTTGGTTCCTTTTAGTATCGTTCTAGAGAAAAATATTGAGATATTACTACACAAACCTTTCCCGAAAAAATCAATAACTCTAGTCACCATTCATGCCCGCCGCCCCCATTCCGTTTCAAGGCCTCGGGCGCGGACGTTTACTATAGCTTTAAGAAGGCAACCAAACGTTATAGAATAACACTGTAAATAAAATAATTTATTATGAAAATGTAACCCATATTTTTTATTTACGCAATGAGGTCTATTGGTGGTACCTAACATCTAGAAAAATTTTGGCCGGTTACTAAAATTTGACCTTGTATTGTCACTGTCATTTTTATTTATAAATACCAAAAACTAAATATTGACGTATTCATTTTTATTTTTAATGATCTGTACACATCAACCACGAAGTAGGTAAGCGAACAAAAGTATTAATAGAATCACTTTTCAGCCAATTCACGTTATTTTTTCATAATTTCATGACAAAAAAAACCGTCAAGTACGTGTCGGACTACGCACTATGAAAAGTTTCATAGTCGAGATAAATGTTTATGGTTAAACTTCAAGTAATAAGTTAAAAAATATATATCTCAATAACTACTCCGCCTTATTCAAACCAATTTTCATCGTTTTTTTTTTAAGTTGTACCAACTTAAAGTTCAGAATTTTCCATCCCATAGCAGAAAAAGGGGCGGAAACAGTTTTTAGAACTTTAGGTGCATATCTCAAAAACTGTTGATTTAATAAAAAAAAGTCATTTTGATACTTCTATATTATTTTAATAGATCTAATCTACATAGGTACCCGTTGTATGGCGCACCAGGCCAAAAAAAATCGTAATTATACATCATTTTATCGCTGTTTATAAAATTTTACCTATCTCCCAAATATTATGTACATAGTACTAATAATCTGAGTAAAAACGACTGTGGCGAAGAGACAAAGGCGAATTCATAAGAGTCCAATTTTTTGCCATTTGGCTAAGGAACTCTAAAAAAACAATAAGGCAAATATTTCTCACAGCGTTTATAGTCGCAAGGTGCAAGAAAATTCGTATAATAAAAAAATGTAAAACCTTCGCTTTGTATCATAAACTTTCAATGAACGTACTCGTAATTTGACCGGACTACGGTGTGCAACGCAATCTGTCAACTCGAATTGTATCGCTAGCATTGTTTTAGTGAATAAAAAAATTGCATTTTTGTTTACGTACATTAATGAGTGAAAGTGACATGATTCAAGTTAAGTATATTTTAATTGTACATCATCATATCATCAGCCCATTTTTACCCCACTGCAGGGGCTTAGGCCTCCCCCAGGGTGAGGAGGGGGGCTTGGAGCTTAAGTCCACCACTCTGCTCCACTGCGGGTTGGGAACTGTAACGACCGCCATCTATTGACAGCGTCCGGGACCGACTGCTTAACGTGCCCTCCGAAGCACGGTGTCAGTGATATTGTGTACTTAAGTCAGAAAACTCATTGGTACACGCCCGGATTCGAACCATGGCCCTATGGGGCCTTATTTCAGACAGGTTCGTTGCGCTCTGGGCTATGACGACATTATATTACATTACATTAATTGTACTAGGAGTGATCAAAAATGACAAGAAATTAGTGAGAACGATATATATACCTACTCCTTGGTAAGAAAAAAAAAATACTGGCAGGCATAGCTCAGATATTTGTAATAATATTAAAAGAAATTATATTAAATTATAAAGAAAAGTCTTCGATTTTTTTTTAAATGTAGTCATTTGTTTGCTTCGTGTCGGAACGTGTTCTCGAAAATGGAGAAAAACGAAGTGCGAGCCCTTATTAAATACCTCTGTTTAAAAAACTTAACGACGCAAGAGATTCACTGCGATTTGGAGGCAACATTAGGAGAGCCTGCTTCGCCGTATTCCACTGTCGCAAGGTGGGCTTCTCAATTTCGAGTAGAAAGAACAAGCACGGAAGACGAACATCGTTGCGGCCGCCCATCGACGTCAGTCACCCAAGAAAATGTTGTTAAAGTCGAGAAAATTGTATTGAGCGATCGAAGAATTGCAATCCGTTACTTAGTTCAAGAAACGGGCATTTCATATGGAAGTATTCAATCCATATTGAAACAATCCTTGAATATGAGAAAAGTCTCCGCAAGATGGGTGACGAGAATGTTAACAGACAGTCAGAAACAAAATCGACTTGACATTTCGAAAACATTACTGGACAAGTTTCAAGAAGATTGTGAAAACTTTTTGTCTGGTTTTGTAACAATGGACGAAACATGGGTCCATCATTTTGATCCCGAGACAAAACAGCAATCTTCACAATGGAAACGGCCATCACCACCGACCCCGAAGAAGTTTCGTGCCGTGGCATCGGTTGGCAAGATTATGGCCGCAATATTTTGGGACTCAGAAGGGATATTGTTGATTGATTACCTGGGGCGTGGAACCACTGATATAGGTTAATATTATGCAGCATTAATTCTCAAGTTGAGGAAAACCATCAAAGAGAAAAGGAGAAGGAAACTTCAGAGGAGCGCGCTGTTTCATTACGCAACGCACCCGTGCACAGCTCGGCAGTTGCGTTGGCTGCCATTCTACAAGGTGGCTTCGAATTGGTTGACCACACCCCTTACTCACCAGATCTGGCGCTTAGCAATTTTAATCTGTTCCTCAAATTGAAAGAATACTTAAGGGGAAACAGGTACGTAGAGATAACGAGGTGATGGATGCCGTGGAGAGCTTTTTGCAGGACAAAGACAAAACTTTTTTTTTAAAGTGATTGAAGCTTTGGAAAAGTGCTGGACTCGGTGTGTAGAGAGACTCGGAGACTATGTAGAAAAATAAATTATTAAGTTATATAATCGTCATTATATTCTATTTCATTCTCACTCCTTTTTGATTTCTCCTCGTATATCATGGAACTGGGTGACAGTATTAATAATTTGTCCTCTATTATAAATGACGTCACTACAACCAACTCAATGTTTTAAAATATAATATTGTCTTAATTTTAATTTATATGTTTTGCTTTATAATAAACACTAGATTCAATAATCATTTCCATATAAAATCGTAAAAGCCTTCAATATTTAACGCCGTCGATACCACCGCGGCGCGCACGCGAGCTCGCGTGATCGCATTCATTTTTTATTATTTCTATAGCAGTTAAAAGGTTAAGTACTTGGACCTTTATGGGATATATTGGGAATTCATTAATACATAACGTGACATATTAATTTTTTAAATGTAACCAAATACTGTTTTTAAAACCGAAATTCACTAAAATTTCACAAGCTGTTATTTTAAATAGTGTTATTAGAAAGAATAACACTTAGGGATTTCTCGACATCTTTGCGCCGATGACACCCTAGTGTGCCTCCTGGCTGCTTCGATAAAGTCGTTGGAGCTTTCGGGCTAACGACACGTATCCTTATTCTGCTCCAGGCGGTTGTTTAGAGGGTGCAATTCCTACATACCCCGCACGCACGGGCGCGTGGAAACTGTAGAGTTTATTCCGCCTTCCCACCGCAAGGGTAAAACAAAAAAAAACGTTCTTGAATATTTTATATATAGCTTTTTGAAATAATTTTTAAGCAACTTAATTAGTTTTATGGTAACCATAATATTCTAGTATGATATACGTAATGATTATTATAAATTACATTAATTTAAAAACATATTATAATCCAAAATTATTTAATGAAAAAATTAAAACCTATTAAAAAGGGTAATTTTTTTTAATTCTTTCCTATCCACTTTATAACCTAAGATTTTTAATAAAATTCCCATATTTTTTGAGTAACTATCTATCCCCCTAATCACATTTTATTTATTAGATTATTATTATTATTTATTATCTATGAAGTGTTTTCTTCTATACGTATAAATTATCAAGAAATTGATAAAAACACAATTAAACTCAATTAAAATCGTATTGCAGTCATATCGGTCAATCAAAAACACAGTATAAAGTCGTTTGGATTCCAAAATTATAGTTTAAATATACGAAAACATTTAATTTTCGTGGACACCAACACTTCGAAAATATAAATAGATAGAGTCGGCGGGAGGTCACTCGGTGGGGGACGAGTGATTAGCAATTAACCTAAATACTTAATCGATGACAAAACGGCGACTATGCATGTATTTAAACATCTGCTTTTTAAACCGTTGGTGACATCTTAATTCTAGAGATAAACTTCAATATCTCCTTTTTGTCCTAGGTTTTTTTTAGTATGTACATACATCTAGAATTCTGTTATCGATAACATTTCGTGTTATCTATCCATGGCGGAGTTTCTAGGCTAGGTTTCATAGCTAGGTTTCCAGTTTAGAAACCAGTTTCTAAACTGGAAACCTAGATTTGACAGAATAGCTTTCCGCCCGCCGCTCCGCTCGCGTGAACAACACCTCTTTTTCCGGTATATAAAGTAGCCTATTTCACTCTTCGGCTTATAAACTATATCTATGGAAAAAATTATATCGGTCCCGGTACAATTGTATAGCCCACGCGAGCGAAGCCGCGGGCGGAAAGGTAGTTTATAAATTAAATATAGGCCATGCTACTCGCTGATAATGTAAACTTCCTGTAGGTGAAATAATTTTTAAAATTAGTTAAGTAGTTTTCAAGGTTATCCGTAACAAACAAAAAATCAAATATTTCCTCTTTTAAATATGATAGTATAGAAATGAGAAATAACGTAGTAGAAGTGGATAGTTCAAAGATATATAAAAGATAAATTATCTAAGAGAAGGATGTGATTTGAGATATGTATAAAAATGAAATATTTATGCCTAGTTAGTCTGGCCAAGGAAAAGACGACTGAAAATGGGTAACGAAACTTATCTACATAAAAAAATATATATTCAAGTAAACTGGCGCAAGTACTTTTGAATCTTAAAGTTTAAGTAACAGAACTACAGAACGGCTATGCGTGATGAAAATCAGCCTTTGATTATATAATGTCTGGATAGAGAGTCAGCGTCAAAAAACGTAGATAAAAATATCGCTTAACTGTTCGGTTATAATTCACGCACACAGAGACGCTTTGTATATAGTCAGTATGACACAGCGAGAGTGTGTGGTCTGTTGAGTCACACACACAAATATGTAAAAGTTAGCATTTTTGGTACGCTAAACTATAAGCACTTGAAACCCAAGAGCATTTATGTAGCGATGTAATGAATGTCTATCATTACATATAATATATATACGTACTGGTATCACACATAGACAGTTTTAGTGGATGTGTAATTAGTACAAAATAAAAACACGAAAATTATTACAGGTGAAAACAAAAATTATCAACATAAATATATTGCTCTAGTGGTTTGTGAAGATTATTAATAACTTCCGTCCGAGAATAAAAGACAAATCGACCGACAGGAGTAGGGCGACAATATTAATCTGGGATATATATAATGACAGCAATATCCTAATTAACACCATTAAATACATGAAAACTACTTAATTTTTAGCATGAAAATAATACTGTTGGAAAACAAAATAAGCTTACTGGTTGTCTTGATTGAAAGTTCTCATATAGATATGTGCTAAGAGGTACTTGGGTTTGTACGAGTGGAGTCGTTAGCGAAAGCTAGTGTGTATATAAAGGCAGTGGGTTCGATTCTCGTCATAAGCGCAAATGACCGATGAGTTTTAAATTTACTAAAACTTAAGTCAAATATATTATGGTCAACCGATATTGTCACTTCTGTGACTGTAAGGTATATAGGGTCTAACCAGCATCGGACCAGCGTGGTGGTTGTTTCAAACTCCTTGATTCAAGGTTGATTCTGATGACAATGTTTTTAATATGCAGGAAAAGGTATAAAAATAAATTTCAAAGAGTTTTGAAGTGTGAATCTTAAATAGCATAATGATCAAGATGAAAAGAGTTAACAAAATGGCAGACTCACATTCAAGTTCTGAAACGCTCTTGTCAAATTGGTGATTTGCTAACCGACGAGTTTTCAGTTTGATCGATTCATTCGTTCATTTATTTGCTATCACATTCAGGTATATTGCTAGATGTGTAGCGTCGTCTCTTTCCAGCCAATTGACTTTTCTCAAATCAGAAAATTGGACTTTAGATTGACATTTAGATTAATCAGAGAATGACATAATCTAATTACATTTGAAACGCAGGTTTACCACTGTTTAACAGATGATGAACTCGACAATTGTTTCAGTACTCAAGTTTTAGTGATTAGACATAACATAGACAGACGGAGAGTTGATGGAGAACAAAATAAGTTCAGTGGTTGTCTTGATTGAAAGTTACGAATGAGTACTAAGTTCGTGCGGGCGGAAAAGCTAAAGGTATCGGCGAAAGCTAGTGTGTAGCTTTTCAAATCACATCCAATCCGAATAACATTAAACGCGTGGTCATCATGATTCCCGCTTGGAAATCAGTATGAGTTCCGGTCATAAATTGGGCGTTAGCTGGCATCCGGTCGCCGCGGGGCCGTTGCGCGTTGTAGAATCCAAGCACCCAGAGAATAAAAACTGTATCAGAAACAAGTAGGTATTTTGTAATAAATTAAGGAAACAATTTTCATGGGTTCAAACCTCGAATACGATACGATATATATATACGATATACAAATACGATAACGTATTAATACCATTACGTACAATATAATAAAATAATTATGTATCAAATAACATAACGCTAATAATTACATGATAATTACAAAATTTTGATTGCCCGAGTGGTTAGAGACCCTAACTACGGAGCCAGGGGTTGCGGGTTTGATTCCCGCCCAGGACAAACATTTGTGTTCATGAACATGTCTATTCGTTCCGTGTCTGGATGTAAAAGTATACATACCTAAATATATATTATAAAGATTGTTTACGTATGTATATCACTTGCTTAGTACACATAATACAAGCTCTACTTACTTTGTAATTAGATGGCACTGTGTGTGATGTCCTAGCAATGATATATAATTATTAAGATTTCGCTATCTCCTTGTCTAGTTTTTAGATAGTCTGTAAGTTTTGAGTCATTAATATTTTGTAGCTAGTTAAATCAAAAACTCATAAAAAGTTGCTGGCTTTGGTAGCTGACGATACATTATTCATTTAAGACTTCTTGACGTGTTGATGTCATAAATATTTAGAAGTCCATACTTGGTACAGGTCGATAACTTCTGAATTTATCAAAGCTATGAATCGAAACAGTAGGTATGTTTTTAATTACGGAAGAGAAGAAGTAAACCCCAAATAACACTCAACGATTGAATCCTATTTGCACAATTTTTTTAGGAACCTATAAACTTAACTTTATATTCCCAAGTTACTACCAATCCATCCAAAGGTTGTCTAGAAGAGATTGCTTTTAGCGTTAAGACCGCCTATTCTACCAAACTTAGTTATGTATGTTATTTATTCTTTTTCTACTTTTGGTGTACAATAAAGAATATTATTCATCATCATCATCAGCCCATTTTTACCCCACTGCAGGGGCTTAGGGCCTCCCAGGGTGAGAAGGGGGGGCATGGAGCTTAAGTCCACCACGCTGCTCCACTGCGAGTTCGGGACTGTAACGACCGCCAACTATTGACAGCGTCCGGGACCGATTGCTTAACGTGCCCTCCGAAGTACGGTGTCAGTGATATTTTGTACTTAAGTCAGAAAAACTCATTAGTACACGCCCGCATTCGAACCATGGCCCTATGGGGCCATATAAATTTGAGACAGGTTCGTCGCGCTTTGGGCTATCACGACACTTAAAGAATATGTGACGACACGTAAAGAATATAATAATAATAATAATAATAATAATAATAATAAAGAATATTATTATATTAAATTCGGTTCATAAACGGTTACCGCCAATTGCATACAAATATCGAGTACGAGGCGATATAGCCCGAAAGACCAAAAAAATTTACAAGCGCACATAAATAAAGTAAACCCCCATCGCCTACCGGCCCAAAGTAAAATTTTACACGAAAGCAAAACACCGCATTTGGAGCGCGGGCGCAAATCAATAAATCACTCCAACAGAAACGTGCTAAGTCCGTAAGAAGCAGTTTTTGCATTTCCCAGAATAACAATAATCAGCCATAGCACCCGGCCAGCTACTCACTCAACATCGGCTGTATTGTGACTGTATATTACAAGCTTTATAAAATATATAATAATATATCTTAATTAATTAATTAATAACTCGTATTCCTTTTAAAAACCCTTTCGCAAAATCTAGATTTTATCAGTGAAATAAGTCTTTATACCAGTATATTTTGCGGTCGAAGCTTTTTTTTTATTACACAAGTGTAAGTGATAGTATAGTGTGAAGTTTATATAGCTATGTTTAAGTAATTTTTTGTATTATATTACTAATTGTATGAATGCTGTTGGTATTCCAAATAAAATTAAATTAAATTAAATAAAGTAAAATATTTTAAATTAAATTAAAATGGAATCAAACGAAATAAAATAAAATAAAATTAATAAATAAAGTTAAAACTAGATAGCAACGCGTATATCAGCATCCTTAGGTTGGGTTGTAAATTGTTGAATTGTTTTACCTCAGTGTTTTACTTTTGATGTATTCAAATTTCGTATGTCTGTCTGTGAAGTTATAACTCGAGTCAAACTGAGCCGATTCAGATGCGCTTTTCATCATTTTGTACGGTATTTGTTCGGGAAAGTTTTAGTACCTACAACAACCAATGCTGAAAATCAACAATGAATTTTTGTTTCCTGAAGCACACCGATTTGCAGACAGAGAACAAAAAAACTAGTTTTAAAGACAAGCAAATTTATGTGAGAGTAAAAAAATTTAAAAAAAAAAATTTTTTTAACAAAACGCTGCTGTCAAATTAATTTACGCTTTGCCTAATACTGACTCTTCTAGAACTGTGGAGAGTATCCCTGAACTTTTTAAAACAAAAATTCACCACTTTTTCAGTGGAACATGTCTTCTATTTGGGGAAAATTATTATGAAGAAAGGTATAATTTATTTTCAAACTAGCTTAGCTTTCAGGCTACACAGTTGTACCGAACCGCTGTAAGTTTTTGCATAGATGCAGTTAAGCTGAAGAGTGACATAGGCTACTTTTTAACCTGGAAAAAAGGGTCGCGGTATAACTGTGTAGTCCATCCAGGCAAGCGAAGCCGCGGGCGGAAAGCTAGTATGAGTATCTAATGATTATAGTCGTGACCATGAAACACAGTTTAGAAGATACTATTGCTGTAGGACTCTAACAAAAATCTTATATTTTGTCTCACCAACCTGACATATATTGCGAGATGATGCGAGCGCGCTATATAGTCTGTGACGCACTTTAACGAGTGTTGCCATATGCTATATCCATTGTCAATCATATGTGACCCCTCCCCATTGTTTACCATAAAACTACGTCACGAGACCTTGTTATTTGGTAACCAAAATATGTAAGTATATTATTATGCATATAACACAGCGTTTGTGCTGTCTACTTAATTTGTTGGCACAATAAATCGGGGTTTCGGCTGAACGTAATATAAACTTATAGAGCGTGTAGAGCTTACCGAACTAAACTGAAAGTTTCAAGTAAGCAGCTGACGCAAACTAACGGTTACGAAAAAAATTTAAAGTTTCTTTTTCTTAAACTTTTTTTTTGGACTTTTGTTTAGTTCGGTAAGCTCCATACACGCGTCATAAGTTTGAACTATGTTCAGCCGAACACAAGGCATATTCGTAATCTGTGAAATTACAGTGTCGATAAAAAACTTGATGGGAAAACCCTAATGACGTCATATACGATATAATAGTAAACAACTATAATAATATGATCATAACAGACCACAAATAAAGATCTATTGATCAATAAAGATGAGATTTTCATGACGTGACGTAGCAAACCGTTGTAGATCGAAAACGATCGATAAATCGACATAGCGGGTAATCGTTCCGAACACTTCCTATTACACTTCAAACAATAGCCGACCACACAGAATGATCAATCGACGCCGATTACAATATAGTTACATCCTTTGTCTCATAATTTTTTTTTCTCTCTCGACAATTCGTGAAGGCAGGATGTCGTATAAAGCATCTCTATCAAAGTATGCGGGCCTGTGAATGGTTTTATTGTGGACTAAAGTGCGCTCGAGTCTATAGTGTTTTCTTAGAAATGGGATCGATATTACGTGACTTAAAAAAATTCAATTCAATTAGAGGTTATATTGCAATACCCAAAGGGTACCAACGACAATGAATAACTAAACGGCAAAAATTAAATTAGGTTAAAAATTAAAGGGGTCCCAATACAAGAAACGTGTTTTTTTTTTAAGTTATAAAAATTAAGCGTATGTTTGTCTGCGGGGCTGCGTGCGGCAGCCTGGTGCTATGGTGTTTCTAATTCTGTGGATCGATTTTGATGAAATAAACACTAAATATTTTCATAGATTTTGAATCCAGTGAATAGCTTTTATGTGATGCGTGTACAGACGAACAAAGAAACCGACGAACAGACAAAAATTTAAAAATTTGTTTTTTACGTTTTATTATGTACTTATTTCTCGTATCTTCCAGTTACTTTTTTTCGGAAAAATGTTTACATGTATAGACTACTACAGACACGGATAGTCTACGAATTTATGATATTACGATTTTACGATTTAAGATTATGATTACAAATTTACGGTTTTTTAGTTATTTTTTTATTTTATTACATTATTATAGATTATTATTATTAAGATGATATAGGTATTATTCAACGTGGTATGGACGTTGGAGTGTATCGTGATAGCCCAGAGCGCAACGAACCTGTCACAAATTTATAAGGCCCCATAGGGCCATGGTTCGAATCCGGGCGTGTACCAATGAGTTTTTCTGACTTAAGTACACAATATCACTGACACCGTGCTTCGGAGGGCACGTTAAGCAGTCGGTGCCGGACGCTGTCAATAGATGGCGGTCGTTACAGTTCCCAACCCGCAGTGGGGCAGCGTGGTGGACTTAAGCTCCAAGCCCCCCCTCCTCACCCTGGGGGAGGCCTAAGCCCCTGCAGTGGTGTAAAAATGGGCTGATGATGATGATAATGATGATGATGATAGGTATTATTAAGATAGGTAGGTTTATTTATCATACTTTATTTTGTACTGCTATTAACTGTGCATCTGTAAATTCGTCGACGATGTTACAAAATTAAATGATATCTATACCGTATAAAAAGTGATTGCCGTATTGAATGAACAGTTCATTTCGAATTGTAAAGTATTCAAATTCAAGCGTAGATTATAATAATTCTTTAGGGCAAATGAATGTCTATTTAAAAAAAATTTAAAATTAATGCTTTTTTATAATTTTATTACTAATAATAATGTTTTATGAAAGCTGTTTGACAAGATATATAATATTATTAAGTATATATATTTTTGTTTGCAACATAAAAAAAGAAAAAATAGGCAATGCTCATTCTATGCCGACAGATATTGATTTTAATTCCTTTGTATTTCATGTATATAAAAATTATTAAACATATTTTAAAATTTATTATTTAAATTTTTTTACATTGAATCTAATGACATTCCCTTTGTCGCCCCCGCCCCAAAGGTACCCAAGATGTTGGTCGCATTGCCACGTTGAATTGTAATGTATTATCATACAAGAAAGACCTGGAGCAGGGTTCAAATCCTTTCTCTCTAAGATGTCCGAAGTAAAACGTTTGGCGTTTCATATAATTCCTTGAATGATTTCAACGATTAGACGAACGACCATTGAAACTCCAGAGCGGATTATTTAATTAGTTTCCTAGCAGCTCCAGTCGATCTGGTGCGACTATAGTGAGAGATAGCAAAGATACTGACATAGATGGTGTCCCAAATATAAATCGAGATTAATTTGTCTTTGTACACACAACAACAACAAGATGAAATAAAACAAAAATATGTTAAAGCATTCATAACGTTGGCGATGGCGTATAAGTTTTATACCACATACTTTAAAAAAAAAACACATCAAAGCATTGGCGTGGCATTAATTAATTACCTAAAACTGTTTACAGGAGCATCGCCATTAAAAATAGACGCATGTAAGCGACTTGTTTTAACCAATTTTCAAAATAAACACCATTTTGTCAACATACGATATCAACAAAATCAGTGCAGTAGTATATTTCAAACCATTGATTGATGAAAGATAGACAAACTGTTAATCAGTCCAGTCTGAAGTAGTCAAAAAATTGCGAAGTTCGGAAAAAATGACAAACTTTGAAAGACTTAATCTCGGAAACTATTGGGACTACAGAGACAATTTAAGTATCATATTGTAGCAAATTTAGTATACTTTAAAAAAGTCTTAAATTTTTTTTTCAAAAACTAGTTCTTTGGGGTCATAATCGCCAAAATTTGAAAAGATAACGATTTTTTCGCGGTTTTTTCGATTTTTGACAAAGTTGCGTTCGGCGCTCGAGATCACAAACTTGGATTATTCATTAGGCCAACATCATATACAAGTCTGCAAAAATCAGAATTACCGGATTTGACGCATACTACCTCATACTTTCAGGCGACAAAGTTACTGAATTAATCAAATCCCGCTGGTATTTTATATTTTTGAAAAAAAAATCCCTTAGTCCATTGGAAATTTCCAATATGGATGTATCTATATACAACCAATAATTTAAGGTATGTGGTGTAACAGATAAATTTAAATGCACTGATTGGTGGCTTTTCAGTCGCAGTCACTTAAAACGGCCCAGTTATATACAAGTGAAATTTTAAAATCATCCAAAAAAAATTTTTTTCCCCATTTCGTAAATAAAAAATATAGGTTAAATATTAATAATCACTTATAATATCCTGAATATTTTTTAACAAAAATTGGATACTTTCTACGTACATACGTACCTACCATTCATAACAGTGCTACGGTCATGTGGGGCGCTTGCAAATGCACTGCCGTCCTTGTGACTGGTAACTAAATACATTGAAAGTTTTGGAAAAGTTTTGTGTAGTCATATCTCAATATTTTCTTCCAACGATATCAACGATTCCAACGACAAGTCAACCTTATAGATCACGCTTTGACAGGGAGTAGCATTCGCCAAGGCTATGTAGTGACACTACATAACTACGTTTCTTCTGAGCGGTCAGTTGGAAGCACGTCGGAAGCCATTAAATTGTCAATTTTGAACGAGCCAATGAAAACTAGCCGACTTCTCCCCGCACCCCGCCACTTTCTTTTCGTACTGACGTTTATTAAAGCGTGGTCTATAGGTTCACTGGTCTGTGTTTTTTTACCAAAGATAATTATATTAGAATTTGAATGGTAATTAAAATTTCACCTAGTATAACCACGCAATAAAAACTCCTGAACGAACAACCAATGAAGCACTGCAATGGCGGTTGCGTAAGCATGCGTGAGAGGAACTTCGCAGCGTACTGCCGGTGGTGTGGCGGTCGATAAACTTACCACGGTATGAGTGTGTCCATGTTGACACGCGCGTACATAGTCAGCTGACTTACAAGGGGTGCGTCGGTGGTTAATTTGCGATGGTACATCCGGTTATTCCTAAGTTCATGTATATAACCAATAAAACGTGAACAAAAATATGTCAAAACCTACACAAGCTCTAACAGGTAATAAATCCAGTCCATGAATCAACCAAACCGTTTCAACAGAGCAACTCGAGTTTGACGAAGGTTCGGCGGTAAAAATAGCCCATCGTGTCCAACCCATTGTGAGTTTTATAATTAGAAGTCTCGAAAATAAACACGTGGTGGCAATTATCGGTGCAGTAGACTAAATGAGGCGGCTGGTACGTTAATGGTTCCTACCATCACACGACATCCGGCTAAGTCCGTGCAACCGTTGATAAAGGATTACAGTATTTCTAAGAAGCTGTAACGTCTTTATAGCGGGGATGACGGTCCACTATTCCGATTTACGATACAGCTTTCACTAAGATTTGTTTGTGGACGCAACATTGTAACAGTAGGCACTTAAGTTTAGATTCACAAGGCTACTAAAATCGGAAGGAATCATTAATTTAAAAAATGTTATATACAGCAAACACCAAACTTCTGTTAGCTCTGAAGCTGACGAGGGTGCATACTGCGCAAGTGTGTTGCCCGCTCTCGGTCCTATGATGACCCTTTTTCATAGTGCGATGCTAACTTTTACTTCACAGCTATCTAGTAGTTTAGTGCGAGCTGTAATCTTCTATTCATACTCATATTATAAATGTGAAAGTGTTTTTTAATGTCTGTGTGCATCGTTGTCACAGCTAAACCGTTGAACCGATTTTTATGAAATTTGGTATTGTTCACTTCACTTCATCAGCCCATTTTTACCCCACTGCAGGGGCTTAGGCCTCCCCCAGCGTGAGGGGGGGCTTGGAGCTTAAATCCACCACCCTGCTCCACTGCGGGTTGGGTATTGTAACGACCGCCATCTATTGACAGCGCCCGGGACCGACTGCTTAACGTGCTCTCCGAGGCACGGAGTCAGTGATAGTTAATGTACTTAAGTCAGAAAAACTCATTGGTACACGCCCGGATTCGAACCATGGAAATTTGGTATTAAAATAGGTTAAATCTTTAGAACGGACATAGGCTGAAACACACACACAAGACAGACGAAAACGACTAATGAAACTATATAGCATTTTTTTATTATTACGGTTTACGAACCATAAAAATTATTGCATTTATAGAGAATTTTATCGCAATGTTATCTTAAACCAGAAAGTCGTTAAATAATATCAAGAATTTGTAGGGACCGACAACCATCTACACACGTGGTTCTGTCTGTATAAACGTTGAACTGAATGAAAAGGCAATATATATGAAAAGCTGCCAAAAGCTGCCAAAATTTTGCCCGAATGGAAATATATAGAGCCAATGTACGGGTATTTACTGTATCTGCAGCATAGACATATATATACTAGCGTAGGAGACCAACTGACATCTAAACATCGCATGACCGAAACGGAAATGAGTATGTGTGCAAAATTCACATGTGGTTGAGCCAGTTTTAGTGATGTGCATGGGTGTTTTTTATATTATCGATAGCACGTAGTACTTTCATGATAATGTGTCGTTGAAATTACCGCGATATCATAAGTCGAAATCGGCAATCCTATTTATTATTTTGAATCTGCTATACTACATAATTTTTGTTTTGAGTTACTTTTCCTAACTTTTAGTTTTTTAAAATGACAAATCATCAATCAGTCAATTCAAATGCCATTTCCTTTACTCCAATAAATTTTTTTTTTGTTAATAGTTGATAATAAAAAATTTGCAGAAGAAAAGAAAGCGTTTACATCATTATGTAAATTTTAATATTTAGTTGAATACAAGCCAAGTAATAAATAAAACAATATAAATAAACGATTTTTATTTTTAATTACAATACGTCACGTTGCAACGCATAACAACAAAATTTTAACTCTTTGTAAACAAAAAAATGAGAATGTACAAAACGAAAACATTTACAATAGAGAAGTTCATGATGTTCAAAATATACAATTTAACTCGATAGAATTGAAAGATAAACCAAAACTAATAAAACAGTGAAAGTTTTTTTAAATTCGTCAATAAATGACTGAGAAATAAATTATTGATATTTATTAATTTGACGACCGCTTAGCCTAGTGGGTAGCGACCCTGCCTACGAAGCTGGAGGTCCCGGGTTCGAATCCCAGGTCGGGTCAGTATTTATATGATGAATATCGATACTGGTACCGGGTCTTGGTTGTTATATGTATGTGATGTCTTCGCTTGGTACGCAAAACACAAGCTAATGCTTAGTTTGGGGCCACGACGTTGTAATGTGCACGTTATTATTATTATTATGTATTTTCGTGCGGTTTGACTGGTGGATTCTTACTGCCCATGACGTCACATTGTCTACTCGATTGAGTGTCGCGTCGTCTCACTACACCACAAATTATGCCTTGGATGCCTTGGACTAGTCTATAATATCTTTTGTTTCTTTGTGTAATAGGTAATTAAGTTTTATTTGAATATAAAGGAACAAGTTTTTGTAAAAGACAAAGTGATAATTTGCCTAAAATTGATATTTTCACTGTGATGGACTTTTCTTCAAATCCATTTTATATTAGTGCTGAAATAAAGGTTTAGGCTCTAAAGTTGAAGGTCCTGGTGATATATCCCGGTAAACGTACGCTGACACCGATCGCTTGGTCTTCAGATTGACCTGTATAGAAATTACAGTTGGCATAAATGCTCTGACTTTAGATATTAAGTATTATTAGTATATTACTTAATATACTTAGTAAGCACATATGAAAAAAAAAGAAACCCCTAACGGCACAAATTCAGTAGGTATAGATCCTTTCTTCAAAAGTCGTCGGTGATTTAGTTAGACAAAACAGTTATCCGTAAAATGTCTACTGCAAACCAAAGAATGTTTTCGAGGAGTCCCACCTGTTCTATTTAACATTTTTTTCCATTGTTCTATGCTAACCGTGTTTACAGGAAACCTGGATATTATGAAATAGTCATAATTATCAGGAAGCATTTTTTAACACCGCAGTTTCTTGGAGGAAAATGAGGTTAAACTATTGTATACAGTAGTTTTGTCATTCAAAGTTTAATTATTTACGACGTTCATAATCAGAGAACAGATAGAACGTCAGACTTTAAATCATAAATAAATAACGATTATAATTAAATAGAGCATCAGATTTTAAATCATAAATAAATAACGATTAAAATTAATTGTGTATTTATCTTATATTTTCATTTGAAAAAGTCTTGTATTTACATATATACCCTATGTGTAGTATATATGTATAGATGTCATACTTTCCCTTACAATGTGCTGCCAGGCTAAATAAACCTCACAATATGTTTAAAAACAGTTAACGACATCATTCCAGTGGAACAGGTGCAATTAGATAATATCAAATTTACAAAATATTTATATTTAAAAATATCGACATATCGATACATTTTGTGCAATCCCTATGCTTCATTGTTTGAATGTAATTTTACACAATATTTTTGTATCGTACACATAATTGTTTAAAATAACAAATTATTTACAAAATAAAGTATTTACCGTATACTACTGATGTATAACCAAGTAAATTTAGGATCGCTTTTTATAAAAATAAGCATTAAGATAACAATATGTTATTGGCAGTACTTACCGGTGAAATGTCTCTTTATTTGGATTATTAACATATGTTACAGTGCAATTTAAAACTGAACACTACACCATTTTTATCACAAGAATTAATTTTTGTAGAATTCAAAACGATTATAACACAAAATAGAAAACAAAGCTGGACCTTATTTTGACAAGTGAGTAAAGAAGACTAAATGTGTTCAAAGAGGTTTTATGTCAGATTTTCTTGCATTTCTTTCTCGCATGTAGGATTTCCGCAAAGAGCTGGATGTCATTCGCACACTGTGTTCCTCTGTTACGCTAGTATATATACCTTTATGATCTGCAGTTTATATGCAGCCACTGTAAAGCTCTTAGATACGTCTTACTGACGCATTATTAGGGAAATTACCGCAAAATTACTTTTATTTAATTATACAATAACAAACATTATGTAAGTAGCCTCTATGTCAAGGACATATATTTTTTTGTACCCAGTATAATATATAACCATATAATCATTTTATTGAAAGTGATTTTGTGGTCGACTTCCCTTTAAAATAATTCAAACTTCGCCACCCCAAATCATAGTAAATTTTGTTTAAATTTAGTTAATGCGCCTACGTGAATAAATGCTAAACAGCTATTTAAAGGTACACTAAACCACTTTAATTTTTTTTTTCACAAATTAAATACTTAAACTTTTTTTTAAATTTCTGTTTTCATATATTAAAACTTTAAAAGTTAAAACAATTTGTTCAATTTCTAAAACGGAACGCGATTATGTTTAAAATGGTTTGAAATGTTCGATGTCAAAAGACTCTTTCTTGTTTTTTCATCTTTTTTGTCAAGCAAGTCAAAACCTTCATATTGTAAAATGGTTTTTATTTAATTATAATTTACTTGTCTTGAAATTACATACTTTTATTATAAAGTCAATTAACATCGTGGTCCTTCAGAGTCGAATGAAAATGTTAAAGGCTCGTCGGCACCATTATTGCCGACGATAAAGTGACGAAGTGGTGTAGAAAAATAAATCTGCAATAAATTGGTGTTATCCGTGAATTCTACAGCAGGACAAACATTGCACAAGAACACGGCATTAACATCACAACTGATCTTTGCGCCGCGTATCTTCCACAGCAGAATAATAAGTTCTCAGCACAGGAGTACGGCTAGAAGAAATAACCTACAATAAGATAGAAGGAAATAAGAGCGGATTCAAGGAAATAAACCAAGAGAAGATAGTACCTACCCATCCTACTATTCATCCTACTTACTCAAAATTAAGTATTCTCGTTTCTGAATCAGTCTGTGTAAGGGTAGAAAAACAGTAGGTATAATAAATAAAAAGTAGGCAAATATAAACTAATAATTTAGTTTCAACCAAGTAGTTCATTGCAGGTGGTTTGTTTGAACCTTTGTTGCGCGCTGTTTGCATGTATTTAGCGTCATCTTATCTCGATATACTACTTAAACCACAGAGTTAATTCGGGGTACAAGTGTCAATGTAAAATCAATAAAAATAAAAATATTTTACATATTTTTCAGATTACAATTGTTGACCATAATCTTGAATGATACAAGGCCCTGCTACAGATCATCAAACAATGATGGACAAATCGGACAAATCGGGTACAAGTAAGTCACATGAGACCGATCAGTCCGAACTTATTCGGAAACGGGGTTCGTGTAAAGGTCGCTTAACACAATTTTGTAATTATATGAGTAATTTACCCAGCACATTAACAGACGTACAAGTTATAGAATTGCAATTAAGAATGTGCAAAGCTGAAGCATTGTATACAGCGTTCGATGAACTACAAACGCAAATTGAAGTTGGCACTACCAATGTCGACTTGCAAAATGCTGAACGAACAGACTTCGAAAATCAGTATTACACGGTAATAGCTAAAGCTAGGTTAATTTATACTAAGTACGATACTACTAGTAATAAGAATCATGTATGTACTCATGTTGAAGACGATCCAAACACACTCAATACTAGCAAAAATAATAGTTCAGGTGGTAGTTTTTCTGGTGTTAAACTACCGACGATCACACTCCCTAAATTTTGTGGTCAATTTGAAAACTGGTTAGAGTTTCGTGATACATTTACATCTCTAATTCACCTAAATGACAATATAACAGATGTCCATAAATTTCATTATTTAAGATCCTCTTTGGAAGGAAGCGCAGCTCAGGTCATACGATCACTTGAATTTTCTAGCACAAATTATTTAATCGCATGGAATTTGTTGTGTGATAGATTTAACAATAATAAATTATTAATTCAAAACCACATCAAATCCCTATTTTCGATTGAACCTTTAAAAAAAGAATCGGCTTCTCAATTACGTCAATTGCTAGATACAATTTCAAAGAATCTCAGAGCCCTTGATGTAGTTGGTGAGCCCACCGATAAATGGGACACTCTTCTTATTTACATTTTCTCAGGCAAATTAGATTCTAAGACTTCCCGCGAATGGGAAGAAGAGAAAAATAAGGAGGATAAGCTAACGCTAGAATTATTTAAAAAATTCATTAGAAATCGGGCAGACCTATTAGAAACTATTGATCTTAATAAACCAAATGTATTTTATTCAAATAAACCAAATAACGTTAAGAGTTTTTTAAGTACAGAAATACCCAAACGTAAATTATTATGCCAAGAATGTAAAGGTGAACATAATTTATCTCACTGTGAACGTTTTCTAAAATTACACATTAATGGTAGAGAAGAAAAGATCAAAATGTGGAAATTATGTCTCAATTGCCTCCGACCTGGACACAGAAACAGGCAGTGCAGGTTGAGCGGGTGTCTCAAATGCAACAAAAAACATAATGTTTTATTACATAATGATAATTTTATTCCAAACCAAGTGACACCGCCTACAGTATCTACAAGCACTACATCGCCATCAGTTCAGCCTGAGGAAGCCTCAGTGTCTGCTTCTCTGTCTGTTGGAGTTGGTCATGTCACAGCCCAGGTACTACTCTCTACTGTGTTAGTACAAATAAAGGATCAACATGGAGTATATCATAACGTTAGAGGTATTTTGGATTCTGGGAGTCAAGCATCTTTTATCACTGAATTTTTATTGAATCGCCTAGGTTTACATGCAGAAATTGTTAAAACCGAAATAATGGGCATAAACAATGTCGTTTCAAAAATTCACAAAAAATGTCACGCAACTGTCAGGTCGAGAGTTAATTCATTTTCAATAGAGATTGAGTGCTTAGTATTGCCAAATATAAAATCTTTTCTAAGTATCAACCAAAATGTTTCATATAAATCATTTCCTTGTAACATAGAATTAGCCGACCCAGAATATTACAATTCTACAAATATTGAATTACTAATTGGCGCTGACATTTTTTGGGAACTATTATGTGAAGGACAAATTAGATTAGGACGCCATAGTCCAATTTTACAAAACACTCAATTTGGGTACATTGTCTCCGGACCGACTTCAGGTTCGAATGTGAAACTGCGTTGTAATTTCGTTCAAAATATTAACATTGATGACCAGCTAACTAAATTTTGGCAATTGGAAGAGTTACCACCATCTACAAAAGTCTATTCTGAGGAAGAAAATTTATGTGAATCTCATTTTCGCGAAAATGTTACCAGATTGACAGATGGCAGATTTTGTGTAACAATACCACTTAAATCTTCTGAGAAAAATCTCGGTGATTCCTATGGACGTGCCAAACAATGTTTTCTATCGCTTGAACGAAAGTTGCAACGTCAACCTCTTTTACGAACAATGTATACAGAGTTTTTGAATGAGTATGAGAACCTGGGTCACATGTCCGTCTGTACTGTTCCAAATAATGTTAAGTGCTGTATCTTACCTCATCACGGAGTATTGCGAGAGCATAGCTCGACCACCAAACTCCGAGTTGTATTTAACGCGAGTGCACCAACTTCAACGGGATTGTCGTTCAACGATCTTCAGATGGTTGGACCAACAATCGAAGACGATCTTCTGTCTATATTACTCAGATTTCGACAACATCAGTATGTGTTGACAGGAGACATTGAAAAGATGTATAGACAGGTGCTCGTCAACAAAGACCAACGTCGATTACAACAAATCGTTTGGCGATCGAACCCACTAGAAGAGTTAAAAACGTATGAGCTAAACACGATAACATATGGTAGTACCGCCTCAGCACCATTTTTAGCTATTCGCTGTTTAAAAGAATTAGGATACCAGTGCACTAATCGTGAAATTTCAAAAATTATTTGCGACGATTTTTATGTAGATGATCTGCTTACTGGAGCCGATACCATCGACAAATTGAAATGGATTCAATCAATGGTAATTAAAAATTTAGAATCGGGTGGATTTCATTTAAGAAAGTGGCGTACAAATGCACATGGCATTATAAACTCCTCGGCTTCCGCAGAATCCTTAAATTTGGATCTCGACAACGATCATTACATTAAAATTCTTGGTTTGGGTTGGTGCAACAAAAAAGACATATTAGTTTATAAAATTTCTATAGATAAAGAAACTGCAGAAACAACTAAGAGAACAATCTTAAAATCAATAAGTTCAATATTTGATCCTCTTGGATTATTAAGCGCTTGTATTATCAAAGCTAAAGTAATATTACAAAGGTTGTGGCTTCATAAGTTATCATGGGACGATCCAGTCCCATTGGATATACGTAAAGCTTGGTCTTCTTTTAAATCACAACTAGGCTCACTAAACAAATTAAACATTCCTAGATGTGTTATAATAAATCAAAACTCATCTGTAGAAATCCACACTTTTTGTGATGCATCACAGGATGCATATGGAGCTAGTTTATATGTTCGGTCCATTAAAGATAATACTATCGAAGTGAAACTTCTTTGTGCCAAATCCAGAGTTGCGCCATTAAAGCCGACCACTATACCACGTCTCGAATTGTGTGGTGCTGTTGTAGCAGTAAGGTTGGCAGAAAAGGTTATAAAGGCACTTAGAATAGAAATAAACAAATGTGTATTTTGGAGTGATTCGACCATAGTACTGGCTTGGCTCAGAACTCCACCAAATAAACTGAAACCTTTTGTAAAGAATAGGGTAGCTGAAATCCATGAAAAAGTTGGTAATCATCCTTGGCGTCATGTTCGCACTGGTGACAACCCTGCCGATTTGGTGTCACGGGGTGTCAATCCTAATCAACTACATGAAAATCAGCTTTGGTGGAAGGGTCCATCATTTTTAAGTCTTTCTGAGGAATTTTGGCCCAATGCTAAAATTTGTTGCAAGGAACAAGAACTACCTGAATTGAAAGATAGTAAATTGTGTTTAAACGTCACTTGTAACAAATTGGATTCTGCCATTAATTTCTCACGTTTTTCTAGTTATAATCGTTTGTTACGATCGTTTGCGTATGTGCTCAGATTTATAAATAATTGTAAACAGAATACTCAGAAAGCGACATCTGTACTCACTGTCGATGAACTCGAAACGTCATCTACAGTTTTGTTAATGATTGCTCAAAGGGAATCATTTCCAAATGAAATTAAGGTTCTCGACCAAGGTGCTTCAATTACCAAAGGTCCCTTGGTCAATTTGAACCCATTTCGGGACGAATCTAATCTACTTAGAGTCAGTGGACGTTTGCTAAATTCCAACTTTACTTACTCTAAAAAACATCCTATCATAATAGATAGTGCACATCGTTTATCGTACTTGATATTTCGTCATGAACATATTAAATTGATGCACGCTGGTCCCCAATTATTATTATATTCATTACGAGAACGTTTCTGGCCTATTCGGGGCAGAAATTTAGCTAAGAAAATAACCCATGAATGTATTGCATGTTGGCGGTGCAAACCACCCAAAACCTTAGCACCTATTATGGGTAACTTGCCCAAGGAACGTGTATCACCAGGGTTTCCTTTTCAATCTACCGGGATAGATTACGCTGGGCCAATAATGGCAGCAAATAAGAAAGGACGCGGTTGTAGGCTGCAAAAAACCTACATTGTAATATTTGTTTGTTTTACGACCAAATGTATACATTTAGAGTTAGTGAGCGACCTTTCTACGAACGCTTTTATGCTTGCTTTGCGTCGTTTTATTAGCCGACGAGGCAAACCGGTAGACATATTTTCGGATAATGGTACCACTTTCGTTGGTGCACATAATGATTTGAAGAGATTTCTGCAAGAGAATTCTAATATCTTATCCGAAAATATGGCTCAAGAATCTATCAAGTTCCACTTTATTCCGGCTTATGCTCCTCATTTTGGTGGTCTGTGGGAGGCAGGTATAAAGTCTGTAAAATATCATTTGCGAAGAGTTTTATTAAATTCTAATTTAGTTTTTGAAGAACTATACACAACACTGGTTCAGATCGAAGCAATCCTGAACTCCCGTCCTTTGAGTCCATTGTCCTCTGATCCTGATAATATTCTTGCCCTCACACCTGGACATTTTATTATTGGTCGACCACTTACCTCGATACCTAGTCCTGAACTAGAGAATCGCACTTATAGTATACTAAACCGTTATCAGCGTATCGAACAACTTCGCCAACATTTCTGGCAGAGATGGTCCAAAGAATATGTGTCTGAATTACAACAAAGAATAAAGTGGAAGCCTCATCAAAAGGATTTATGTATCGGAACCATGGTCATTTTAAAAGAAGATAATTTGCCACCTCTCAAGTGGACATTGGGTCGAGTCATTAAGGTATATCCTGGAAAAGATCATATTAACCGAGTCGCAGATGTCCAAACTACCCACGGTGTATACAAGCGGGCTTTTTCGAAGATTTGCCCGTTACCACAATAAAGACCGTTGAAAATTCCTTTCAACGCCGGCGGGCATGTTCAATTTCTAAAACGGAACGCGATTATGTTTAAAATGGTTTGAAATGTTCGATGTCAAAAGACTCTTTCTTGTTTTTTCATCTTTTTTGTCAAGCAAGTCAAAACCTTCATATTGTAAAATGGTTTTTATTTAATTATAATTTACTTGTCTTGAAATTACATACTTTTATTATAAAGTCAATTAACACAATTAGTGGATACAAAAGTTTATTTTAAGAATACAGAATCCACGAGCTCTTTACAATATAGTCTAGATTTACAAGAAATCGAATTTACTTCAAAAATTATTACATTGAAGAAATAATAATACATGGGACATCCCACACAACGCCATTTAGCTTTCAAAGTAAGCAAGTATTATGCTTGTGTCATGGGTAACTAGACAACTGATATACATACTTAAAAATTCTTTATAATATATACATTTATAGATATTTCACACCCAGAACGAAATAAACGTGTTCATTCACACAAGTATTTGTCCCGGGCGGGAATCTAACCCGCCACCTTGGCTCGCAGTTAGGGTGTCTAACCACTCGGCCAATCGGTCAGTCAATTAAAGAAAGGCATATACCAAAAAATAAAACCAATCCATATCCATTCATCCATCAGAAAATATATATCCAATAACGCCCATGTCTAATGTTAGTCAAATTAACATCTCAGAGTTGTGTTATTAGTGAATTAACATTTGGAGAATATAATTTCAAGAAACGTTATAAAATGGTAGAGCGTGAACATAATTCACGTGCCAGGAGAAAAGGAACAATCGGGCCGACCGCGGGCAGACTCCAACCCTGGCCATAAATCATATCCAACAGCGCGGCGACTGTAGTATCCGCATGATCGAATACCATTTTAGGAATAGAGTGGTTGATAGCCATTGAACATTTTCGATTACATCAAAAGATACAAGTAAATCTGATGCTATAACAAAATCTAAATCGGTTGGTAAATGACGACCGCTTAGCCTAGTGGGTGACGACCCTGCCTACGAAGCTGGAGGTCCCAGGTTCGAATCCCAGGTCGGGTCAGTATTAATATGATGAATATTGATATTTGTACTGGGTCTTGGTTGTAATATGTGTGTGGTATCTTCGCAAAAATATTTATATATGTATATATTATAAAGAATAGCTAAGTATGTATATCAGTTGTCTAGTAACCCATAACACAAGCATAATACTTGCTTACTTTGGGACTAGATGGAGCTGTGTAGTAAGTCCCATGTATTATTATTATTAAAAATTGAACACATAACAACTTTAACTTTTGTGTTCAATTTTTAATAATAATAATACATGGGATAATAAAGCCATAACAACTTTAACTTTTGTCTTTATTATAAAATAAGGTTTTATACGGATTTCATGTGTATTTTGAATGCCTGTACTGGATGTGTCATTATCGCCACGTATGCCCCCTGTCTTATGTGATATTTTAAATAGTCATAGTTTGATTAATAATTAATCTTTACATTAGTATTCATTTATGTATTAATTTAAAATAATAATAAACCGCGTTAAGCCTTTATTACTTTTATAGAGTTTTCAATAAATCGAAAAAAGAAAATTAATTTTCCAATTACGTATTATAACAAAGTATATTTATTACTTTAAATGCAGCGAAATGTTTCAATCAATATCAAAATTTTAAAAAAGAGAAAAATATCTTATAGCGCTTGGGCGAGTTGGGCGGTAGTGTACGTATAGTAGTAGGGTTATGTTTTAAAAAGTGAACATTTTAAAAATTTTTTTGTAGACATTGGTATACAATTCCAACATATATTTTAAGTGTGAGTGTAATATAACTAAGGTTTTATTCAGTAGGTATGGAATTAACACAAAATATAAATAAAATTTTCATTTGCAAATAATGAGCAATAAATGCGGTTAATAATTTTAACTATACGGTTTATAAACAAATTCAAAAAGCTTGGACCTACAAATCTTGTAATAAGTTTTACGAATCCAATTACAAAAAAATATCATTAATTATTAAATTTTCCATTGTTCGTTCAGAGGAATGGTCACCCTTCCCACGCTTCAAACGTCCGCATATATCACACACTTCTTCTTAGCTTAAAGCTCATTTGTTGAAAGTCCTTGTTTTTATTAGGGCTCTCGCACACCTAACGTTTCAATTCGTTCGGCGACTTGTAAACGTCATTTGTCAGAATCTCATTGGCGGCAGGTGCTACCATCGATTCATCTAATTACCGACCCTCACCTTTCAGCTTTTTATGGCGGTCAAAAAGGTGGATTTTTATTAAAGCGGTTAGAAAAGATTAATGCTGTCATCAAATAGGCTAGCTTACGCGTCGGGTGTTGTGCAATAAATTATCATTAAGTAACACCTTGGCTCGCGTACGGTTTATGAGCTTTCGGCAGTAAAGTACTTAATGCGTCAAGCCTTAATCTAATCTACGGATATTCCTTTACTTATAAGCATACTTATGACTGTAGGACGATGGCTTATAAAGAAAGTTATAGTATAGATACAAAGGGCTTTTAATATTACATAATATATACAAGAAGGCAGTTTCATAACAGGTGAATAGTAATTATTATTTTCTAGAATTTTCTTCACAATATACTTACTTTTAGAAGATACTCTTTATTGCTCACGTGTGAATGTACCTTAATTGTTTGAAAAGCAACTTCATGAGTACATCAACCTTTGCATGTGTAGATATATTTTCCGTAACTTTGAATTATAGCGCATATTTTTTTTATTCTAGAGGTTTTTTTAGAAAGTTTTTTTATTCTAGAGGTAGAGAACCCCCTTTTGTTCAATTACTGGCTGTGTTAATACAAGGATGCTACCATTTATTAACTTTCGTATGTCTCAAATTAGGTATCCATAGGTGCTTTGAAGGGTATCTATGGATATTACAGTCGTACTTCTACTACTTCATCAGCTCATTTTTATCCCACTGCAGGGGCTTAGGCCTCCCCCAGGGTGAGGGCGGCTTAGAGCTTAAATCCACTACACTGCTGCACTGCGGGTCGGGGATTGTAACGACCGCCATCTATTGACAGCGCCCGGGACCGACTGCTTAACGTGCTCTCCAAGGCACGGAGTCAGTGATAGTTATGTACTTAAGCCAAAAAAAACTCATTGGTACACGCTCGGATTCGAACCATGGCTCTATAGCCTTATAAATTTGAGACAGGTTTGTTGCGCTTTGGGCTATCACGATATTTCTACTACTACTATACTAATACTATTCCATCATTGTTGCCCTCGCACGCATAAGCCAGACGCGGATACAGGGTGGGCAGTAAGTGCAATTGCCCTCTGACTCAAAACCACAGTACTTAATTAATTCCGACTATTTTAAACAATGAAGCTACAGTTTTAACAATTTTTTAAATTTTTAATATAATTTTTTAAAACATAAACTACCCACTCCCCAAAAAGGTAATCCTGTATTCGCCTGGAAATACTTTAATATTTTCTATTTTACTTTAGTTAGATCCAATACACATAACAAGCTCCTCTAACATCGTCACTTCCATGATAGTAGAAGTTTATAGCCCAAACTCTTTAACTCAATGTTGAGATAAAGCTGTACTCCAGCAGAGGAGACTTTACAGCCTGTTAAGGATTTTGCATAAAATTATTCCGGACAACAACCCTTTACAACTTTATTGTAGAGTACGCACAACCTATTCTTAATAAGTTAATTTTATATCCAACCAAGCTATTGTCGTATGGTTAATATTAATACAGAAAAATTAAAAAACCTTATAAGAACATCCAAAGTAATTAAGTTCATAAGGCTTCTTCGCACGAATGTTGCAACTGTTGCAAGTTAGTGTTATAATCATAAATTAGAAAATGTTAATAGATTTTATGTAAAATTAAATGGAACACGTCATATATATTAAAGGCATTGAATTAATTAAACGAATAATATATTCGATGCAGTAGCGGTTATAAAATAAAGTGCATTACATGCAGATGTTCAATGCATGACTGGAATAGTTAACACATGAGATCATCGGTAAATGGAGTATTATATATAGGAGTTAAACGATAGCTATCGAGAAAATGTCACTTGTCGCACCAAAGTGATTACGACGATTACGTAAAGTTTTACAAGAAAAGCTCACTATATTCATTGATATAAATGTCACACCAGAAATACAAACTTCACATTTGAATAGTCACTTAGTGAATCGCTAAATATAAACCGAAAGGTATCTTTGGAGTCAATATGTTTTGTTTTTTGTTTTAGAGACAACTCCTAGAGTTTTAATGATACAAGGGATGGTTCCCAACGGTAAAGAAGGTAACCCAAAAAACAATTCCCAACTTTGTAAACAGTAATATTCATATATTCAGATATTTTCCTTGGAAGGAACAAAAAAAAATTATATCCTATTAATATAAATATATATAAATTTTTAGAATCTCAGAATGAGGATTCATTAAAATGAACTTTTAAAGTTTCAGTAACGGCTTTATCAATAATAAGAAGAAGTCGAATCTGTTGAACTACATTCCTGATTTTCTTTCTATTTTAGTAATAAAACATGCACATCTAAAATGTGAAGCTAGCGTTATCGAAATGTATTAACCTAAGTAAAACCAGAAGATTAATATATCGTCATTAGTGACTGCTAGAGAATACGGAGAGTATTGTACTGATATATTTCTAAAAGAATTTGATGTCAATGGAATTTCTGCTTGTTATGATGTAAGAGAAGTAAATAATAATCAACTTACTGGGCGTGGTGATGATAATGTGTCGCGTGGTGCATGGCTGGTGCTGTTGGTGCATGGAACGCTGCAAACGCTGAAGGAAACTGTATCGGCAAAAAACCGCCACTGCCTGCAGTGCCTGACCCGCTCTCTCTATCAGGCATCATAAAGCTAACATCATCTATTAGCACTTTTTTTTAATTCTTCACAGTTCGCAAGAAAAATTTCACTTTAGAATCACTAAAACTTGTACTTTTAATAGGTTTAAGTCGTCAGAAAACTATGAGATCTTTCATTTTTAAAGTTCTAACATAAAATTAGTTATTTACTTTCACAACCGGTCTTTAAGTTCCAATCGTTCAGCTTAGCACCTTGAATTTTGTTCTGAATTCACTACTAGATTCACTACAATTAGCACCATTATTTCGTCTACTTTTGTCAAGTTAGTTCATATCTAGTTTTATCTATTCTATCTTTTCGTTTCGACTTCATCAGAGCATAATAATTCCTCATAAATACGTCACCCATATTTGTTAATTACACTTTCTTCTCCTTAGCCCGAATCTTCATTGTCTGGAAAAAAAGAAAAACAGTTCTTGTTAACACAACAGACTTTATTGATAAAAAATGTGCTGTAAATAACCAAGTCAAAACTAGTGAAACAACGACAAAATAAATATCTTCAATAATTATGACTGTCAGAGCACATCGAAAACACGTGTAAAAACAACATATTGCATGCATATACAAGTTAATTTAGCAGAAACCACTTAACGCAGATAACATAAATTGCAGTTTTCTATAATTGCGCAAAACGAGTTAATCACACCAACTCGCTGGCTGGATCTTTTTTTGAAGCCCCCACACGGAGTGAGTTATTAAGAAAAAAATCTAGTCTAAATGTGTATCATTATGAGCGGCTAATGCGTAAGATATTTATTTGTTTACTAGATTTCGTCCATGGCTTCGCAACCGTGGATTTTAAATTAGATTATTGTTTGCAAAGAAGATGGAATTTCTCGGTCGAATAAAATATGGTCTTAAATGAAATAAGCTACACTTTTGGTGCTATTTATATATGAACAAGGCCTTAATTTCTACTGATTTTGTTACGAGAGACAAGTATATCCCGCCCGCAACATATCTACGTACACTCCGTCCTATCTACTGACTCACTGGTGTATCAGACCTCCACGTCTTTGCAGCAGAACTGCTGGCTGGTGAGTCATTGGAACGGAACGGGAACGAATGAATTTTGTTATGAGAAAGACTAGAGTATCACAAAATAGAGATTTTTGCTCCGACTCATTCCACTTTTTTAGGGTTGTAGGAATCCTTATAATTTCGTTATGTCCGTCTGGCACAGACATTTTGATTCGGGCACTATTGACACTACATAGATAGAATTCGAAAAGTGGGTGTAATTTACATAATACAATGGGGTAGCGAAATTACAAAAAAAAATTGTTTTGTAGGTCACCATATATATAACTGAAGGGAAAAAAATTATTCATGAAAAGAAATTCCAGCGCACATAAACGGGGACCTATAGATAGGTTTTTAGAATGATATAGAGGTTTCCAAATTAAATCGTATACTTTGTTTTTGACGTTTCATCGTTTCGCACATTTCACTGACATCGTGACGTTGTCGTATTTGGCGCATTTCATTGACGATATCGTCATTTTATACGACGTAGGTTCTGTCGTTTTTTTACTGGGAAACATCCACGTGAACATTTCACATGCCGAATTTATTAGATGAAAACGTATCAAAAATAATGAGTAAATAACACGTCTAACCGACAATGCAGTACTCGGGAAAAATAATATATAAAAGTTGTGGCCCACATTAAGAGCTGTTCTCGTTTCTCAGAACAACTGAAACGCATCACTTGAACAATTAAAACGTAATTAAAGGCAGTAAGACTTATTAAGGAGAAGGCATGCGTCGGCGCAGATTTCGAGATTTCTGTGTAGTGATGTTAAAATGTCGATATTTATGTCTTGCTAAGGTAATCGAAATCGACAGATTTGAACTTATTCAAATCTGGGGAAAGATGACAATCATCCCTTACCCAACTGCACTGGCGGATTGGGATCCTAACTGCAGAACCAAAGATCGCAGGTTTGAATCCCGCCCGGTACAAATATTTATGAGCATGAACATGTCTATTTGTTATGTGTCTGGGTGGAAAATATCTATATACGTATATTTAAATATGTATCAATTTTCTAGTACCCATAATACAAGCATAACACTTGCTTACTTTGGGACTAGCTGGCGTTGTGTGGGATGTCTCAGTTATTACTATTAATGTGACATGTCCCTCTCCATTTGTCACAAGTCACACATCAATCTCTAGGTTCTTATACACGATGTAAACAAATGAAATAAAAATCTTTATTGTTTCCATGGGTACAATGGGTATTTAAAACCCCGCCGGGTCCTGCAACATTTGGTATTGTATGTGGTAAAAACTTAATGATACAAAATAATTTGGTTAACTTTCTTATATATTTCGATCCACTCATCAAAATTAGTTTTATTTACAACTTATTATCCAAATAATCGTTAATACTGTTGTAACATTTTGTAACTTAAAGGTCTCATCTTTAATTATATTTGGATGGAATAGCCCAAGATCCCGAATTCGATCATGGGCCCCCTTCATACCTTTTTCTGATTAAATATATATTTTATACAATGAAATGTAATGAATGTAATGTAATGAAACAAAACCTGGATTGAGATCTCATGTCCTGGCAAGGATATATTTAATTTTTTTTTCATAATTACAGTTAGTCTTTTCCTTAAAAAAAAAAAATAGGACTGACAGTTAAGAACACGTATAAAATGTCTGTTTGATTTTTGTTGAAAACATATTTTGTATTAATTATCTACAATCGTTTTTCCTAATCATATATGAAATCATACATAAATTTTTTGCGAATCCGATCGTACCTAATTGTCATCGTAAAACTCGGCAAAGTTTACTTTAACTCTATTAACAAAACTTTAAATTTGGAAAAGCTTTCGATCAAAAACAACTTAGGAAAGTTTTTTAATAAATCTAATAACGTATTTATCATCATGATACGAATAAGTTATAAGATATCGAATAAATAAACGAACGGGGTCATCATGACTGATAATATGATTGAATGCGGAATATTTTCATTGAAATTATCAAAACAATAACATCCTTTACCCGTGACATTTCATTTAACTTTAGACTTGCCTTGTCTGTTTGTTTGTGCGCTCGTTAGAAGCTTTTGATTTATGAAACGTTTGAAAGCAGTAACAATATACCTACTGCCTGAAGACATTTCATAAATCAAAAGCTCGAAAAAAGAAAAATAACGATGCAAATTAAAATTTTTTATTAAATATGTATGAGAAATTTCAAATAAAAGTATTATCGTAGGTACGTATTTTTAGGTTTTTAATTACGAGTAGATTCTAATTTTGAGTTTATCTTATATTCATATTATGATTTATTTATTTATTTTAAATGTTTACTTAAAACAATTTTCATGAAAATCCGTTTACTATAAAATAGTATAATGAAAGTCGTGATAGTCGAGTGGTAGCGAGTCCGCTTCTTGCTAAGAAGGCCGTGGTTCGAATCCCAGGGCATGTACCAATGAGTTTTTTCTAACTTATGTACGTAACTGTCACTGACTGTGCCTCGGAGAGCACGTTAAGCTTCGGTCTAGGCATCGGAGTAGCGTGGTGGATTAAGCTCCTCATCCCGACGGGAGGCCTAAGCCCCTGCAGTGGGACATAATGCACTGATGTTATGATAACACGATAATTATTGATATTATAATCGTCCATAAAATTATTAAAAGTATTAAAATAAAAAACCGAATAAATATAACTTTTTCTATTAAATAACTATACTTTAATTTATTTGAAATTCTTTTTTATACTATCGAAAATACCCTCGATACATCGTAGGCACACCAATACGTGTTTAATTGAGAACGATGCTTAAAGAAATCACATCTTCATTAATTACCGTCGGCGTTTGTTCGTTCCCCTTAATTTTTGAAGTATGTGATAATGACAAGTCGGCCGACCAGTCCGGCGAGTTCAATTTGTCGCCCGATTTTTTGTAGGCAAACCAGATCTGTCGGAACTCTTGTCCGCGATATCACAATGCAGTGAAGATATATCCGAAGATACGATAACCTATATAATAAGCGGGTGCGTGTTAAATTTTTATTTCTTTATTTATGGTTGAAATATTGTCATTGGTGACGATTGAAACATCAAAATTTGTATAAGCTGAATAAGTATCATTGCAGAACGAAACTTCCGTACTCGGAATGAATGTAAATGAATTGTAAATGAATTCCAACTTCCGTAAATGAATTACCAGATAAGCTGAAAGATATCTTAATCGATAACACTGAACACAAAAATTATATAAAAGTATAACTCAAGAAACATTATCTTCAGAGGTATATAACAGGAATTTAACAATTTTTAGTAATTATTAATATATTAATCTAAATAGCATGTATATAAGCAATATGTTACGATTTGTAAATATAAATATGTTTATTATTATTGTATGCAAAACCGAGTGGACTACGAACGCTGTCATATTATATAGACGTGGCATCTCCACAGTTGCACGTAGTCCATTAGGTAAAACTTGTGACAAATCTTCACATACCTCCATAATCTTATCAGTCTTTTATTCATGGCCTTTCTTTGTTTTTGTTTATATGAAATTAGAACCATATCTACTGTGGGGACAAGCGATCTATACATGTTATTGCTATAATTATTGCTATGTGTAATAACAGTCGGTGAATGTAAAGCACCATACAAACCCGTAAAGGGATTATCGGTGCTGTTAAATAAATATTGTAAATATGTTTATTTCAATAAATAAATTTAAAAAAAAATGAACGGTTAAGGTTAAAATTTCCAATGATAAGTATAAAAACAAATATTCCAAAAACTACTCCATATATCTTATTAAAACCAATTTTCGTTGAAAATGTAAGTTTATATTAATAAGTTTATTTATTTTTTTAAGAGTTTACCAGCCTATAGTTAAAAACACACTTTTTAGAACTTAGGAGCGGATATCTCAAGATTGACTTAATTAACTTTTAATAATTTTCTAAAATAAATAAATATTTGAAACCTCTACATCATTTTTAAAGACCTATCTATACGTACCCTACACGTTGATATGTGTTGGAATTTTTTTTTTGGTAGATCACTTACTTATATGACTTCCTAAACAAAAAAAAACTTCAGAATTTCGCTACTTTGTATAGGTAGCGGTTCAAAATTACACCTATCATCAAAATTTCATCTACATGCCAATAGCCCCGTGAAATGATTGTGACAGACAGACGGGCATACATACAGACATGCGGACTGTGTGAAATGATAAGGGTTTCGTTTCTTGCCATTTGGCTACGGAATCTAATAAACCATCTATATATACACTATGCGATGTAGTTACAGGATCAAACTTGCATAAAACATTTTCCAATCATTTTTCAGTTTTAACGACAAAAATTAAATAAAAATTTGTGGACTTATTACTTATGTATTATTTTAGACCTACTTTATTGTGGTAGTTATCGTTGCACTGGCATCCACTCCCCATAAAGAGACAGTCTATATTCATATACGAGTAAGCCCATTATGCGCCTTGGCTTTTCCACCACGCTGCTCCAGTGCGGGGTGGTGGATATTAACAATTGTCATTGTTGTTAAAATGATGATGATTCAACCGGGACCGACGGCTTAACGTGCTCTCCGAGACAGGAAGTAAGTGATAGTTATGTACTCGAGTTAGAAAAAAATAATTGATACATTCCTTGGAATTCGAACTACGATCTATTAAATAAGAAGCGGGCACGCCACCACACGGCTATTGGGACACTAGTGAAAAATCATGGCGATTTATTTTAATTTTTTACATTGAAAATGTTTATAAGATCGTTTTTATGGGAGAGTGTAATTCGGACATAATTCCGAATTTTATAATGGCAGACGAAAGGCAGTGGTGTTAAAAAATGCAGGGGCTTGTGGGGCAAATTTTCGAAAATTGGTTCTTAACTTTATTCGGAAAATCGAAAATGGTGAAGAAAAAACAAAATTTCGGGATTTTTCGGACAAAAAGTTGATTATTTCGAAAACGAAAGCCAATATTGAAAAAATGAAACAAAAAGCTCCCAAGGCAGATAATAATAATAATAATAATACATGGGACTTCCCACACAGCGCCATCTAGTCCCAAAGTAAGCAAGTATTATGCTTGTGTTATGGGTTACTAGACAACTGATATACATACTTAAATATTCTTTATAATATATACATATATAAATATTTTTTGAAGACACCACATACATATAACAACCAAGACCCGGTACCAGTATCAATATTCATCATATAAATACTGACCCGACCTGGGATTCGAACCCGGGACCTCCAGCTTCGTAGGCAGGGTAGCTACCCACTAGGCTAAGCGGTCGTCATAGATTGATTACCGTGAGGAAAATTTTTTTTGGAATCGGTCGAAAATTGAGGGCTGGGCAGGTGCCCTTTTTATTGAATGATTATCAGATTGGTTACCCCGGAGAGTGAGATTCGGCTATATTTGAGAAAATATTAAGGTAGACGAAAGGCAGTATGATACTACTGCTTTTCGTCTATTTTTATTACTTTAAAAGATGCAATAACTCTCGGAGAATCGTATCTGATCGTATGGTACCAAATTTTAAAAAATTATTCGATAATTTTTTTCGAAAAATTCAAGAAAAATTTTTTGACAAAAATGTGTAATAAGCTTTGAAAATGAACATCAAAAATAAAAGCTTACAACACATTTTTGTCAAACATTTTCTTTTTTGAATTTTTCGAAAAAAGTTATCGACCAATTTCCAAAAATTTGGTACTCATAAAATGTCCTCCGATAGTGGTAAGAAGCGGGAAATCTGTAGATTTTTTATTTGTTTTTATACTTGTTAGCCGAGACTTTATAAACTGTCCTGATATAATCCTACACGAAACGAACAGCGTTTACCCATATCACAAAAGTGATTTACACTTTAACTCTAAAAACACTAATTTATAGCTAATATTAGCAGCTATTTCAGTTGTTTATCGTGCGAGTATGCACTTAAAAGTGTATAATGCATAGCCATTATCAAGTGCATAAAAAAAACCGGGTGCTAATGCATGGCTGCGACGCGTTAAGTTTAACGACGCGTGGAATTCCTGAACGTTCCGCAATTTAATTAGATTGATTTAATATTTAATTAATAATTTAATTTAAACTGACGACCGCTTAGTCTAGTGGGTAGCGACCCTGCCTGCAAAGCTGGAGGTCCCGGGTTCGAATACCAGGTCGGGTCAGTATTATTATGATGAATATTGATACTGGTACCGGGTCTTGGTTGTTATTATGTGTGTGGTGTCTTCGAAAAAAAAAATATTTATATATGTATATATTATAAAGAATATTTAAGTATATCAGTTGGCATAATACTTGCTTACTTTGGGACTAGATGACGCTGTGTGGGAAGTCTCATGTATTATTATTATTATTTAAGTTGAATTTAATTAACGTCGTTAATCTATATTTGTATGGATTATACAAATAAATTCTGGAATGACATCTTTTTAGGGTTTCATACCGAAAGGGTTATACCAACAGGAACCTATTGCTAAGGCTCCGCTCTTCGTCCGTATGTCACAAGGCTGTATCGTCTGAACCATAATAGTTAGACACTTGAAATTTTCACAGAGTGTGTTTTATATGGCAGCTACAACAAGAAATAATAAAAATTAAATAAAGTTAAAAATGAAAGGGGGACCCATACAATAAATGTGTTTTATTTTTATTTTTGGTGATTTATGGTTGTGATATCATTATGTACAGTTGAAATGTTCATGAAGTATGTACTACTATGGCCGCTATAAAAATAAATAATGAAAATAAAATAAAGTCAATAAGTAAAGGGCGCCCCAAACAAGAAAAATGTTTTTTTTTTTGAAGATTTGACGATCCCTGGATGTAAGATCATTGTGTACAATTAAAATTTTAATGAAGTATAAACTACCATGGCCGTTATAACAACAAATAATAAAATTAAATTAAAAATAAAAATTAAAGCTTC
This sequence comes from Luffia ferchaultella, assembly GCA_949709985.1. Lineage (NCBI taxonomy): Eukaryota > Metazoa > Arthropoda > Insecta > Lepidoptera > Psychidae > Luffia > Luffia ferchaultella. Next base: position 5,645,755 of record OX453266.1, on the reverse strand, counting down.
CATACAAGAAACTTATTTTTATATTGTATGGTGGCACTGAACCCTTCGCGTGCGAATCCTACTCGCACTTGGCCGGTTTCTTTCAATCTGAAACTGTAGCATTGTTTGTATCATTTAAGAACGAAAAGAATTTTCAGAATATTTAGAGCTTCATACAATAATCGCTGAAAACATATCGAATATGATTATAATTTCCATTGTTCGAGTGTTGTAATATTCACCGATTTTAAATTTTCTAAGTATAAATGTAGTTATTGCCGACTATTTAAGATTAAAGTATATATTATAAATAAAAAATAAAACTAATCCAATAATCCACACCTCTTCACCCCCAACGCAAAAGTGCCAATGATGCTCATCGCACTGCCGCGCTGAATTGCAAAGGCAATTCTTTGCACCAAGAAGGAACCGGAGCGGGGATCGAGTCCCCTTTCTCTGAGACGACGGCCGATGCTCACGACGAAACTGTTCTATTTAAACGTACTATTTATTCACTAAAATACCCTACATGAATAGTCTGCTTAAGTGGGCTGAGCAAATATGCTGTGGGATCGACAACCGTTGGCATAGAAAAGTCTGAAATGATGACATTATACAAATAACAGGAATCCATGGATGTAGGTAGCAGAAGACCGCGTGGAGAGCTAACATATATATAACACTGGAGATAGACATGGCATTCCGACAGCCCGTATCAAAGCGGCCGCTTCACGCGATCGAACAGGATGGGCATCCTACGGTGACAATTTAGTTCTTATGTGAAGTGCTTAGTGTAATTAAGTTAATTAAGTTGTTATTAAATTCAGCTAAATAGCACATAAGTTAGCATTTATTTAGGCCATTAGAGCTACGAACGGCTTCACCTACCAAAAAGTTTGCAAGCCTAACGAAACAGGGAGACCAATAAACCTCTCCCTATATGCAGGAGTTCATTGTTAACCACATTCCTTCAATGTAATTACAAAACAATCGAATTTAAAATATTTTTCATACATTCTTTAAAAGTTTCATTTTTAAGCTAGTTGCCCTAATGGGCTTGGGGAAAAACTTTGTGTATATTTTCTGGCTCACATTTTTCATGAATATCCACACAGAAAAAAATAATTCTGGTATCAAGAAAATATTGTCTTAAATGTATACAAATGCCGCACATTCTTGAACCAATGAAATTTGCATTGATATAAGAATTTTTTTTTTATGTGTACACAGAAGAAAAAGAATTCTTAAATCAATGCGAATTGCATTGGTCCAAGAATATGAGGTATATCTATATATATTGAAAACTACATTTTCTTGATACCAGATTTTTTTTTTCTGTGGATGATGGCGTTCTAGTTTGAAGTAAACATGAAATTGAACTTATATTTTCATTATTTGTCGTCTTGTCACGACGTTGCATATTTAAGTCACCATAACTCAACAAACAATACAAGCGATCATTAAAGGGACCTTCGCTGCCCGTCGCATGGGCTGACCACAAATCACCTCATTAAAAATAAGCAATACGTTCTATAAGTGCTAATAGTGTGCCTCGGACATACGTCGGACGTCAAATACTTAGTTTTGACTCTAAAATTGTGTTTAAATCAAGTAATATCGATTTTCCAAACGATTTAGGTGTCAAAAACCTTAACAATTTTAATTACCAAAACCAAAGACGTTTTCCTTCCTTAAATTTTTTCCTTTATTTTGATTAAAAAAATCGAATCAAGAAACAAACGCAGTTGTTCCATGCATGTATGAATAACAATAATATCTCAGACATGCCACACAGCGCCATCTAGTCCCAAACCAAGCAAAGCTTGTATCATGAGTACCAGACATGTTCATGCACACAAATATTTGTCCCGAACGGGAATCGAACCCCCGACCCTTAGCTCCCCAGTTAGGGTCTCTAACCACTCAGCCAATCGGTCAGTCAGAATACGAAAGTAAAATAGGAAATAAAATAAAACAATTCCAAAATTTACTAATTGTATGGAAGCAAAAAAATTACAAATATGTGACGTCATTGGCAAAAATCAATACAGATTCACCCTACTAGCATCATATAAAGAATTTTCACTTTTTTCTTAACAGTGCGTGTAATTTAATTAAATTATTTACAGGAGAAACCCTAAAACACGTCAAACAATGCACAGTCACAGCTCGCGCCAAGCTTCTAGTTCCGTCTGAACTCAAAACGAGTAGCAATAGCAAAAATGGGTATCAGAGGATCGAGAGCGAATAATGCGCTTGCGAAAAACCCGCCCGCGTCGATTTCAGAACCAATCAGAAGTTTGGCGCAAGCTGTACCATTCAGGAACGTAACTATTGCATATCTGTCATACTTTAATAATATAAATGCAAAAATGTCTGTTCGAATGTCTGTTTCTTAGAAAACAATTTTGATGGAATTTGACACAGAGGTAGAATGCACCTTGAAAAAGGCTATAAGCTACTTTTTTTGTTTTGTCTATTTCACCACTAATACAATAAAGCAATCAAACGAAATAATAAAAACGTGCAGTCCACGCGGGGAAGTCGCGGGCGGCCGCTATTGATAAATATAAGTCACCTTATCTGTCACTATAATATAATAGCGTAAAGTCAACCCGCCGCTAATCCTTTCATCAAGGAGTTGGCATTCCAAGGGCGACGGCTAAGGACATCCATAAATTACAATGAGGCATCGGCTAATAAGGGCCGCGCACACTACCGACAGAAACGGACTCATACGTGCGTCCGGCTCTCTGTCTATGGTACAATCGTAGTGTATAGAATAACAGTTGACTTCGCTAAAGTAATTGCTGTATAAGTTCGAGTAGCTATATATGAATAGTCGTAAGATATTGTTTTCTGCATTTTGTGTAAGGCGGTTTATTTGGCTAAGCAATAGTTTTCATAGAATTTAATCCACTAATGATCACCTGAAATTTCTATGTAAAATTACTTGTCCTCTTACAGCATATTTATTTATTTTTTCTAATATATTTAATTCAAATCTACCTCACATCTATCTAAAATTTTGTGTATATACTCGATGCTTCAGGCGTACTAGCGCTATCCTGAAAATTCACATCAAATTGGGTTAGCAATAACCTGTCTTTTACCGTACCTTCTGGAACAAAACTTGTGATGGCGAAGTGTAGATAATCGACGTCGGGCATAATAAGGGATACAAGACGACAACGCAAATCGGTTGAAATATTTCTTCTATACAAGAATTTGGGTACGAAAAAAAAATGTACCAATTATGTACTTATTAGAATTGATTAGAATTAATTGACAATTTTTTTTTCTGCAATAAATTTGTTTCAACCATAAAATAATAATGAGCTTATTTTTATGATTATATTTTTAATGATTTTAGTAACCGGCCAAAATTTTTCTAAATGTTAGGTATTACCAAAAGACCTCATCGCGCAAATAAAAAACATGGGTTATATTTTCATAATAAATTATTTTATCTACAGTGTTATTTTATAACGTTTGGTTGCCTTCTTAACGCTAGAGTAAACGTACGCACCCGACGCCCTGAAACGGAACGGGGCGGCGGGCATGAATGGTGACTTGAGTTATTGGTTTTTTCGGGAAAGGTTTGTGTAGTCATATCTCAATATTATTCTATAGAACGATACTAAAAGGAAACAAGACGGCTATCGGTTTTCTACCAAAGATCATTATATTAAAATTTGGCTGGTCATTAAAACCTCAACCTGTATATGATTCCACAGTATGTATCTCTTTTACGTTAGACTACTGTTTTTCTATAAACTATGTCTTAGTAGGTGTATAATTGTATACTGTATAACGCATCAATAGTGTTGATATCCGACAGAACAAAAATTAATTATAACATCTACTACTATTTATTACAAAACTGCAGTGTACTTAAAATATTATTGGTAGCGGTATAATGTCTGTACTATACTACACTATACTATAACTATGCACCCTTAACTTGAGTAATCCCTAAGGTCCGATATACACGTCCCTAGTTAGCTCGGGATCGGATCATGTTATTTCATTACCAGGTTTTTTTAAAAAGGGAGTGTTTTGTACGTATCAATTAAGTATGGAATTTACTTCTATTGGTGACAACAGAAATTTTATTGGAAATCTATTCTAAGTATCGACTCAAAGTCAAATAAAAATCCACCTTTTTCTTTTGTTTCTTTGTCTGTACGTATTTTTATTCGAACGGTTATAAACCATTAAACCGATTGTGATGAAACTTTCCAATCATTTTTTAGTGCAGACATATCGAAAAACAGTTTATCAATATGTGTTAATATTTACAGATGAACGAAATAAGTTATGCACTTCGGCAAACTCCGTCTCTTGTCATAATAGTACTTACATTTTTGAACGAAAACGTAATGTGAAGCAACAAGCGACAAAAAATGAAGACATGAGTGGCCAAAGGTCATATCAGCAAAAAATCAAAAACCTGTTTTTTTCGGTGTAACAAAGGTTTTGTGATGCACCTAATCTATTTCCAATGCTATAAGAGCTGTTTCTTTTATAATTTTTAATTAATTTTAAAGAACAAGTAGGAAATGCATAAGAAGGTTCATATTAAGTGAAACTTTAAACTCTCTATTTTGTGAGTTACGACCTTTGGCCACTCATGTCTGCAAATATTATTAATAAATATGAATCTTTTGACGAGTCCATAGTAAACGAAGATTGCCGAAAATTGCCGATCATTGCCGAAGCGCTTAATTTATTTCGCATACTTCTACGTACATTGTTGTTAATCACCATAGCTTCTAAAAATGCAGTATGCGTTCTAAATCACCGCGAGATCTAGCCCAACCTAAATAAAATTATAAAGCTGTTTACATGTGCACAGATTGGAGACTAATTATTGTGAATGCACGCGTTTTGTTATTTTTGCGTTTTATAGAAATAGGTTATATTTATTAAGAAAAACTGAAATAATTGTATTGATACCTACAAAAATGCCGAAGTTACAAATTCTGTAAGTAACTTGTGCAATGACGTCACTCGGTTACATCACTATGGGCTAACGTGGATCATTTCTACGTAGCGGCATCGACGAATCACGTGAGTGTCCTAAAAACACAAACTTTGATTTGTTATGTATTCGGCAATAATCGGTACTTTACCGAAATTCAAAAAGTATAGCCATCAGTTTGTTATGCTATTTGTTATGCTATAGCGTGTGAAATAGCGTATGATACATAATTTTGTTGAAGAGGACGCGCTTGTTCTGAAAACAATACGGAGGAAACATATTTAAAAATCTACAGATTTCGCGCTTCTCGCAACTATCGGAGGACATAGAAGATGAACATCAAAAATTAAAACTTATATGTTTTTGTCAAACGATTTTATTAAATTTAAAGATTACCCATTTTGGATAATTTGGTATCATACGATGCCCTGCGAGCTTCTGCATCTTTTGACACTACTGCCTTTTGTCTACCTTTATAACTTTCGGAAATATAGCCGAATCTCACTCTCCGGGGTAACTGATGTGATAATGTTTCAATGAAAAGCGCACCTGCCCTGCCCAGCCGACAGTTTTCGACCGATTCCAAAATTTATTTTTCCAAATTTTGGAATCTATCTGCCTCGGGAGCTATTTTCATTTTTTTGATATTGGCTTTAGGTTTCAAAATAATCAACTTTTTGTCCGAAAAATCTGAAAATTTCGCCTTTTTTTTCACCCTTTTTGATTTTCCGAATAACCGATTTACGACCAATTTTAGAAAACTTGGTATCATACGATCCCCCACAATCCATAGCGTCTTTCGACACCACTGCCTTTTGTTTAGCATAATAAATTTCGGAAATATAGCCGTATTATACTCTTCCACGGAAACGATGTGATGAACACTTTCAATGCTACAGTATTAAGTTTTCTACAATTTGAATGATTTCAAGGTTAATTATTAAGACGCTTTTTGTAACAGCTTTATACACGTCTAAAAAGTTTATTTTCAATACGAATAAAAATAAAAGTGAGATAGGTAAATACACTATTCTCCATCAACGCGTTCCGAGTACATATCAATAAAAATATTGTGATAGAATATTTGGCTCGACTCCATCTCAAATGTACGTAATATTATTTCGTCTCGCACTTGAACTTTATGTTTTCTGACAAATATAGAAACACTAACAATACACATAGGTTAAGTAGAAGTCGAGTTTTCGATAATAAAGGTTATTCTAGTATGAAATAAAATATTAAATTCTGACCGCCAATTGGGAGTGTTATAAGTAAAAGCTCAAAAAATGGCAAAGTGCGAGCCGGACTCGCATACCGACGGTTCCGTACCACCACGATACTACTGTCCTGAATACTATACACATAACCACAACTGAGTTTTAGCTGATGGTTGGGAAGGGGACACGTGAGCCTACCAAAAATTACCACTTGAAAACTATTTTTGAAAGCCAATGATACCCCACACGATGGAACATTCAGTAAAGCAGTAAATAAATCTTAGTTGCATTTTGAAAAGTCCTTTCTCAGTGGATGCTTAACAAAAGCAACCTAATATCTAAACATGGGATCGACTTCAGCAGTTCAGGCTCGGAGTTGAGGAAGAAATGAGTAAGCGGTAAGTATACAACTTTTATATTTATAGATGAGTTTTTAGATATGACTTCTTCACTAGTGTGACACGCAACATCGTGGCGGGCTTACATCCAAATTCTTGACGCAGGCAATGACTGCATTACAGTATTGAAAACTTGAATAGAAAAATGTAGTTGTTTTAATAACTAGTTGAAATCTGCAAAGGTTATGAAAACTAATAACGCCACGACTGCCTTTTTCATCGGTATTTCCTTCAGCAAGTAATAAAATTGTGCAGATTATTTACGTAGATAATATAACGTATTGATCACAGAAGAGAATCAGGAAGCTATCCATCAAAACCCACATATTGAGCATTGCACTGTACGTTTGCAAGACATGCATACTGACTCAAAAGGAAAAAAAGATACTGGAAGCATTCGATGCTGGAGGAGAATGAAGGAAGTACGTTGTATAGAACCAGTTAGAAACGAGGAAGTTTCGAGAAGATTGAAGGGAGAACGGAAATCTTAAACAACACAGAGACGCCTTCGTAATTAAATCATCAAAGAAAAAGAAAAAGACAGAGGGGATTACCGAGACAAAGTTATTTTGACCAAATTAAAAAGGGTTGAGGGTTGATGTCGAATCGTATTAGAGGGTCAAGCAGTTGGCGGGAAACAGGGAAGCATAGAGGAGTTTCCACCGACAAGAGTGCACCTCTTAAGAAAGAAGAAGAAGACGAATAAAGTAGTTAATGTAACGTTTTAATGACCTGTCATGCGTACACAAATATATGTAGCTATTAATACTAAATTTATTCTCGACGTACGTAAATTTTTATACGTAACTTCCTTTGCTCGTGGACGGACTATAGAGTTTTTTTTCCTGGTTATATAGACTGTTTAGAAGTCGGAGTCCAAAACTAATAAAAATAAGAAAATCATAAATAAAATCGGAAAGGCTATTTGTATAGCTCAATGACAGTACGCATGCGTGATTCTCATACTAAACTGTGTGCCGTGCGCGGTCATTTATTATATACCTTCGTAGTGAAAGGAAAACGTTTTTACTATTAATAAAATTACATTTTTATAGCTCACCTGTCATTTTAGGGTTCCGTGATAGTAATTTTAGTATTTATGCACATATAAGGGTACATCTGATTATTTTTGTTATTATACTTATTACTTGCTATTATATAGCATAGGAACCCACCGCGCTTTGAATCAGTTCAATGAAGGAGTAATCTGGCCGTTCAGTTCGAAACTCAAAGTTATATTTGGGCCATGGGAAGAAGAAAGGACGCGCGTATGGCCCACGCTATTAGTCACCTAGATGATAATAATAATACCTGGGACATACCACACAGCTCCATCTATTCCCAAAGTAAGCAAGTATTATGCTTGTACTATGGGGTTTTATAACATAAACATATATAGATATTTTTTACACCCAGACACAGAATAAATACACATGTTCATGTACACAAATATTTGTCCCGGATCGGAATCGAACCAACGACCCTTGGCTCCGTAGCTAAGGTCTCTAACCACCCGGCTAGTCGGTCAGTCAAGACGTTTGTGGTGTGTTTAGGTCTTTGTGTATTTCCCCCCACAACTAGTTGAATACAATTAAATAAAAGGGAAAAATTTATTTAAAAATATTAAAGGTAGTAAAGTTGACAAAGTTTGTCGCCTTTGAATCGTTGAGTGCGCCTTCTGGTCAACCACATTCAAAATACGGTGCATAGCACGACTTATCAATAATATGTATGTGGGTTTTGTAATTTTTCCTGTAAGTAAATTTACACAAGTTTGTTTATTGCATAAAGTTCTCTGTGTTGCTTATGCGTAATTGAAGGAAACTTTTCAATGTTTATCAATGATAAAAAAATACCACCCATTTAAAGATTATGTATTAAGACCTTTAAAACACAATCCCCTAGTCCGTTTGGACTGCCGGATTTACAACTGTTAAGTTCTTCGTTCCCAACCTGTCCCCATGGTTACATTCTTTAATATGATGACGTCCAATCACGTGTTTCTAGTTACTTCTATCATCAAAGTCAGATTGGTAGTTTATACACGAAGACGTACCAAACAAACTTATTTTCGTTTTTATACGTATATTGTATGTAGGTTTTATGACATAAAGCCTTTGATTACAGAATGTCTGGATGGACCCTCAAAATACAATATCAATAAAAAATTACAAGACTCCACAGACCACATACTCTGCTACGCCATACTAACCATGCACAAACCGTCTCTGTGTGCGTGAATTTATAACCGAGTTAGATGGTATTTTTATCTAAGCTTTTTTAACCCTGACTCCTTATCTAGACATTACATAATCAAGGCATAAATCATACTAGCGTATAATTATAATAATAATATAAGATTTGAGACATCCCACACAGCGCCATCTAGTCCCAAAGTAAGCAAGTATTATGCTTGTATTATAGGGTACTAGATAACTGATATATATACTTTTACACCCAGACCCGGAACAAATAGACATGTTCATGCACACAAATATTTGTCCCGGGCGGGGATCGAACTCGCGACCCTCAGCTCCGCAGTTAAGATTGTAGGGTTAGGGTTATAATTAGAAAGCTATCTAGACAGATAGGTGTCGTGATAGCCCAGAGCGCAACGAACCTGTCTCAAATTTATAAGGCCCCATAGAGCCATGGTTCGAATCCGGGCGTGTACCAATGAGTTTTCTGACATAAGTACACAATATCACTGACACCGTGCTTCGGAGGGCACGTTAAGCAGTCGGTCCCGGACGCTACGGTCGTTACAGTTCCCAACCCGCAGTGGAACAGCGTGGTGGACTTAAGCTCCAAGCCCCCCTCCTCACCCTGGGGGAGGCCTAAGCCCCTGCAGTGGGGTAAAAAATGGGCTGATGATGATGATGATGATCTAGACAGAAAGCTCGTATCTTGGGTAATTTAAACTAGATCAGTTCAGCCAGGTTTAGCCGTTAAAAGGCAACAAACATACCGACACATTTACGCGGTAAGAAGTTGCCTATGTCCTTTCTTCCATTACAATCCGTCAAAAATTTTAGGGTTCCTTACCCAAAGTGCTAATGAAACCCTATTACTAATCCTATGCCGTCAGTCGTATCTCTAAATAGCTGTATATTGCGCACTGTAAAAGGCCGATTGAAATTTTCAGAGGATATGTTATTTTATTATGACAGATTTCCTAACAAGTAATAAAAAAAGGAAAAAATTAAGGGGTACCGATACCGGTATTCACGATAAGGGTACCGGTTTTTTTTTTTGTTTTTTGTTTTTGCTCTATCGTAAAAATAGTAATGCATACAAGCGTCAGAAGTGTGATTATAGTGTACAATATACCAATAAGAGTATAACAAATAATTATAGAAATCAGCCAAATGTACAAAAATACTGAAAACAACAAAAAATTAAATTCAGTTGTTTTGGTAAATACCTACAAATGCATCGTGTAATGGTACGGAATACATGGTAAATGCTTTAAAACAAGTCGTACAACAGGGCGGTATTCTCAGTAAGTCCGACTCGCATTTAGCCGGTTTTTAGGGCCCCGAACCTCAAAAGGAAAAAGGGAACTTTTATAGGATCGCTTTGTTGTCCGTTTGTCCGTCTGTCTGTCAAGACTCTTTTTTTTCAGGACTTTCAGGTTTTTTCAGTCTATTGTCGCTTCCATAAGCCCCACTGCAGGGGCTTAGGCCTCCCCTCAAGATGAGAGGGTTTTGAACTGGAATCCACCACGCTGATCCATTGCGGGTTGGCGGATTGTGACGACCGCCATCTAATAACAGCAACCGGGATCGACTGCTTAGCGTGCTCTCCGAGGCACGGAGTCAGTGACAGTTAATGTACATAAGTCAGAAAAAACTCATTGGTACATGCCCGGATTCGAACCACGACTACTTGGGCTTATAGATTTGAGACAGGTTCGCTGCGGCTCGGGCTATCACGACTGTCCCTTAGAGCTTTGAAAAAATCAAAATTCTAAACCAACGCAATCAAAAGATAGAGAGCCGTATATGCTGCAAATTTTCTATACTCGCAAGGGAATCAAAACCTACAGGATACTCCCGCTAATTCAGAATCTTGAAATTTGGTACGAAGCAACGTCTTATAGAACAGATAAAGGAAAAATTTCGAAAAGCATAAATTTTTAATCACATCATATAATGAAAATATTTTTAATAATTTTAAACTTACTACCTCTTTCCTTATGAACGCGTACAGGTATTAAATTGAAATTCATATCAAATACTCAGGTCTATAATATCTTTAAACTGTTACAAAATAAAACTTACTTTTACTTATATACCTACAGGTTTGTATGGAACCTTCGGTGGGCGAGTCGGACTCGCACTTGACCGGTTTTTTATTTACATTTCGATGATTGAGTTACTTTCGTATCCCTTTCACACGTTCAATTTACGATTAATTCACTATAGATTTCTAATCGATCGACAAGCACTGTCGAAACCGATTTAATATTAGCATTCGAACGCAAAGGTTGTTCGAGGATCGCAAACAAACGATAGATTATTGAGTTACAAAAGTATGTCTATAGGTTGTTTCACACTCGCTTGCGTGTTAAAATTTGCACTCTCAAGAGTGAATAGAATAAAGACAGCCAAGCAAAAAATATATACACCCAAAGAGGAGTGACGCTTAAGAATTGAACGGCACGCACGTATCACAAATCAGTTATTCCGATCGTAGTTGGTAATAAATTCATCAATTCCGTTTTAGTGTTCGTATAGATTATTTGTTGTATCTACCGCAATATAGTTTAATTTAAAATTGTATTTTTTAAATAAATAATGTTTGCATTATGATTAAATTCAATTAATTTATGAAAATTAAGGTCGTCCTTCTTGTTCTTACTATGGGTAATTATACAAGTACCGGCTTACCGAATAACATTGGACTCTCCATGAGTGTCGTGATAGCTCGAGCGCAGCGACCCTGTTTCAAATCTATAAGGCCATGTGACCGTGGTTCGAATCCGGGCGTGTACCAATGAGTTTTTTCCAACTTAAGTAGATTAACTATCACTGACTCCGTGCCTCGGAGAGCACGTTAAGCAGTCGGTCCCGGTTGTTGTCAATAGATAGCGGTCGTTACAATCCGCCAACCCGCATTGGAGCAGCGTGGTGGATTTAAGCTTCAAGCCCCCTCATCTTCAGGGGAGGCCTAAGCCCCTGGAGTGGGGTATAAAAAAGGGCTGATGGAATAAATTATGTGGGAGTTATCGCTGGTTTGTGGGGTTTTTAATATAAAAAAAATTATGTATCTGCGTTGTTTGCGTTGCGTTGCAAGTTTTTTGAAGTTAAAACTTCTTTTGACGCACTTTTTCTGAACAGTGGAAGAAATTGAACCATCACACGCTCGGGTCCGTGACGCTGAATCGGATATACTCGGCTGTAATCGGTCGGTGACGTTTACTGTATGGATCGTTTCGAGAATTACATTTTAGTATTACATATATATTGTAATTCGCCTACGTTTTATTTATTACATTGATTATTATTGCAAGTGTTCATACACAGAAGGTATGTAATACTATATTTGATAGGACTTTAACCTATTCGCTGCTCACTAACCATATTTGGTGAGATTGAAGTCACGACCTATTTAAATATCAGAGACGATTGATTAATAATGATTGATGACTAGTTAAAAGGTTAATATAATACATCTATAATATGTTATTGCGTATTGGTATATTTTTTTTTTTGTTTTACCCTTGTGGTGGGAAAGCGGATTAAACTCTACAGTTTCCAAACTAGGACCCAAGACACCAATAATAATAATAATAATACATGGCACTTTCCACACAGCGTCATCTAGTCCCAAAGTAAGCAAGTATTATGCTTGTGTTATGGGTTACTAGACAACTGATATACATACTTAAATATTCTTTATAATATATACATATACAAATATTTTTGTGAACACACCACACACATATAACAACCAAGACCCGGTACCAGTATCAATATTCATCATATTAACACTGACCCGACCTGGGATTCGAACCCGGGACCTCCAACTTCGTAGGCAGGGTCGCTACCCACTAGGCTAAGCGGTCGTCGAGTCCAACCAATCCAACATCTTTATGATTGTTGTTGTTGTTATCTGGTTTGACATTAAAAATATCTAAACTAGGACCGCTAACATAGATGTTGGATTGGTATCTTGGGTCCTAGTATGACATGCCAATGTGTGTGTGTTTGTGTGCGAGCCAGCGAAAAACGTAGCGGGGCAGTACGACGGATATGACGTCATAAAAGTACTACATAATTATATCGTTGCAGTTTTATTCATTTTTAATCTTGTATTGGCATTATTAATCTATATAGATTCTTATTGATAGGCAGAACCTATGCATTTTTAACATCGATAACTATTTAGTGCTGTTTATAATCTATTTCAATTAATCGAAATTATACACGTCGACTTTCAGTAGCTGAAGTTTTATTAAAGTAATAAACGTTGAAGCAATCATGGCTTGTTTACGGATATTGCTGCTGTAGACGCGTTGGAACCGGTTATAAATTATATCATAAAATACGGGAATATTACAAATAGTTCGATCGGTTTCATCTGGAAAGTTTGAGTGTTTGGTAGTGTTCGAAAAAGTAGAGAACGGCTTTATTGTTTATATAAAGATAAAAATTTAAACACTAATCAATCATTTGTAAATTATGTAAAATCTTATTCAAAGATATTCAAAAAGGTTTGTAAAACAGCCAAATCTATTCATATTAGAAATAAAATAGAGAAGTCAGAAAACAAATGTAAAACTGTGTGGCAAATCATACGTACTGAAACAGGCAAAATGAAGCCTCCCGACAACGAATTTGCCTTGCGGGTGGATGACAGAACTGTTACTTCAGCAATCGACGTCGCTCGCGAATTTGATACTTTTTTCCAAAATATAAGCATTAAAATCACGAAACATTTGGGTTCATCTCCTGACCGTGCTGTAACTTTGTTAAACTAAAATGTACCGACTCAGGGGTCGGAGTTCAGGTTTAAAAAAAATAAATTCTTTTAATATTATTAAAACTTTTCAATCTTTAAAAATTAAAAAGACCGAGGATTTATGGGGGCTGTCGGTGAAAGTTATAGGTTCTGTTGTTCACATTATAGCACCATACTTGTCGAGTATATTTAACGAATGTATTAAAGCGGGCATATTTCCTAATTTAATGAAGTATAGCAGAATAATACCTCTGTTTAAATATGGTGATAAAAAAGACCCCACTAATTATAGACCAATAGCAGTGTTGCCCACATTAAGCAAAGTTTTCGAAAAAATCATGCTCGATCAAATGCTTTCTTATTTTATGTCCCACAATTTACTTCATTCTAGACAATTCGGTTTTACGAAAGGAAGATCCACAACAGACGCTGGCATTTTACTTTTGAAACATGTTTTTGATGCATGGGAAAATTCTAAAAATGCTATAGGGGTCTTCTGTGATTTATCGAAGGCATTTGATTGTGTTGATCATCGGACATTGTTGCCTCAATTAAAACATTATGGTATAAATAATTGTGCTAACAATCTAATAGAATCATACCTCTGTAATAGAATTCAAAAAGTTGATATTAATAGAGTTAAATCGAAGGGTTCTATTGTGAAAATGGGAGTTCCTCAGGGATCTATATTGGGTCCCTTTCTGTTTTTAGTGTATATTAATGACTTACCTTACTTGGTAGAAAAATCTGCCGAGATAGTGTTGTTTGCTGATGACACTTCTCTCGTATTTAAAATTAATAGAAATGAAGAGGAATTCTCAACAGTAAACTCTTCACTTTTGCAGGTCTTAAATTGGTTCAACGCTAATAACCTATTATTAAACGCAAATAAAACAAAATGTTTAAAATTTACATTGCCCAATGTTAGACAAGTTGATGTCAATTTGAGACTTGAAGGAGATTCATTAAGTTTTGTTAATGAAACTGTGTTCTTGGGCATTACTATCGACGCAAATTTACAATGGGGTCCTCATATTATGAGGGTGGCTGGTAAACTGAGCTCTGCTGTTTTTGCAATTAGGCAAATAAGAAAACTAACCGATGTGCCTACAGCGAAGCTGGTTTATTTTAGCTACTTTCATAGCATAATGTCATATGGCATTCTGCTATGGGGAAAGGCCGCTGACATTCAAACAATATTTGTTCTGCAGAAAAGGGCTATTCGAGCTATATATAAATTAAAATCTAGAGATAGTGTAAAGGCTCATTTTAGAGAAGGTAATATTTTGACAGTCCCTTGTCAGTATATTTTTGAAAATATAATTTATGTACATAAAAACTTAAATGCTTTCTCTAGGGTGGGTGATGGCCACAACTTAAATACAAGACATAAGCATATGTTATCAATTCCCAGGTTCAGGCTCTCAAAAGTTAATAAATCTTTCATGGGAAATTGTATCCGTTTTTATAATAAAATTCCAAAAGAAATGTTAGACTTGAATTCTAATCAATTTATAAAGCGAGTTAAAGTCCAACTCATGAAAAAAGCTTACTATTGTATTACTGAGTATTTAAATGATAAGTGCGCATGGACATCATTGTAATAGTTGTAAGACTTTAAATTAAAAAAAAAAACAATTAAGAAAAACATATATTTAAATAAAATAAATAGGGAGGAGTTTCTTGCCGGTTCTTCTCCTCCTAGTTTTTGAACCGGTACCTAATCAATTTTTACGACTTTTAATAAGTGTGTGCAAACATCTTATATTGAATAAAAACTTTTTGAATTTTGAATTTTGATTTTTTTTTTTGTTGAAGGCATATATTGATATCACAGATGCGACCTCGTGTCGCGTAAAACCGGCCAAGTGCGAGTCGGATTCGCACACGAAGGATTCCGTTTCACCATACAATATACCTAATAGGTACCTTAAGTTTATTATTTGCGTTCCTGTTGGTACCCATTGGGTTCGGAACCCTTAAAAAATGAGGAAAATTGTGATGTAGAAAAGAGTGTGGAAAAAAATATATTAAAATGTGAAGATGAAAATCGGAGGGAAGGAATGGGAGAGAAGAAAAATAATAATAACCAGTCGACGCCATATTCTCAAAGGCTTTTCCGAATTCAGTCATTGTTTGCAATAAAATGGAAAATTTGAAAAGTAGGGCTTCACGGATAATACATGAAGTATTAATTCGCTTTTACTATGGTAATTTATTTTGGTAATTTTTTTCATCTACCTTAGATCTAGAAGATATACAGAATGCTCTGACATAGGATATAGATTTTTCACGCGCAAGTAAACGTAATCTGGCGACCACAAAGTTAAATGGTCGAACGAGTGTTAAATTGAATACCGCATGGCGTGCGGTTAAAGGCGTTTTATTTAATGTTATTCTTCGAACAAATATTTTCTGGATAAATAAGCGTAAACTTAAATAGAGCTCATATTATTATTATTAAAATATTATTATTAGGTCGTATTTTAAGTGTAATAAAATTTATTAGAATCTCTATTCTATACACTTTCCTATCACTAATTTTGTTCCAGAAAATACCATCAAAAACAGTACATCAGCATTAAAATTTTTATGGAATTTTAAGTATTTGAACCATTATTTATAAAAAAATATTAGTTGACAAATAAAGTGTCAAGATTAATGATATTAATTGAGTCGAGACGCCAGTCCGGAGTGACACGAAAGTAAAATTTAGGAAAGACATAAACTGATTGTCAGTGTCAAAGTGACGTGTGGATTTTACAATGCGAACTAAATAATAATATTAAAATCTGAAAAATCTCTGAAACGATTGTTTCAGGTACGGAGCGAATAGACTTTGTTTATGCCCACAGTTCCCGGGCAGGCATCGAACCTACGACCTTAGTTTCTATAGCCGAAATCTCCAACTACTCTATCAATCATCAGTCAGCATTGAATAAAAAAAGAACTTTTCGTGCTTTAAGTGTCTACATAAAAATATAGTAACAATGTAATTCGGAAACGTTTAATTAAAACTAAGTTTAGATAAAATATGCTTTGTTCTTATTTTTCGATTGTGACACAGGGATTTAAAGAAAGAGACATATCATATTTAAACTAAAATTTGTATAAATAGATGTTTAATAAACGTGTGTTTATTATTATTTTTATTTGTATATTCACTAATCTTTAAATTTCATTTAAATAAACGGATACACCTACACCTAGCAAATGAGTTTTTTTCGTAAACTATTTGTGTATGTGTCCGATGTGCGATCGAAGAAAATTAATTAAACAAAGAGATGTTATAAAGGTTTTCAACTTCAGACTTTGTGAAATTGTACAATGAAATGTAGAAAAATAATTTCACAGTTTAAGTTTCACTAACTTTGATAATCTTAAGTGGAGTGTGTAGTGGCAAAATTCCATACAAACGGCGTCATAGTTGCACCCTATTAAACCTTAACCGATTGGCGCAAAACAATAATATGGTAGACAGATCACCAATAAACCTAGTTTTTGTTTTGCGCCAATCGGTTGTGGCTTAATAGGGTGCAATCGTTAACACCGTGTGTGTGGAAATTTGCCACTACAAACTCCTATTAAATAATCATTAAATTTATTACTAAGTTCGTTCACTTGGATAATGCTTAGTGAGCAAAATTTTCGGAAAAATATTAGCAAATTTGCTAGTTTGTTCCACTTGTTCATTGATCGAAATTATAGGTGCGCCACAAACCAGTCAACCTATAGACCACGCTTTAATAAACGTCAGTACGAAAACAAAATCGCCAAAAAGTGGCGGGGTGCGGGGAGAGGTCGGCTAGTTTTCATTGGCTCGTTCAAAATTGACAATTTAATGGCTTCCGACGTGCTTCCAACTGACGGCTCACTAGTGACGTAGTTATGTAGTGTCACTACGTAGCCTTGGCGAATGCTACTCCCTGTCAAAGCGTGGTCTATAAGGTTGACTTGTCTGTGAGGTATGCCCAGCTCTTGCATGCATCGAAACGTAAAAATTTTTTACGTTTATGAAAGTGCTCCTATAGTACCTACCTTGCATGATAAGGACAAAATTTGATAGCATCTTTTGATGTAGTAGAAGCGACGACTGCTTAGCCTAGTGGGTAGCGACCCTGCCTACGAAGCTGGAGGTCCCGGATTCGAATCCCAGGTCGGGTCAGTATTTATATGATGAATATTGATACTGGTATACCGGGTCTTGGTTGTTATATGTGGTGCCTTTGTATTAAAAAAAATATTTATATATGTATACATACCTATATTATAAAGAATATTGAAGAATGTTGTCTAGTAACCCATAACACAAGCATAATACTTGCTTACTTTGAAACTAGATGGCGCTGTGTGGGAAGTCCCACGTATTATAATTATTTTTCTTCCACTACGAAGACCCGAAAGGAAATTGATAACACACTCAATTGCATGGGCGTCAGTAAATATACTTGAACTTTTCGGTAATACATATAGATACTTAGATAACTTATGTCAGCACTTACCTTTTTAATACTTTTAAATTTTACCTAAAAAATTAGAAAAAAAAAAAAATCAAACCCGCCTGGAAACAAGATCTCTTACTTCTGTCTCCGATTCCACAGCCCGCGAGTACATACTTGACTTTCAAACTTCAAACTGTTAACAATATCGTGCAGTCAGAGAGGCATCTTCTTTAGTTTAAAGTAAATAATAATAATAATAACGTATACATTACAACAACGTCTCGGCCCCAAACTAAGCATTAGCTTGTGTTTTGGGTACCAAGCGAAGACATCACATACATTTAACAACCAAGACCCGGTACCAGTATCAATATTCATCATATAAATACTGACGCGACTTGGGATTCGAACCCGGGACCTCCAGTTTCGTAGACAGGATCGCTACCCACTAGCCTAAGCGGTCGTCATAACGAAATAACTAATGCATCCGACTCACACTCCGACTGCATGATATTGTTAACAGTTTAAAGCTTTAAGTTGTGGGACCAAATATAGAAGTAGGGCATCTTGATTTTTTTTTTAATTTAAGTTCCCTTTATACACAATTGAGTTTGTTGATATTTTTCGCTTTTTTTATAATTTTCATGTATCGGAAAACCTAAACAGTATGTTCGAAGACATTTTTCCAATGATACCTTACTTAACATAGTACACTGACTTAAATATTTTTCTTTGTCACGATTTAGTTTTAGTCACCGTGTCTAATTTAGTCAAGTCTAGTGACATTCACAATTATAAAACGAATCGATTGTCGTAAGAATCATCAAAATCGGCCAACACGTTTTTTTTTTCTAGAGCGCCACAAAGGAACAAGCATACTTATATATATAGACTGAAGAAGACATTACCCTCCTTGCGTCGTGTCGTCGGGTAAAAAGACAATAAGCAATAAAAATTGGAAAAAAAAATATGGCACATTTTGTAGCGTGTCAACAGTCATATTCTATGTTTTTTATTTTCTACAAAATTAATTTTTCATTAGGTACCTAAAAATATTTTTTTTTTTTACCTAAGGATGGATCTAACTTTAATGACCTCACCACTTATAGTATCTATTTTGATAGAAACTATTATACTTGATACGATTCGTTTTATGGATTTCAAAGACATTGTTAAAACTAGAAGAAACCTAACTGTAGTGTAGAGTATTTTGAACAAAAACGATTTCTCCCAGTCAACCTCGCATAGTTTTACACAACGCTTGTCAATAACAAACATTGCTACACACTACCACCATAAAAATTCATGAAAATAACCTTTTTGTTTTTAAGTAATGCACTCAATTCGTACTTCAATATTAATTTTTATTAAATTTTTTTATGAGCAATTATAATTTATAACTTATTTAATTTAGATTTTTTTCAAAGTTTACAGTGCAGTCACTGTGGACGACATGTAAGATGACAAAAAACGTTAGAACAAAAACTAATTAATTTTTTTATTGATAACTTAAAAACTGAGGTCGTTAAAATCCACCTACCCGCACTAGAGCAGCTTGGTGGAATAAGCTCCAAACCCCTTATTCCAATGTGAGGCTTAAGCCCTTGCAGTAGGCATTAATGGACTGATGGTATAGTATTGTACTCAAAAAATCTAGTTTAACAAAGACAAAAATATTGTCTTAAATTTGAAAAATATAGCTCTACACAATAAATTTCTAGCGTGAAACCGTTTTAATTTTTAAAGTTTATCCGAGTAATTGTTTCGTGTTAGACTGAACATATTTTATAATATACTCAACGACAATTTTATGACACAATTTATTTACTAAGATGGTTAAATAAATTAATAAAGAATGCGTATTTTTTTTCTTGACTTCACTTCACTTCATCAGCTAATTTTTACCCCACTGCAAGGGCTTAGGTCTCCCACAGGGTGAGGGGGTCATCATCATCAGCCCATTTTTTACCCCACTGCAGGGGCTTAGGCCTCCCTTAGGGTGAGGGGAGCTTAAATCCACCACGCTACTCCAATGCAAGTTGGGGATTGTAACGACCGCCGTCTATTGACAGGGACCGGGACCGACTGCTTAACGTGCTCTCCGAGGCACGGAGTCAGTGATAGTTATGTACTTAAGTCAGAAAAACTCATTGGTACACGCCCGGATTCGAATGGCCCTATGGCCATTTGACATTTGAGACAGGATCGTTGCGCTTTAGGCTATCACGACACTTTTTTTTCGCTTTAGGTCAAATAAATATTGTGTAGAAATTAGGGTATCGTTTAACCTTAAAAAAGACATAGTTTCCTAAAAGAAATCCTAAAAAGTGTGTTGACTATTGAGTAAAAATTTTGAAAAAAAAATAATTATAGTATAACTATAAAAACAGTTTAAAAAGAAAATTAGTTTGAATAAGATATATTGAGTAATTTTGGATATATTAATTTTAATTTTAACCACGAATAAATACAGATCACAGAACCCTTAACTGTGCGTGGTCCGACACGCACATCGACCTTTATATATATATTAAGTCAGTATTAAAATTTATAACAGACGCTAGTATCCAACTTAAGTAGCTGTATTAGTTTTCGGCTATATACATACGTTATTTTGACTTTTGTTTTCAAGAACGACAGGTGATTTTTGAAATTCGTTCCGACGAATGCCCGGTAGCAGCTACGACGATTGTAAGGCAAATATTGAAATTAGTCGTTTTGTCTTCAGTGTTGTCACTTCACTGTGTGGTGAGATTTCAAAACTGTGAAACCGCTTTGCTTTCTAACTTACTAGTACGTAGTTTTACGGCGCAGGAAGTTTTTAGTTCGAAGTTTATTTCGAAACAAGGTCGAAGTGTGATTCAAGGTTTACAAAAATACTCATTATCTGCCCGAAACCTACCTATTAGGTCCTTAAGAATGGGCGGGACGCGTGAATCCTCATATAATAAACGCTCTTAAACGATTACGTCGTTATCTCACTTGAGTAAGAGAACTAGGTTATATATATATAATAATAATAATAACACACACAATCACAACAACGTCTAGGTCCCAAACTAAGCATTAGCTTGTTTTTTGTGTACCAAGCGAAGACACCACATACATATAACAACCAAGACCCGGTGCCAGTATTAATATTCATCATATAAATACTGACCCGACCTGGGATTCGAACCCGGGACCTCCAGCTTCGCAGGCAGGGTCGCTGCCCACTAGACTAAGCGGTCGTCAATCTATTACAAAATCTATTACAAATCTCTATAACTAGGATGTTTAAAGAAATTTCAAAGTTCTGGTTCTATACAAACCTAGTACTAACTCCAGTGAGACTATAGTTTTAAAAAAAATCAAGTTTAAAATGCGTATAAACGATGTAATCTTTTAAGAGCGTTTGTATGGACGTTGACGCGACCTGCCCCTTCTTAAAGTATGTATATACGTAAAATTATGTATATCTAAACTAAAATATGTATTAACTTATATGTGCTGTGTATAAATATATGAAGTCGTTACACTTATGTGTGTATAAACTTATGTACGCTTAAACTTTTACATGCATAAACTGTGTATGTATGTTTATACTTAAATACGTATAAATATATACATATAAACTAGTGCATGTATAAACTCCTCCACCATGCCTTGCCTCCACTCTAGACGAAGGGGCTTGGAGCTTAAATCCACCACGCTGCTCTAATGCGGGTTGGCGGATTGTAACGACTGCCATCTATTGACAGCAACCGGGATCGACTGCTTAACGTGCTCTCCGCGGCACAGCGTCAGTGATAGTTAATATTCTTAAGTCAGAAGAAACTCATTGGTACACGTCCAGATTCGAACCACGGTCACATGGCCTTATAGATTGTAACAGGTTCGCTGCGTTCGGGCTATCACGACACTTTTATCACCTTTACAAACACACTGCTTGCATTTCGTAAATGTATGATTATGGACGACATTGCAATTTAGTAAAGCCCCCAATAGACAACCGATTCTCCATAACAGTTCAGTGTCTACCCTACGAAAAACTAAACCCTAAACCTTCAGTATAAGTCAGTAACGTTCAGAAACGGTTACTAGGACGAAACCGGATGAATAGCCAATATAAACAGGTAGATTCTTTAAAGGGCATATTTACATGACAATTTAAAAAGTTACACCAAATGGATGTTTTTCCCAGAAAGGGCAGTAACAGGTAGTCGTGTGACAGGCAATAATCCAATAACAAATGATCCAACATCGGGAATAAGCAAATGTGTTTTCTACGCATGCGTCGTGCGTACGTACCCGGTATGCTGTTAAAGCGATGTTTCATTCAAATTGTATTTTATTTTTTAAATATTTAAAATATACAAGTATACAAATGTTTAATTTTTGAATAGTTGTTTGAAATTGAGAGAGTTATGACAACAAAGTCAAGGTGAAGGCTGAGTTAAGAAATAAATTAGAATGTGACTTTTTAATCTAATTCTATATCAATCAACTGTCAAGCAACACTAAAATATGAATCACAGTGTGAATCATGTGAATGCAAAAGTGGCTTCTGAAACTGTAACCTTAAAAAGTACCTAGGTACTAGACATATTGTAATTAGATTTCTTTTTTTTTAATTGGAATAATGTTAATTACGCGTTTCCGTGAATCCATATTTTTACAGCATGTTTCTAATTACCTAAACAATACAATTACAATACTAGATGGATGATATGAACCAGGCTACAAAGGAAAGCCAACCCGAACCCCTGCCTTGGGGTCCTAAAAAAAATATTTTTTTTTACAAAGTAGTTACGTTCCGTAATAAATTGAAATGAAAAGATTGGTAAAGACCAGAGAAGGAAACAGTGTATTTTTCTTCAAGTACAATTTTAATATTCAAAAAACAAAGTGGCGTCCGACATTAGATATTTTTTTAAACCATCTATTGTGCAAGCAACGGGTTGAAGCCATTATTTAGACAACTTTGATTAAAAACAAATATCGTTCTTATCGTAAAACTCTGCCTTAATCTTGTAAGGTCGATTGGTATGCTCGTCCAGGCGCTGAACCGAAGACGCCCGAGGATTGCCGAAGTGTTCCGGATCGTCTTTTGAGATGCCGCCAGATCAACTGCGCCGGCGCCGATACGGCTTTTTGAAATTGTCACGCCGAACCCAACCGTGAAATAACGGTGACGTTCGACAGTTTTGACAGCTCCTTTGCCGTTTAACAGGGTGTTTGGAAACACGAAAAATGCATGAATAAATTACTACTCTCGTAAACTACTACTGTCGTGATAGCCCAAAGCGCAACGAACCTGTCTCAAATTTACAAGGCCATAGGGCCATGGTTCGAATCCGGGCGTATAACAATGAGTTTTTCTGACTTAAGTACATTAACTATCACTGACTCCCGGCCTCGGAGAGCACGTTAAGCAGTCGGTCCCGGACGCTGTCAATAGATGGCGGTCGTTACAATCCCCAACCCGCAGTGGAGTAGCGTGCTGGATTTAAGCTCCAAACTTCCTCCTCACCCTGGGGGATGCCTAAGCCCCTGCAGTGGGGTAAAATGGGCTGATGATGATGATGAAGATGAAATTACTACTCGCGTAATTAAATTTAAACATATTTTGTAATTATCCATTTTGTATACCTAGTTACATTGCGCTGAATTTTTTGTACCTGACGTATTAAAACCGGATTTTTGTTCGATCTTTATTATTATAATTTTATTTAAGTATTTTTAGTTTACTAAACAAAAACAAGTAAATCTTTCTGCGTCCTTGCTACTTTATCATGCTTCAAGCAGTTGTTAAATAGAGGACAAATTTCGATTAGATCAACAAAGAGGTTGGATAAAGCTTACCAGATATCACACAACAGTTCTAGAAGGCAACAACTTGATTTTTTTTATTTTTAATTATAATGCGAAATGTTCTAAAACAATTTCTTTACCAGTACAACGTAATACAGACGTAATAAAAATTCTAGACTTTACAACGTACTGGCGATTGGTAGCGTTACAAGATATGAGTGTCCAAGTGACGCCTGCGGATATAACAAGCTGACTTACTATTAGGAGTGCATCGGTAGTTTTGTGAGTAAAAAATAGAAATAATGGAACAGAGAAGCCATAACTCAGATTTTTATGGAAAACATTACCTACATTTCAGTTTGGAAGAACAACATATCCACTTTTATTAAGTTTTCGTGTTCTAATTTTTTTTTTTAAATGAGATTAACTTTAAAAAAAAGGATAAACGCGATTACCTCAAAACAACTTTTTTTTTGAGATGTTGTCCTTTAGAACTGTACCATCGGTCTCTAATATATTAAGTTTACTGGAATCCAAAAAAATCGTTGAAGTAACTTTTAATTGCGGAGTATTATATATAGTTCCTACAGCTGTCTTTTCAAGTATGCAGAATGTTGCGTACTTAAGAAATATGTTATAATGTGCACTCTAATATGTGACATCAAATAATACCAAAAATGTAAAGTAAAGGGATGAACGATAAGGGAACGTACCTAACTACGTGACCCATTGTTTTTTTTTTTTATTTTTACCTAACCCCCCCCCCCCTCCCCACGGTAAACTTCCGTACATGCCAAGACCCTCCCCCTCGTATATTTACGTAGTGTAGTTCATAAATATGGTTTTAAATCATTTTTGCAAACAAAAGTTATTTTATTTTTGAGACGCTGGTCTGCGAACGAATATAGTCACATGACAACTCTAACCTACTAAATTCGCTTTACCTTTAATACTGTCAATATCAGAAATATTGTACACCATCCAGTTAGGAGGTCTAAGCCACTACAGTGGGGCATAATGGGTTTGTATATGGCAACCCAGAGTAAACCAGATTATGTAAACCTCTTAACTTATTAGTTTTTTTGCGTGTAATCGTCGATCATGAATGATAATTCAAAACTGACGTTATTAGTTTAAAATATTTTTTTCATTTTAAGTGTTTAATTGGCCCCCAAATTATTTGATTTCTGGGAGGGGGCAACTTAACACGGGTTATACATAAACCCAAAAATATTTTTGTTTCATTTGGGTACAACACTGATTTTATAGGTTAGTAGTTACTTGAAATGACAGAAAGTTAGACTGGACAAACCTTTTAAAACCGGACAGTTATGTGAAATGAAAAGTATGCTTAATCATACATAAATATCAGATTAAATTATTTAATAATGTAATAAGTATTTATAGTCAAGAGTCATTTTAATATAGTTTAAGTTGCTCTTTTGTGTGTAGTCCGTTTAAATAATTAATATGAGAAAATACAAAGCGAACCAAAAAACTCGACACGTCTGGTCCGAGAGCTCTTGTGGCAAATCAACAAGTGTATATATACACAAAACAATTTTATATTTTTCCAAAAAGTATGATTTAATTTTTTTTTTAAATATTCGAATGAAGCATTATAAATATGCTATATTTATAACCTATGCTGACTTTGAAATTTTGTGTGTACAGATTTCATGTGACAGCAGTTTTTTTTTTTTTTTTTAATAGAGTGTTAGCGTAT
Source organism: Luffia ferchaultella (assembly GCA_949709985.1). Lineage (NCBI taxonomy): Eukaryota > Metazoa > Arthropoda > Insecta > Lepidoptera > Psychidae > Luffia > Luffia ferchaultella. The sequence goes on along the minus strand of OX453266.1, from coordinate 5,620,250 downwards.
AAATCTAAAAAAAAACACATACAAACAAAATCGACCTTACGCAATTAAATGCTGGTCTAGTATTTTTTTTTAAATTGTGTATTAGTTCGGATTAAATCCAATTTGTTTATGAATTTGGCCAAATATCGCACGTCGTATTTATTTTTTGTTATGTCTACCTTGGATACTTGTTGAGTATTTAACAGTTCTTGAAACTGATTCCCATAAACAAATACAATACGAGACCGGTATATGAGCTATTTTAATGAAAAACATAGCACCGCAAACGATCTTAACTTTGTACGCCACGATAAATCACGCCGTAAACGTAAACATACAAAATTCTAAGTAAATTTTGTACTTAACACCGGACGGAATCTATTACTTCCGGTGGCTCGTAGAATTTCATATATTAAAAAAAACTGCAGGTTTGTAGGTCGATGATTTTGCTCGTTGTCTCAATTATGAGTGTTTCTGTCCGAGTACTTTACGTGTTTATGGCTACAGAGTGTTGTTAGACTGACCAATCGTGTGGTCGACTGTAAACCCAAAGGTCAGGGTTCGATTCCCGCCTGGAACAAATATTTATGTGCGTGAACATGTCTATTTTAGTAAGTATGTATCAGTTGTCTAGTACCCATAGTACAGGCTCAGCGTAGTTTGGGATTGGATGACTGTAGGTGAGATTAGTCAGCTGACTTATTAGGAGCGCATCGGTGGTTAAATCCTAGGGAAAATTCCTAGGTTCATTTGGTGAAATTAATATATACCATACCGCACTAGTTCCACATTTGCCCATGTTCTTTATGCTCTAAGATGACGCCATCAATTCGTGAGAACTACGCCAACTGTATTAGTCACTTATGATTTATTCAGATCAATTAATTTTGAATAGACTTAAAAGGGTATATAGATACATTTGTATGTAAGCGAATGGGAAATATTTAATACACACTGAGATTTACAACTAGTGCTCATAAAACGTATTGGCTACAATCACATTTCAAATGTGTCGTGACAGCCGAGTGGTGGCGATCCCACTTCTTGTTTAGAAGGTCGTGGTTTTAATCCCAGAGCATGTACTAATGAGTTTTTTCTGACTTTATATAGCTGACTCCATGCCTCAAAGAACACTTTTAGCCGTCGGTCCCGCTTGCCATCATCACACTGCAGTTCCTAAAATCCATCAACCCGTACTGGAGCAGCGTGGTGGATTAAACTCTAAGCATCCTCATAGCGAGGGGAGGACTAAACCCCTGCAGTGGGGCATTATAGGCTAACTGACTGCAAACGTTACTAAATTGTATTGGTATGGTATATACTTGTAATCCACATCTTGTACATCCAGTCGCTAAACAAGTAGATATGGTATGTACACATATATTTGTCCCAGGCGGGGCTCGAACACCTGACCAATCAGTAAATTTTTCTGGAAAAGTGTGTGTTGCTGTTCAGCGTCTGGATGTAAAGTATCTGTATGTCGTATAAAGATATTTAAGTATGAATGTCAGTTGTTAGGTAACCGTAGCACAGGCTCCGCCTGTGTAAAATTGTAGTACTGTAGTAAAATTGCGATGGAGTAAATAAACTGAAATCGAATTAGTTGCTATACTACACCACAGATGGCGCTATCTAATTAGTTATTATCCTTTACAACGAAAATTATAAGCTTTGAATATGTAGCATGTATTGTAAAAAAGAATTCGAATTTTTTTAAACAAAAACATTCTAATGCAATTGTGTTTCATATAAATATGGCGCCATATGTATAGGTTTTTATATATGATATCTTAAAAACGCCGCTTTATTGAAAATATCATATTCTACTTAAAATTTTCAAAAAAGACGATCTTTCCAATGACATGTTTAAATCTGAGGTAGCTTAGTGATGTAATACGTGTAATAACTTGGGTCAATTGCATATAGCGCAATAGCATATAATTAATTAATTAAATAATAAGTGATTGTTTGTAGTTATTACATGCTATGGAACCCTAAGTTGATGCGTGTGCGACTCGCACTTGGCCGGTTTTTTTCGCACAGTTAAAAGGTGATTAATAGTTGTAGGAAAGGTGTAAGTGATACTCGCTCGACAAGTATCAAAAACTTTAATTTCACGTGCAGTCCGCTAATTGAGTGGGTTCCCAGCGATGGCAACTAAAGGGGTTTTTAACGATTAACTTTACAATCCGCCATTAAGCTGGCTGCTCTTATTTGAACTTTTAAAGCTCTTAAAAACCGGTCCGCAGTTAGTTCGTTAGGCTTTGGATTTCGCGAATGTGTCTTAAGCGTTAAGTGGATTCGTTAATGAATACGATTCGAGTAGAAACTATAAAATTTATAGAAAAAAGTTAACAGTTTGCCGACTTGATCCTCTTTATGGTAAATTCAAAGACATTCATATTCCTATCGCCCTATATACCTATATCCTGTTCCTTCCTTTTACTATTGTTTTATTCTTAATTTATGAAAATACAGATACAGGGATCACTAAAAAAACGCAATGCTCCAGGAAATTGAAACTTTCTAGAAAATTCTGAAACTAAACTACCAAAGAATTTATAATAATAATATCTAATGATCAGATTATTATATATTAATTTTGAATAAGGGCTAAGGTATGTAGGTAGTAGTCCTACATGCATTAGCGCACGCTTTTTTTTTAATTCCAAACGACTATGTAACAGCTATTTAATAACTGTTTATTAAAGGATAAACAGTTATTAAATTGGAGATGTTCCTGATAGAAAAATTATGTGATGAAAGGTCCAAAACTTGGTTTGGGACGATTTTAGTAGGCTCATGGGACTTGACTTAAAATCTGCATGGCATTAAAGATTTCACACAACATAGAGTAATATAATTTGAAATTTGTAATTATGTACTTATAGATTAGTGCGTCAAAACTTTTTATGAAAATAGAAGTATTTCCGTATTTCCTGTTACAAATTTCGATTTTACGTCTACGTTTCATTCTATTTATTTGATTTTGAAAATGAAAACTTCCGATAAAAAATAAATATTTCTATAAAATATAATTCAACACTTAAAGGTAACTAAAAATTTCTGATAATCAACACAGAATTATTAACGCTTACAAAAGCAGGTGCTGATAGGTACGTTTTCAATAAGCGTGTATCGTATAATAATGCCGATTAAGTACCTAACTGTAAAATACATTTTGGATATTAATAACATCAGTTAGTATTAAAAGACAGGTTAAGTGTGTTCCTGTCACGCATAAGATAGGGTCAGCAGCCACGACAATGAGTCCTTGGCTCGTTTCTATTTTGTAGCTTTCTCTCAATTATTCCAAAACTAACGTAACCTGGAACAAATCCGATTGCACATTCTAATGAATATATCTACTAGATTATTTTCAGATTTTTAAACGCTATTATTAAGAAAAGCCAGGGATGAACATAGAAAAAGCTCTATTTTGAAGTTGCATATTTAAAAAAAATAGTCTAAGATAAGAAGTGATCCATGTTCGTACCGTTTTGTTTTATGGGTTTTATATAATACAAACAATGAATACCAACATGATGGGATAATTAGACAAAAAATTAAGCTCAAAATCGACCAATAGGAAATAAGATGTCAAATCTGCCTTTTTAAATATACTTGCAAAATTTCATTCACCTATGTCTATAAAAGCAGAAACTACGAGGGTATCACAGACAGGAAAGATATACCTTCTTGGTGTTCGGCTGAACGTAGTGCAAACTTGTAGAGCATGTAGAGCTTACCGAACTAAACAAAAGGTTTTAAAAAAAATTATTAAAAATGAAAAATGACGCTAGACATGTTTTTCTCGGTAACCGTTAATTTGCGCCATCTGCTCAAATGAAACTTTTTGTTTCGTCGGTAAGGTCTACACGCTCTAAGCTTGACATGACTACGTTCGGCCGAACACCCGGTATAGACACGACGAAACTTTGGGTTCAATTTTTCGCATTTAGCTTAGGGACCCCAAAAACGAGCCAAGCGTGAATCGGACTCGAGCGTAATTATCAAGACTTATAGATAACAATAGTTGTAATAGAAGTAACAATTATTTTGCCTAACGAAATGGAACTAAATAGGGCACGACCGTCTTGATCCACCACCAAATAGGTGACGCATGAGTCACTATCGCGTTTTCTCGAATATTGAGAAGACTTTATTAGAACCTTGTTAGTACGCGAACTCTTTATATATTAACAAATAATGCTAATTAATAAATCCTCGTGTTAATAATAATAATTAATGGTAACGGAACGATTAAGAAAATCTCATTTATACGAGTATTATTGATTCCGAGGAAATTTCACAGGAAAATTGTCTAATATGAACCACCGTTAGTGTGGTAAAATTATTATGTAGGAGTGTCGGACCACTGAACTAATACTACTGGCGTATAGACCAGACAGCTCAAACAAAATCTGTGCAGCAGGCGCGACAGTGCGGGGCACGCGGCATTATTACCATGTTATACCTCACAAGTATAATACACTGTATTATACATGTCTTATACATATTATTCTTGGTTCGTTTTCACTACAATACACATATGTGCAAGTATTATACAAGTCTTTAGTAGGTATCATACATTTTTCGTTTCCGCTAACACCACATACAAGCATACAACTTGTAACTTGTTCGTACAAGTTTTGTACATGTCGTGACATTACTTATAGTTAAAACAAGTATTTTGGCAAATATAACGTAGAAAATGTAACGGTAGAAAATAAGGTAGAAACAAAAATTTGTTTTGGATGGTTTTAGTTTTGTGTTGTTCAATTATCGACGATAAGTTATGCCACTATTTTTTTTTCTTCGCAGTTGATTGATTTTACAAGTTTTTAACACCAACGATGGCATTTTTTAATTGATGTTTGTGTTTATTGCGCGCGGTCGCGATAGTGTAGACGAGTGGCTGAATGAGTTGTTGCCGTCTTGCAACAACTTCACTTCACTTCATCAGCCCATTTTTACCCCACTGCAGGGGCTTAGGCCTCCCCCAGGGGGGCTTGGAGCTTAAATCCACCACGCTCCTCCACTGCGGGTTAAAGATTGTAACGACCGCCATCTATTGACAGCAACCGGGACCGACTGCTTAACGTGCTTTCTGAGGCACGGAGTCAGTGATAGTTATGTGCTTAAATCAGAGAAACTCATTGGTACACGCCCGGATTCGAACCATGGCCCTATGGCCTTATAAATTTGAGACAGGTTCGTTACGCTTTGGGCTATCACGACACTGCAACAACGCTTGACGCAAACATATGGTCCGCGGCATCGGTTCTACACGCTAAGTAATGTTAGTTTGATGTGACTAACTATAAATGAAACTAACAAATGATTTTTTGTGTGCCTTATCATGTGAAGTATCACTGGATAAACTTTAAAAATGCAATAAAAGCTCTTAAGTGGCTTTCTTATTTAAGTAAATATTTCACAAGACATGAGCTCCTTAATTCGATAACAACAATAATATGTATTTTCGACTAATGTTACAATTATATTTAAAAAACTTGAAAAATAAAAAAAAAACGCTTAACAAACAGTTTTAACCACCGAAAATTACAACAAACATAATTTTCTGTGATAAGTGATAGTAATTTTATTACTTGCAGTATAATTACATACAACGGAATCCTTAACTGATGCGTATGCGCACATACTACTCGGCCAACTTAAAAAAAATATATCTTTATTGATACACGAGATAATTGAAGATCTAAAGCATTTTTGACACGATAATTTAGTTGTTTTATACAAACAAAAAAAACTCATGAATTAACATGTGTCTAACGAAGTTAAAATAAATGCACATATACATTTAGCATATGATCTAACTAAAAAAAGCTCAGAACGTTAAAAAGATCTAAAATTGTCTAACTGTTAAATTATTTAAACAACTCCTGCAATTATAACTATATTTAACAAAAATCCATCAAAATTAAGAAGTGTGACGAATTACTCTAGAGCGAGAAACGAGATTGTGGTACATCACATTTTTTTTTTGTTTTGAACACAATTATAAAGTTGCTACCGACTACAAATTAGCTGTATAAAGCAAGATAAGCGTTCCCTTAATGGCCATTTTATAAATTTATGACATTGTTAAAATGCCCTTAAAAATGAGCAATGGACTAACTAAGGTAATTTTTATACATCGCATTAATTTTACTATTTAATAAATAAAAATTTCAACATAATATGCAATAGTGTATTAAGCGTTTTAAGGTTGAACAAGAATGTAAATTGGAATATACCTTATCACATATTTTCCGGAATGACCTGAAACAAATAAAATTTTCTTAATATAACAAATAATCGAATTACACAAATCTACATTATCTTACACATAAATCTCGGTATTCAAGTATATACTTTGAACGAACGTTTATAAAATCCTAGCTCTATTCTAGCTACTAATAGAGCGCAACGAACCTGTCTCAAATTTATAAGGCCCCATAGGGCCATGGTTCGAATCCGGGCGTGTACCAATGAGTTTTTCTGACTTAAGTACACAATATCACTGACACCATGCTTCGGAGGGCACGTTAAGCAGTCGGTCCCGGACGCTGTCAATAGATGGCGGTCGTTATAATTCCCAACCCGCAGTGGAGCAGCGTGGTGGACTTAAGCTCCAAGCCCCCCTGGGGGAGGCCTAAGCCCCTGCAGTGGGGTAAAAAAATGGGTTGATGATGATGATGATAATGATGATTATGTATTGAAAATCGAGTATGTTTTGTACAATTAGTGTAATTATAATAGTACAATGACGTACGGTGCCGAAACATGGACTCTCACTGCAGGACTGATCCACAAATGTAAGGTCGCTCAGCGTGCTATGGAGCGGGCTATGCTCGGTATTTCTTTGATGGATAAAATCAGAAACACTGAAACCTGTCAAAGAACTAAAGTTTTCGACATAGCCGAAGCGATCAGCAAGCTGAAGTGGCAATGGGCCGGTCACATTTGCCGTAGAACTGATAACCGATGGGGTACAGACAAGTTCTCGAATGGAGGCCACGTACCGTAAAGCGAAGCGTTGGACGGCCAGGTGGACAGATGACCTGAAGCACCATACCGAGGGTAGTCGGATGCGAAAGGCGGAGGACCGTGTGTGGTGATGAGCCTTGGAAGAAGCCTATATCCAGCAGTGGAGAGACACGGGCTGATGATGATGATGATGAGTGTAATAATTCAACTGTATATAATGCGTGTATACAGTTAGTATTTAATACTTTATTTGAGAGTACTTAAGTATAAGACGCGTATGTTATTATATATTTATTTTAGTTATTGTAGTTTTCACCTCCATCGTTTGGTCATAAGAAGTACACACCCTCTTTTTATTGTCGCCATTTTGTAACTTAAACGAAACTGTTATCAACTGACATATAATTTTATCGATATATCGCAACGCACCACTATGATCGATGTGACAGGTTATTATACTCGACGTAGTTAATACTACATCTGCCAACTAATTAAAGACTTTAACTTTGCCTTTTATAGGTTTTTTCGTAATAAAATTAATGATTTTTAAAACTCGAGACCGACATCGATTATACGTTTTGCACCTTACGTGGTAGTACAGTGACCAAAGTGTTGTCTGTTATTTATCGATTATTTATTTGACATCACGGGGTTATGTACTCAAAAGGCACTAACGGGATCCTATTATTTTTGCATTACATAGAACAGGTTCTTAGAAAAATTTTTACGGTTATAGGCTGCAGCGTAGCAGAAGCGTTTCTCTAAAACATCTGAGATGAATTTTATGCGATTTTCTGTATTACATAGACTGACCGGTTGGCCGAGTGGTTAGAGACCCTAACTGCGGAGCCGAGGGTCGTGGGTTCGATTCACGCCCGGGACAAATATTTGTGTGAATGAACATGTCTATTTGGTCCGTGTCTGAATGTAAAAGTATCTATATATGTATATAATATTATTAATCAAAATAGAATATTTAAGTATGTATATCAGTTGTCTGATACCCCATAACACAAGCATAATACTTGCTTACTTTGGGACTAGAAGGCGTTGGGTGAAATGTTCCAGATATTATTATTACATAGGAATAACCTCAGAACGAATGCTGAGACAAGTTTGACTGTTTTACGCCATCACAGGGCGCTGGCTGTAATGGATACGTTTCTCTAAAACAGCGGAGCCGATTTTAAAGCGTTTTTTTACTATACAGGTATCACTTAAGAGCTGGTATTTACCAAAGAACGCTGTAATAGATGTGATCCTCCAAAAAGAAAAAAAAAATAAGACGCTTTTGATATGGATTTTTGCATTACATAGGTATAATCGCCCCAGAGCAGGTTTTAAATCGGATTGCAATTAACAGTCGCTAGAGAGCGCTGCAGTAGATAATTGTTTCTTTACAAAGGGTTTCTCCTCGTCAGCCTATACCGCGTACAAGCCTACGTATCCTTAAAAAGTAATAAATTAAAAAAAAAATAGAAAAGTTCCATAAAGTTCTGGAACCTCGCATCGTCTTAGCGGTCCCGGTACTATTATGTAGTCCGTTATTTATATTCAACATTATTCTGAATATATATACTAAATAAGGATTAAAAAAAAGTGATTGAAAGTATATAAATTACATTAAATACGTACTATTTATCCAAATTGGGTTGTGTTACACCAAGATGGAAGTAAACTTATAAAGGCGTTATCACAAAAAATCTCTCACATGCTCTCATCAGCTCGCATCTCTTTGATTATGCATGCTACAGTTATTTAATATAGAGTGCATAACACACCCTACGTTCGATAAATATCAGTTATATCGGACTACGGAATAATAACCTGTCCACAATGAACAATTAATTAGGTATATGAATGAAAAATGTATTAACAAAAATAAAACCGTCTTCAAGAAAATGTCTCAACTAGAAATAAAAAAATAATTATTGTAAAAGTACAAGTTGTTTATAATTTATGCAGCCGGTGCCAAGTCATACATTTTGTATTGTGTTATATATTTTTAATAATAATTTGATATATTTTAAATACTTATCATAATTTTACTTGTTATTACCTGTTAAGTACCTAACCATTTCATGTGTGTGATTTCGCTCCAAAAATGCATAAACTTTGAGCCATTTCCCTACAAAACATCTACAAATTAATAATATTTTTTTTCTTTTATAGTGGTGATATTTTTGAAAATGGTTTTATTTTTGTTAATAAGTAATTTTCGCTATATAGTAATTCAAGTGTGTTTGATAAATCTTAACACAAAATCAATGAAAAGCATACATAGATGACAATCATATAAACATGATTTATTCCGATATTCTGAAAAAACACTATGTTTTACGTCATATAAAAAAATATAGAAAAACCTCGATATCTACCTTGATAGAATAGTGTTTAAAGCTATCCAAGCCGTTTCCGAGAAATCGGTGAACTTATATAAACAAATATAGGCGTCTAATATAGAACTTCCACCTTTTTTTTGAAGTCGATTAAAAACTATTTCAATATAGAAACGATATTCAAAACAACCAATGGCGCAACAGCACACGTGACTGTGCGTTCGCGCTATTGGTTGGTTTCTATGTCATTTCCATTACGAGATTGTTTAACGTTAACATAAATTGACCCGACCTCGAAAATATAAGTATATTTCGGAAGTTGATTTTCACAGTAACAACTTGGGTACAATTCTAAAGTTTTCACAAAACAGTTCAATAACGATTTAGTAATTTATGAAATTTTAAAGTACCCGTAAATATCAAACAACTATATAAAACTATTTATGACATAAAATTCTAACCCAGAAGAGAGAATTGCGAAGTTCTTTAATACACTTTTTTTTTAATTTATAACTGTCACTTTCAAAATAAAGATACAATGTGAACATTATAATTTCACATCGTAAGTAAATTAAATAATTGTTTAACAGATTAGATATTATTTACTACGTACTTTATATTATTTATTGCCATTTATTTAACATATAAGGTCATAGAAGAATATAGAATATGAAGTTAATAATAGACAGTGTACAGACAGACAGCTCTATACAGATACTGCTTTAATCGACCCAACCACTGATAGAGTCGGCCGAGGTAATGACATGTTCGGTAAAAACTCGGACGCTTATTTATCATACTGCACCTTAATTGCGTATGTCGGTTTATGAAGCCATTCTCAACCACGAACCAATTTCTACGGATTTTTTTTATTACACACTTGATTATAATGGGGTTTCGGGTATTCTAATGTTATTATCATAGAACATCGACTCGACATTAAACTCAAAGGTGTAGCTTAAGGATATATTTTGAGACGCTAACTGTCTTCTATTGAAAGATCGGTGACAGTGTCAACAATAAATAGAAAATATAAAGTTTAAAGTGCAAAAATTTCATTTCGCGTTTTAATTTAGAAGTTTGCCAAAAAATATGGATCGTAGACATAAAATTGTTGGGGTCAAAATTAGTTAGCTGTCCCCGACGCCTTTTGGAATTTATTAACCGATATTATTTCAGAAGTAAGTACGTTTTTGGTGTCGGAAAGCTTTAAAATTAGGACTTAATTTTTATTTCTAAATTTTAATAAAATTATAAACATTTTGAATATACACAATCTGGTATTTTAATTAAAAAAAAATGTGTATAAATGGATTCTTAAGTATTGATATTTTATTTAAAAAAAAAAACTTATATAAATCGGTCTATCCGTTTGAGAGCTACAAACAGAGAAATGCCTAAAAATAATCTCGAATAAACCATGTTCCAAACAAAAATCCGCACATGAAAAATCGGTTCGAAATACTAGAAACAGACAGACAACTAAAAGATTCCTTATAATTTATTAATTTTAATATTGGAAGTAGTATTTGTAATGTAAATAAATATAAATAAATACATCATCAGTGTGTACGTTTTTGATGAACGTGATATTTTAAATAGTACATTGATGGTATTGAGACATTATTCGTATGGCTAATTTTAATATACGATTGCTGCTTATAAATCTCACATACACGCGGGCGATGTCAAGGACACAGTTTATTTAATTATAATATCACTTGCAGGTACAGTTTTCGAAATGCCATCTGCGTGGTGTTTTTCTTCGTGTCACATAAATCAATTGCTCTGACTTAACAGTGCCAAGTCGGTAAATCAAACATGAGTTAATTAAACGTCAGGTAAAAACTGGCTTTAATAATACCCGATCGGGTAAATTGACATGTGCAGCGGGTAAAAAACGCTAATACGCCCGCAGCGATAGAAATCTCAATACTTGGTGAATAAGATGTTAAACCGAATTATATTATTAGTGACCTATCAAGTATTCGATTTTTCTAGATTTGTTTTTTTTTTTTTTTTAGTTAGTGTCTCGTGTTGTGGCGCGCACGAAAGATACGTTTTGAAATTTGACCATTTAAAGCAGAAATAACATGTAACTTTGATACGGTAGTCCTATGTTCTCGCTTACGACAAGTTATACCTAGACCATCGTCCGAGGTCGTTTTTTTGTTGTTGTATCGTATCGCTCTTAAGACATACACGGTAGATCTAAAAAGCCTTCGTATCATCAAATGTACCCATCTCTATGTCCAATTAGAAAAATATATCTATGCTCATGTCAAAAAGTGTGAAATAAAAAAATCGCATCGGATTGTCACTTGTGATTGTCGGTGGTCGCTATGAGACCAATAAATTAAAGGAAACTGGTCAGAATAGACAAGTTTAAATTTTTTAAGAAAATAAATGGTTCGATTTCAAGTTTCATTTCGTGTTTGCTAGTCAGAGAGTTAATATAAGAAATAATCGTTTTACGAGATTTAATTTTTTAATGCTGACGGTATTTCTTTAATATCACTACTTACATGGAGAGGAAAACGAGCACATTCGGTGATAGAAGGGCTTTACGAACTGTATTGCCCCATTACGCAATACCAAAAAAAAGGGCCTTGGCTGACGAACTATTCAGGAAAGGGGAGTAAAGGTGTTATATAAACCGAAAATGGTTTATATAAACTGATGACCGCATAATTTCTATTTTATATAACTGGTATCACTTTACTTTTGAAATGACAAAGAAAGGAATAAAGTTATATAAAAGAGAAGAACACGAGTAAGATAGAGAAGAAAATAATATAACTTATTAAAAAAAAAAACTAGCTTTGGTAATAAGGTTGCGCTGCGCTACTATCATTTGTGTTAAAGCCGAAATAATGAAAACGTGCAGGAACACTACCTACTTAATATTTAAATCACAAATCATTAAAAACACCTTTACCTAGCTTAATGTAATTTTTCCATGCGACATATTTACATATTATCTTCATAATAAGCCGATGAAATATATGCCATTATGGGACGAAGAAGCCGCGAGAAATTAACTTATAAATCGCCACGACGACGCCAGTTAAATATGGACATGTATTCCATAATCGTATATTCACGCTAGCTATCTGCTTTGCGATCTGGACCACACGTGACGTACTATCGATATCGAGTATCGATAAGTTTATTATACGCGTGTCACTAATTTACGCTAATTGTAACAGTACAGTAATTATATTGTGTTTTTAGTGTAATTAATAGAGTTCTTTATAAGCGTAGAATAAATAGATTTGACAGCAGCGTTTGATTTTAATAGAGTCAAAAACGTCACTTCTCGTATCGGAAATGTCAAACGCGATTTCGCAGGGGTGAAAACCGGCACGGGGTGAAGACGGGCGCGCGGGGATCTCGCGAACTGAAAGTCGAACTAAAACTCGCCGTATTGCACCAGTTACCTAAAGTATGTGTGGTTAGACGGTAAACGCAGAAGAGGGCTCCTATTATGTGATCGACTAGCGAGTTTTACCACTGTTTTAAGGCTCGTCGGCATAGAAGTAGGAATAATACATATTAAATAGTATAGTTGATTCGGTACAACGGTACCCCACTGTCCCTTTTCAACCTTAATACACATCGAAGAATTCAGCTGGGCTGGCTGCTTTTGGGAAGCTTCTTCATCTGTTCTCGTCGCCACTACCACAATGTCTGAAGACCAAGGTCTTCAACCAATGCGTCCTACCTACAATGACGTACGGTGCCGAAACATGGACTCTCACGGCAGGACTGATCCACAAATTTAAAGTAGCTCAACGTGCTATGGAGCGGGCTATGCTCGGTATTTCTTTGATGTATTAAATCAGAAACATTGAAATTCGTCAAAGAACCAAAGTTGTCGACATAGCTGAAGCAATCAGCAAACTGAAGTGGCAATGGGCCGGTCACATTTGCCGTAGAACTGATAACCGATTGGGTAGACGAGTTCTCGAGTGGAGGCCACGTACCGGGAAGCGAAACGTTGGGCGCCTCCCCGCCAGGTGGACAGATGACCTGAAGCAACATACCGGGGGCAGTTGGATGCGAAAGGCGGAGGACCGTGTGTGGTGGCGAGCCTTGGGAGAGACCTATATCCTGCAGTGTAGAGACACGAGCTGATGATGATGATGATGATGATGATGATGACACATCGATAGACTGACTGAATACCAAAGAATTTCGCTCGCTCGCGCCTTTACAGACTAGAGTCGTTCTCGTTTTATAGTAAAAACAGAAACCGCACCCTCTGTTGCACTACACGCTACTGTCAGCTTTATTCCTCTATGCCAAATACAGTTGTAGCAGAAACGTAGTTATTAAAAACTTGTCTTTCTCAAAAACGTGCCGACGGACAGCGGCCGATTTTAATTACAAGGCGGCAAATAAACAAATTGCCGTCGAGCCGTTCTGGAAATAAGAAATTTCCAAAACCACCTGTCATTACCGAAACGATCATCGAATCTGGACCCGTGACCATTCGCGGACGACACTTAACGAGCGGCGAACAAAGAAAGCCGTTAAATGTCGTTTTACGGAGTAACCTACAGATCTTACTGCCGTTCGTTTTTACCGCCTATGAACATTTAATGTCTATGAAAGTATTTATGAAATGTGAACAAATAAAATACCTAAAAATAAATTTAAAAAAAAACTCCTAGAATTGAAGTGTGTGTATGAAAGAGATGCAAGTCAGTTCACTGGATGCAAGATACCACACAACTTTTTTACGCGTGGTATAAAATCTAAAACTTATTTTTGCGTAAATTATATTTTCATATTAGAGGTCATAATCTATTAATCACACATTTCTAAGTACCCCAAACATGTCAGATTTTTTTTTTTTTGGAGAAAGTGTAAATGCAAATCAAACTGGATGCGTGTGTTTGCTTAATCCTTTAAAATCAGATTGTATGCACTGTTTGTTTATTTACTTGTCTAGATGATATCTATACAGGTGAGGTTTTAATGACCAGCCATATTTTAATATAATGAGCTTTGATAAAAATCCGTCGGCCGTCTTGTTTCTTTTTAATATCCTTCGATAGGAAAATATTCAGTTAAGACTACGTAAACCATTTCCAAAACTACCAATATACTAGTCACCATTCGCGAGGGCGCCAGTGCACGTGCACGCGCCCCGCTCACATGCCCCATGCCCCGCCCTTTCGTAAGTAAGTATAAGGTAACCAAATCTTGTTGAAAAATATTTAGGATATAATTATTTATATTATTATTTACGTAATAAGGTCTATTGGTGATACCTAACATCTAGAAAAATTTTGGCTAGTGACTAAAATATCATCCTGTATAGACATGTAAATAATTAAATCACACGCGATACAATGATAACAAAAATAACTGACTTTACACTAGTGTGTGTAACTATATTGTTCTACATTCCTGCTACGCCTGGCGTATAAACCAAATACTTATCGTCTCTTGTGTGAATTATCACCGAATAGTTAGGTGATATTTTTATCGACATTTTTTTATGCCAAATTTATATTGAGACATATATATATAATCAAAGATTGTATTCTAGTTTGACGTGCACGTTTACGATATTTTTCACTTCTCTTTATGACCAAGTTTTCTTGCTAAGTAGTTAGTTTAACCATACCATAGACGGCAACTTTGATGCTATTTGCAAGAGTAAGTTCATTTCAATAAATTTTCTTTTTTCATACACCAATACCACTAAAAACATTGTGACTTTGTGACTAAATAATTTCAACTACAATATTCATGCTTAAAATTAAAAAAAACTGATAACGTTGCAAGAACATAGCGGCGTTATTGAGTATTTTGAGCGTGTTTCTTTGTCGCAGTTTATCGACCAATTTACTGGTTTGTATCGAGCAAAGCTATTTACTCGGCCATACTACATAAAACGAATTTTTTATGTGGCGACATAAAAATTTTGCATAAACCCCTCGAGGTCTAATTGCGCAGTTTCGCGTTTGAATAATGTAGTACTGGTAAAATTATTCAATTTTTATATGCAAAAACCAAAGATACCGCAATGAGGCGAATGGGGATCCCAACTGCCAGTTTCTCCCTGCAGAGGGCGAATTGACATGACCATTGTTATATAATGTCACACGCATACAATTTCTAACCTACGTTGTATTGTACATTATTTAAATTAATTATTTAGGAAACAACACAGGTATATATATTAATCCACCTGTTCTACCGTTTTTAAAGAATATCATGTAAATTCGTCTCTAACAGCCATACCTGTCAACAGGGTCCGCTTTCCTTCCAGACTGGATTGTACCCCTTCTTTTTAATTCAGCTTTCGAATCCTTTGCATTACAAATTCATAATAATAATAGTATCTGGGACATCCCACACAGCGCCTCTAGTCCCAAAGTAAGCAAGTATTATGCTTGTATTATGGGGTACTAGACAACTGATATACATACTTAAATACTCTTTTTTTATAATATATACATATATAGATATTTTTACACTCAGACTCGGACCAAATAGACATTTTCATGCACACAAATATTTGTCCCGGGCGACAATCGAACCCGCGACCCTTGGCTCCGCAGTTAAGGTCTCTAACCAATCGGCCAACCGGTCAGTCGATGTTGAATACATTGTCCGTGAGTTAGCAGGATTCAACGATGAGGACTTAAAAAACTTCAATAAAAAACACTAACAAAATCATTGCCAGTTAGTCGCTTGAAATGACAGGAGTCGGGGCGCCACTGGCGCCATCTATAGTGCACTTTGCGTTTGGAACCCCATTCGAATTGCTTTTGCGATTTTAATGTACGTATTACATAGGTGTGTTAAATTATTTCGTCGACATTAGCGAAGTCTAGTAAATATAGCAATGCGCAACTAAATAGACAAAATCTACCATAGACGGTTACCCTAAGATACATATTCCCGATCATATTCATCTTGCATCCTCCCATTTCGCCCGAGTTACCCGCATTATAGGAGCAAGCTGCTGCCTATATTCTAAATACACAAGTACATTTATATTGTAAACTAGCAAACGCCCGCGACTTTGGTCGCGTGGTTTTCATAATTTCAACAGTTTTTCAAGTTTACGCAGGAATCTTAAATATCTTCGGAATAAAAGTTGCCTGAAATATTCGTGAATTGTGTATTGTTCAAACCTGTCTTTGTTTCTTCAGTTAATTATTATTTACTCAGTTAAATTTAATTATTTTTTTAATATTTCATTTGTTAGGTTAACGCCTATCCGGTCTACGCATTGATTGGCGAGTGAATTGGCATTAGCTTTCCACAAAAATAAAGTTTTAAATATCGCCCGTGTTGTGTATAGAGATAGTTCAGGGTCACCCTACTGATGCGTCAGGAAAGAATCGGACTATGTACCTACGCTTTCTGTTATTTCGGACAAAGTATTCCCACAAGGTGAAATTTTAACAACCATCCAAATAATGTAATGATCTTTGGTTAAAAACCGATGGCCGTCTTGTTTCCTTTTAGTATCGTTCAATAGAAAAATGTTGATATATGAGTACACGAACCTTTCCCGAAAAAACCGATAACTCTAGTCACCATTCACGACCGCTGCACTCTTCGCCCTGTTTCGGTTTCAATGTCTCAGGCACGCTGTCACAAAGAAGGCAACCAAACGTTATAAAATAACACTGTAAATAAAATAATTTACTATGAAAATGTTACCTATATTTTTTATTTACGTTATGAAGTCTATTGGTAATACCTAACATCTAGAAACTTGGACGGTTATTAAAATTTCACCCAATATATCTAATCGATAAAACACAAAATGTAGGTTTTTTTCTGAAATTAGACTTGACCAATTAAGATAAGTGTTCGACCTGTAAAGGGAATTTCTGAAATGAAAAAACCGCAAGACAATTTGCAAATAAAACAAATATGTCTAAAAGAAACCGGTGACATTCGTTTCAATAAGCCTACAATAATAATAATAATATAATAATAATAATAATACATGGGACTTCCCACACAGCGTCATCTAGTCCTAAGTAAGTAAGTAAGCAAGTATTATGCTTGTGTTATGGGTTACTAGACAACTGATATACATACTTAAATATTCTTTATATTATATACATATATAAATATAACCACACACCACACACATATAACAACTAAGACCCGGTCACAGTATCAATATTCATCATATTAATACTGACCCGACCTGGGATTCGAACCCGGGACCTCCAGCTAGCTTCGCAGGCAGGGTCGCTACCCCCTAGGCTAAGCGGTTGTCAAACAATAATAGCCATAAATTCATTGGCTCTAGTTTTAGAAGTAGTATTTGTAATGCCAGCAATAATAACACAGTAGTAGTTCAAAGGTTGTACGAGGTGTATGTTTGAAAATATAAAAACTAACATATAAAACTGTTAGGATAATACTTATAGAGTTTTTTTACGAAGGACTCCCGCGCTCCTTTCCGAGATTCCGAGTGGTGTAATGAAGCTATTACACCGAGGAACAAGCGAGCGCGCAACTCACACAAAAAACTGAACAAAATCGCCCGCGGCCACACTCGTGCGCAGACAGGCTGTCTTGCCGATGTTCCGATTGAACAAAAAATAAAAAAATGAAAAGGATATTTTGAGTTCGTTAGCTTCGGACGGAGAAACGTTTTAGTTAAGGCCCTAGTACCCGCGAATGACCTTTGGTGAATGGAGCTATTCTCGCTATGCTTCCCCCCTCGTCCTACTTTATCATAGTATGGTCTGCGCTGCACAAAATACATATAGTAGTGAAAAATCTAGGAATACTTACATTCCGTTTTAATTTCAAATCTTCTTAAAATAAATAATTTTAGTACTAACAAAGAATACATCATCGTTCATTGTGATGCATAGTGGATAGGATATGATAAAAAATTCATTATTATTTTGTAAGAAAATATTGATGTAATGGAATATTTCAGTAGTGTCCTGATAACCGAGTGGTGGCTAGTCGTTAAAATCCACGAACCCGCATTGGAGCAGGGTGGTTTTGGAGCAGTAGATCCTCATCCCGAAGGGGAGGTCTAAGCCCATGTAGTGGTGCAGACTGAACTGATATGGTATGATATGGTTCACGTTTGATTGAAATTTCGAGACTCGTCACTTTGAAATGTACTACAGTTTATTTGATTATTGATGTTGGTTTAAGTTTAAATTCAGTTTATTTAAAATACGTTTTGTCTTTCTTTCTTTCGATCGCGACGCTTGGGTTGAAGGAAAGAGACAGAACATTTTTTAAATAAACTGCGTATCCAATAACAATTCAGAATAAACGTTTCTGAAAAAATATTGGACATGGCTGTTTTTTAAAAACAAAAATATGACTGAGCACCTGAGAGATCGGAATATAACAAATATCTATCTGCCCTCGAACAATAAACTTGTGTCGAATAACTGTAGGGGGTCCTAGGTGATGGAAATGAAGAATGAGTTTGAAATACAAAAACCAACGCCACCGTTTTCTCGGCGGGACTACTTTTAGAAGAACCCAAAAGTGTGATTTTTCATACAACCGAAGTTGGCTGTTGGCTGCTTGGCGAAAATGGTTGAACTGATGCTAATGATATTTCATTTGAGGATCGAATTCAATCAATCGGTTTTTATTGCCGAATTCAAATAATTTTCTGAATCTTCCTAAAGCCTGGGTCGACGGTTTATATTTTTTTTTTGTTAATGCAACGCTATGTACAAATTGATGGATTGGTAATTGGATGCGGAAGGCGGAGGACCGTGTGTAGTGGCGAGCCTTGGGAGAGGCCTATATCCTGCAGTGAAGAGACACGGGCTGATGATGATGATGATGTACAAATTGACCATAAAATTTAGCTCAACCTGTATAGTCCGCGAAATCTTACCCTACGCGGCATACAACGGAGCATATATATCGCAAATCCAACTCGAAAACTTCCGAGACCTCTGGACTGCTCTAAGATTATTTCTCTTGGCGGTTACCTTACAAAACGGTTCGTAATCCTTATCTATATATTTACGTGTCGAGATATGAGTTTTTCATTTTACGCTATTGAATTGCTCAAGATACTCAAACCCTTTTGGTGCTTCGGAATAATTGGAATTTCCATCGGTATCAACAACAGCATTAAAACCCTAACAATAGTTTCTTAAAAAAGATTAAGCCCGCGGTTCTAATTAATTACTCGTATATAAAATATGTACAGTCACCGTGTTATTAGTCGGCCCTCCCGCCTACGAGCCAACGGACGTGATGTGGCTCTGATTCAAAATACCTTAATCATCAAAGGAGAGACCCGTTACACGATATAAGTTACACGATATAGCTTAGATGTCCTGGGGTGGATTCTGGTGTCGGTGACATTTTAATGCAAAGAAATGTGTATATATCGAACAGAATTGACATATTTAAGTTCTTGCGTGTTTCCTAGAGACAGAGACTAGATATAGTGCATCAAAATATTGACTACAAAGACGTAGACTAGAAACAGAGACAAGAGACAAAAGCTAGAGATAAAGACTAGAGATAGAGACTGAAAATAAAAACTAAAGACAGGGAGTAAAGATAAAGACTAGAGACAAAGGCTAGAAATAGAGAATAGAGATAGAGACTGAAAAAATAGACTAAAGACAGCGACTAAAGATAAAGGCTAGAGACAGAGGCTAGAAATAGAGACTAGCTAGGTAGCTATCAGAGACAGAGACTTCATTTGGTGCTGTCTTTACATGTCTCTTTAGCTTCATCGACATTCATTAATCGTTTCATACTGACTAATGCTCCTTCGGCAATTGTTTAAGTTAAGATATCGGCAATTTCGTTGAGACGTGTTTTGCCTAGAGCGTACTTTATTGACACTTCTATTACACGCTTCAGAATTGCGCGCGAATTTGATGGCAGCAATTTTGGGAATGATATACTTTGCATCCTGTTACGTACTGTGAAGCTATTTTTTAAACTTGTGCTTATTCGTTCTTCTGAAAATCAGACAAATGAATTGAGTCTCACGAGGCTGTTGTCACTTAGAAAACAATTTTTAGTAGTGATTTTTATTTGTAGTTATTTTTGTAATTAAATTTGTCTATGCTGCTACGACTTCGGGTTCTGCATGTTACTCAAACGCAGGCAAGTTTTTACGCGTTCATTTCGTTAAAGAACAGTTCACAACTAAATAAATTTCTCTTATACACATAAAATCTAAATGTTACCGTAAACCCGGTGCCATGAATGCTTCATTTCTTTGTAAACCCGTGACAATTCCGTTGTTACTCAATAAATCTGAATTACAATTTGTTTATCAAGTTTGCCGCTTTATATAATATATTCGTAGGTTCAAACGTCCTCGCGCTTTCAAAAAATAGCGTGAAATTGAATTTATTTACTTCTGTTTTTACTATATTTTTCGGAACCAAACTAGCCATGGGTATTGCAGATAATAAATGTAGATGCAGTGCTGATAATAATGTTAGTTTAATATTTTTTTCGATTACGACATAATATCGGATTCAGACTGTATTAGCACCCTGCACTGTCACGATGCATGCGACATGTTAATCCAAAGATCATTATCTACATCACTGTCCTGCAATTACCTTACAATACAGAATGGAAAAAAGCTAATGAATTCAAGTTACGTTGCGTACAAGCCCAACTCTCTTATTAAGGCACTACAGAGCAATATTATACGTTCAATGTATATTTGTACGCTGTTTGGCTAACTATATTTTAAAATTGCTAAAGTTATGGGGAAGTTAATTTCGCAGAAATTGGACAATATATTGCAGAGTATTTGCAGGTATGTTAAAAGAGTCCGAAATAAAGGGTTCAAGACTTTCGATCAATGATCAAAATTAAATCTCAGATCACAGCAATAACATGGTAGAGCCAGAAGAGGTTCAACGGAGAAGACGAGACAAAGCTAATCTCAGATAGCACTGCTTACGCTTGTCCCTGATGGCGTTGTTTCAACTGTTTACGTCAATTGTATTGTGTTTGTTTAACTGCTCAGATGGCTGTACCGACATGGAGTTGAGCTGTAGTGAAAGTTAAATTAAAGGTATGTTTCATATAATAAATTAATAAAAAAATTTACAGATTTTGCGCTTCTCGTAACTATCGGAAAACATTGAACATTAACATGAAAAGTAAAAACTTAAAACACATTTTTTCAAACTATTTTATAAAATTTTTCGAAAAAAGTTGTAAACCAATTTTAAAAAAAATTGGTACCATACGATGCCTCGCGGCCTCCTGCATCTTTTGACACTATTGCTATTCGTCTACCTTTATAACTTTCTGAAATATAGCCGAATCTCACTCTCAGAGGTCACCGATCTGATAATCACTCAATGAAAAGGGCACCTGGCCAGCCCACAGTTTTCGACCGGTTCCAAAATTCCTTTTTCCAAACGGTGAACAATCTACCTGCCTCGGGAGTTTTTTTTTTTCATTTTTTCGATATTGGCTTTCGATTTTGAAATACTCAACTTTTTGTCCGAAAAATCGGGAAATTTTCTTCACCCTTTTCGATTTTCCGGAAAAAGTTACGAACCGATTTTAGAAAATTTGGTATCATACGATGCCTCACAAGCCCTTGAACCTTTTGAAATCACTGCCTTTCGTTTACAATCATAAATTTCGGAAATATAGCGGAATTACAAACCTTTAGGCTAATTTCTCTAACCAACTACTTCTATGACTAACACAAGTGTGTCCATACATTTAACAGCTATTTTAGAACAAGCATACGCAGCGCCACTTCGACAGTGTTATTAGCAATATATTATATAAGCCATATGTTAAAAACATTTACACGTCACAGGGCACATATTTTTCAAATTCATATTTAAAGTTTCAGACTGTTTAGGGACAATGCGAGTTGATGATGTTGAAAATATAATTATTATAGACATAATTATCAAGAAATTATAATAACCGGTCAAGTGCGAGTCGGACCTCGCTCTGTTAGGGTTGCGTACATATAACCAATTAACTTTTTTAATTAACTAGGTATGTTATTTTAGGAAAGAAAAAATGTTTGTTTTGACTACACACCTTACAAACTACACTATGAATCAGCGTTTTCAGTATTTTTTTTGTTTAAACACATAGCGCTATACCTACAACAATCCCCATTTCCTGGCTATATGTTTCAGTAAACTGACAATTTTGACGTCTGCCCCCTCCCCGATTTCTTTATTATGGAAGATGAAAAAGAATAAAAAATATATTTGTAATTTACTTAACGAACTTTTAATTTCAAAAAAAATCGCCTCTGTTTTTATATTTAGACTTGACGTTGAAATTAATTTCTAATTAAATATTCGGTTTTAGGACAACACCTACACAAAGTATACAAATGTCAGGTCTGTGACTCATTCTACAGCAGAGTAACAGTATTAGGCTTTCGTGTAGGCTTTGGATACAGAACCCTAAAAATCAAGTACTAATCATTATAACTCTTATTCTATAAGGTTATTTATTGTTTTCTAATTTTCGTTTTGTATATTTTTATGGTACATTGCTATCCATTTTGTATTGTATTGTATTTGACGACCGCTCAGCCTAGTGGGTAGCGGACCCCGCCTACGAAGCTGGTGGTCCCGGGTTCGAATCCCAGGTCGGTCGGGTCAGTATTTATATGATGCTTATTTATACTGGTACCGGGTCTTGGTTGTTATACGTATGTGGTGTCTTCGCTTGGTACCCAAAATACAAGCTAATGCTTAATTTGGGGCCTAGACGTTGTTGTGATGTATACGTTATTATTATTATTGTATGTGTAGTACCAAAAAAATATGTTTTCTTTCTTATTTACTTAATACAATTTATTTTGATTTAAAAAAAACCCAACTACGGATTTCATGTGCCAATTTTATTTGTACTAAACTAAAATAAAATTGTCGCCTCCACTGATATTTCCTATATACCAATCGTTCTCGAAACTACATGTTTCAGGATTATAGATTTTTACAATTAATTAAACATATAATAAACTTGGAAAATTAAGTATTATTCAAAGCTTTATAGAACTTTAATTATATAACGTCTGGAACATAAATATAGGCCAATTTTTACATACTGTGTCACTCAACAGACCACATAATCTCGCTACACCATACTGACCATGTACAGACCATCTCTGTGTGCGTGAATTATAACCAAACGGTTGGGTGATATTTTTATCTACGTTTTTTTACGCCGACTCTCTATCCAGACATTATATAACCGAAGCACTAGAAGTACAAAGGTTGACCGCCACGAATAGACTCCCGGCATTGCTAATAACATAATTTGAGCACTGCTCTGCTCGCCCTCTAATAAGGAATCGTAACGGCACGAATCACCCGTCCATAATCAGACGTGTCTCGTTTAACTCCATAACAACGTGTCCGCCGAAACGTTCCTAATAACTCAATCGGTACTAAATTATATAGCACAGCTGTGGACTGAGATAACTTGGCTATAACTAAACTATGTTCACTATAAAAATGTTACACTTGCAAGGGTGGAAGCCCTTTTGTCATCAACAAAAAACAATTAATTACGAGCTAAATTTTGAAAGCACGATAATGTTATTATGAAAAAAATTTCATAAAGCTTACAATGTAATTTTGTCTTTTTCATTCTTAACAATTAAATAAATATATTATACACTAGAAATATTATAAAGCATCCACGAAGTGTTGTCGCTGCGATTTACATTCTAACTTGTGTATCCAAAATATTTGGTAAACCTTCTATAATCCACATGCGGGTAGGTATTCCTATAATGGGACCACATAACTCGCGGTACGAAGGCATACCACGCTGAAGTCTTCATTCACTTAGTCATCTTGTACAGATCGCGTCAAACTTTATGGCGGATCTGAATACAACGCTTTAAGTGTGCTTGCGCAGGTATAGTCATACACCCCTTGCTCCACTGCGTCCCGCTACACCTAAAACTGGTTACTGCGACGCGACTTGTGTCGTACTTTCGGATCCGCTATAAAAATTAATTTCAACTATACCATCTAGTGATAGAAAAATCATATTTAATAAATTGAAAATAAATAAAGTTAAAGTTTATTTAACTTACATGAAAAAAAAAATGTTACCTTTGATCGTATTTTTTAAAACTTGACTTATTCTAAAACACAGTAAAACAAGATTTATTCTATTAAAAAAAAAATTACAAAGTCCCCATTACACTTTCAACAATTTTAAGTATGTATAACTTTCTTAAACTTTAACTATTTTACTTTCTGAAACTGAGAGAATTTACGTATTTATATACTGTTAAAAAACTTCGCCCATTTACATTTTTAATTAAGCATCTACATTTCAATTCTAATATTTTTTTTTATTTCACAATTTTTGAAGTTGATTTGACAGCGCGCCTAGAAGTTAATATTTGCGTCTCTTTCACTCGTACCTACATCGACAGTGGTAAGTGAAGTGCACTGCTAGTCAATTGCTCATAGTCATCGGCTATTAAGTTTAATTGCTATTGAGTTTAAGCTTTTATACAACTATAAAAGCTTAAACTTGTCAAAACGCGCATACTAGTTCCGCGCACAGGTTATAGCCAAGTATTGGTATCGTAATAACAATATACCTGTTGTGGCGTTCGTTTTTTACCGCCCGAACACGCCCCGGACATTATTGTGAGAGGAAAGCACGGAAATAGTGTTGTGGAGAATCGATATCGATGAAATTATTGGTATTTTTTTTCTTCGAAGTCTTCTTTGGGATTGAATGGGACAATATACGCAATCCTGACACAATATGCTTTAAAATTTTTGAATGTACCTATTAGATAATTAATGGCACATAAATTATTCTGTCAGAATTAATATGTTGCGTTTGTCCTAAATTTCGACGCAAAGAATTGATACTTGAAAATACTTTTCGAAATAGAAAGACATTGACAACAAAACTTGAACTTTACCCAAGTGTTTTACACTGAAAATTCAAGACATATCTAGAAAAATTTTGCGTTCTAATAATTTTTATAGTTTACATCCCACGTTATAAATATCATACTGCTGTTGCCAAGTATAAGTTACACTTTTGTTATTTTAGAGACTAAACAAACGGATTATAATTTTTAATTATCTACACGTAGCTATCCATTAATGTACAGTCAAATGCAGCACATTATTTTTTACAAATGTTATTAGAAAACATATAAAACTTAGGTAAAATACGTATGGACGTAACATACACCAAAAATATGCCTCCTTAGAAGCCACTTATGATTTCGTACCATTTGCGGTAGAAACAGAAGAGCTTTGGTATTCCGAAGCCAAGAGCTTTATGTCCGCTCTGGGCCGCCGCTAAAGAGACGCTGGTTGCGACGCTCTTTCCCGAACATACCTGGCCCAGCGCATCTCACTGGCAAACCAACGCAGAAACGCGGCCAGTGTGATGGCTACATTTGGACTAGGTGTTTACAGGCACGACCTTCTTTAATCAATAGTATATTTCTTATTTTATTAAACATTTTAGTTAAATTGTATATACTGTGATTGTTTCATAAGTAACTCTTATGGTATGATTTCTATAGGTACCCATAATTAAGAAAAAGTTAATTTCAAGCATAACCGATAATTAGATAAATAGACATCCTTAGCTCGAAGCTTCGAGCTGACTTTATCACTCGCCGCGAGACACAAAATGTTAATAACATAGTTAGGTATTTATATAACTAGTTTTATGTGTACATATAGAACAAGCTAACTCATAATTATTTGAATAGGCATGTCCGTGTTCGGAATAATATTTCAAAATAAGCAAAATAAAGTAATAGAATAATTAGAGTCAATAAAATAAGAAATTACTGTCTGAAGTTAAAGCGGATGCGGACCATAATACAGCTTTTACGTTTCTTTTTCTATACGTAATATAGAAACACAATTTTTAAAATCTTCCAAATTGTACAGTGACTCAACTGTTCAAGCTTACTAAAATTATAATGTTACTAAAATCGTGAATTATTACAATACTACAATAAAAGTTGTGAATTATTACAATAATACAAACGATTACATTAATATTTTTAGTAGGTAATTACAATTATTTCACGGATCATACAATAGGTATATTCACTGTTTTTGTCGCTAAGAGGGGGGTGGAGTGCAAATTGTGAATGACGTACGTGTATAAATTTTTTAACACAAGCAATAACATTCTTTAGTTTGCGTTTGTATGATTTAAAACTATACTTCTCTGTAAATACATTCGGTTCTCTGCCGCCTGCAACTATTTACTCATTCCTACGAAATTTTACTATCACGTGTTTAAGTTGACAGTATGTAAATATAAATTAAAAAAAAAAACTTTCAAAAGCGTAATATTGAGTTTCATTGAAAAATATTATTGACTTTGATATGTATGTACTTATAATACAATGTCAGCTTTAGGAGATATTGTGTAGTGAGGCGGCGTTGAGCGGTGATTTGTTTTTTTTTTTTCATTTAAGATGGAGTAATAAAAATAATAATAATAATAATAATAATGTACATGGTAAGTAAATATCATAAGTTTTTACATAATATGAAATCGATATTTGAACTTAGTCATCAAAAAAATTATAATAAAATAAATAACCGAACAAAACAAACCAAAAGCATTTCGGAAATATACTTGCAAGTGGTTAAGGCGAAGCAGACTACTCGCCTCCGTACCCGCACACCGTTCACGCGGCCGACTAAACAGCGAAACTAGAAAACCACTTGCCTCAGCGTTGACAGATGAAAGCGTAGTCCATTACTTCATAAGTTAATAATTATCTGGCTGTCTCCGCTGAAACTACGCAATGTTTCCAACACTATTGAAGCCAAGTAATGGCTAGTTTCAGTTGACTTCTTCGCACCGTGGATCGAAGACAAAACGTTCAGTAACCATAAATTACCATCAAGAGGTACGTATTGCAAAGTTTTTAGTAGAGTTAATTTATATAGATTAAATAATTGGGAAGCTCTAAGAACCTAAACTCTCAAATTTATTGATTTATTATTTCATAATAATAAATAAATAATTTTACGAAAATAAAATTTAATTCAAATTTTTGTTGGGAATAATCACTTGATTAAGTGAGCCTAGGCCTCACTTGCTTTATCCGCTGTATACTGTATTCGTTCCGTTTTGTTGGGCGTCAACTTACTTCCAACTTAAATAACTATGGCGAACAATCCAAATATGAATATGATCATGTCGTTACATTAAATAGTGTGACACAGTGTAACGAAGAGCGCTTGCGTTACATTATTACAGCGATTTCGTTGTTCAAACAGTCAATATTGGTGTTGTATCGAGTTTGCGGAGACGCTCCGGCGCAGCTTACTGCCTGTGTCAACATTTGTTGAGAGGCGCGCGCGACTGGAAGATAGGGTTGTCGAATGTAGAAATTGTCTGAAATTCATGGCTATAAAAGGAGCGTTCAAAAAAAATGAGAATGAGTATGACGCAATTAATTTCATGCAAACGATTAATTTAATTCAATTTTAATTTTTTTTTTTTAATAAATTATACAGATGGGTCAATTAAAGTGTTTCGTTTCAAAGTAGTAAATATCGACTTCTAACTGTATTTTGAACATCTCTCGTCCTATAATAATAATAATAATAAGCAAAATACACATTTACTACGAACATCACAGTTAAAACATGTGCATTTAAACATTTACTATTTAAAATAACACAACATATTATCCTTGAAAGTGTCATCGTTGAACTCTCGTTTGCTGGCTGTACTCTTTTAAAATTGTTGATAATTTTGCAGTTTTTAATCACAGAAACTTTTATGTATATGTTTCATTTTAGTGTAGTAACTGTTGAAATTGCAATCGATTTATTTCGAATAAGACATTTCTAGTAATCGGAAATAAAGAAAATTTGTATTTTTACTACAGACAGAATTTTATGTTTATTTGACACAGAATTTTATGTTTATTTTGAGCGCTTTTCATTATAGATAGTTTCTTTTTATCGTAAAATGTATAGTCTATTATTTAGAAATTACTACAGAATTTATTAAAAAATATTAGAAAATTAGGCACACAATTTTAGCCACTGTTACCGCACCGACCTAAAATGATGCAAAGTAAACGCACTAAGTCTCAGAAAGAAAAAACTTATCGCAAATGCATATACTTGTATTATCATAACCGTGACTTGTAACATAAGAATTTTATGAAAAAATAAGCTACGATTTATACTCGTGTATTATACAAAACATTTCACGTGCCAACCCTGCTAAACGAAACGAGCTCCCGCTATTATAGTTCCCTACGCATTCCGTAACAAGAAAGGTTGACATTACAATATGGCCCATACATTTCCTAGTTGAAACAAAGTTGTAACTTAACAAACACTGTCAACGCGACGATGTACAATTAAACAAATAGGTACTATCTTTGCTTACGTAAGGACATTTTAAAGTAAATCGGAATATTCTAGAAGTGATATCGGTTTAAACTTAATATACAGTACCTATTGTAAATTTTAATAATCTATTTTCGTTTCACATAATATTTTCTTCGTTTAGGGTTATGCAATACATAATTATATATACATAACTATTTTGGCTTTCATCCCGTTTTTTTTTTTTTTTTTTGAGTTTCAGAACTAAAGCAAAATCGTTAGAATTCTCTGAGATGTCAAGACATAAAAAAAATTGTAACAAGTTGTTAGGTTACAGAATAGCTTAACAGGCTTTGCTATAGCTGACTCTTTCATAAAAACATAAT
The DNA here is from genome assembly GCA_949709985.1 of Luffia ferchaultella. Taxonomy (NCBI): domain Eukaryota; kingdom Metazoa; phylum Arthropoda; class Insecta; order Lepidoptera; family Psychidae; genus Luffia; species Luffia ferchaultella. The sequence continues at coordinate 5,591,222 of OX453266.1, read as the reverse complement.
TAAATGAAGAATTTCACATACGTGTACACCGTATACACGGGTACAGAAGCGTTTTTTTTTACTTATCCTCGATTACTGAACTCCATAGAAATTCAGGCAGTTCACGTTACAAGAAAAAGCAAAACCTTTTGAATAAATTTTTGAATTAGAATAACAAAAATATTTTAAGTGTTACGCAATGATCTCAGAACCAGCAAACACCAAAAACGTCGATAAAAAAAACACGATTCTAGTACGGGGACCCCCTATAAATTTTAACTTTATTTTTATTGTTTGTTGTTACAGCGGCTGTAGTAATGCATACTCTGTGAAAATTTCAAGTGTCTAACTATTACGGTTCAGACGATACAGCCCTGTGACAGACAGACGGACGAACAGCGAAGTCTTGGCAATAGGGTTCTTCTTGGTACCCTTTGGGTACGGAACCCTAAAAATACATATACACAGTACATGTGATAGTTACTATCATTATATACGTGATATACAAAGCGTAGCCTTACCACTGTGTACATAGAAAATTCTTCATTTCGAAGTTCACATTAGTACTCAGTGTTGACAGACCCCGGGTTAATATTTGTTAAGGTCAGTAGAATCCAAAATACCAATAAGCTACTGTTGGAGTGGGTTAGGGTAAATACACACTTTAAAACTGGCGTTTCTAGGAATACGGTTTAAGTCAGACGGGATCGGGCATCTACCGTATGTTGAGGTTCTAATTGTTTGTGTGTATGAAAGTTTCTTATATACTGCTGGAATTTCTAAATAATGCTTTTTGTGAAGTTGCATAGATACATAATTATATGTCGCAAAAGATTCATGTCTTTGAAAAGCTCTATGAATATAAACTAAATTTTATCTATACTAATATTATAAAGCTGAAGAGTTTGTTTGTTTGTTTGTTTGTTTGAACGCGCAAATCTCAGGAACTACTAGTTCGAATTGAAAAATTCTTTTTGTGTTGGATACTTTATTTATTGAGGAAGGCTATAGGCTATATGTATAAAATAATACTATCTGTCTGTCTGTCTGTCTGTCTATTCGAGCAAGTCTCCAAATCGACTAAACCGATTTTGAGGAAACTTCACAGATGTGGAAAGGAAGTGGTCAAAAATGACATACACTACTTTTTGTATGTCTGTATGTACGTCCATCTGTCTATTCGAGCTAATCTCCAAAACGGCTTAACCGATTTTAATGAAATTTCACGGGTATGAAAAGGAGGTGTTTAAAAGTGACATACGCTACTTTTTGTCCGTCTGTCTGTCTGTACGTCTATGTGTATTCAAACTAATCTCCAAAACGGCTGAACAGATTTTAATGAAACTTTGCAGACGTGAAAGAAGGTTGTCAAGAGTGACATCAGCTACTTTTTGTGGTTGTCTGTCGTTTGTCCTCACTAATCTATCGGCGTAGATAAAGCCGAAACTACTAAGTCTAGGAAGCCAAAATTTAGAACAGTAGTTTATATAATAAAGTGAGTATTAATTTTTAAGAAAGGAATATTTGGAAATTTCAAATTTAAGGAGGGAGGGATGGAGGGGCTTTGTATGAGAGTCTTTGTTCTTTAAAGTTAGAAACATAAAAATTTTAACATAAATAAATAATGACGAGTTTCAGGGTTTTTGGATTTCCACATTTTAAGGGTGGGAAACGGGAGGTGAAAAGTATGGGAGTATCGGTTTTCTTAAAGGAGTGGGGAGAGTGAAGATTGAAAGTTTGAATGGGTGTACCCAATATTAGTTTCAGCAAAAAGTACGTATAAACTATTTCGAATGTTAATAGATACTACCTAACACAGGAATGTGTAGTCTACGCAAGCGAAGCTGCGGGCGGTCGCTAGTTATACATAAAACTTAGAGAAAAGCGACGGTCATAGTTTAAATTTTATAAATAAAGACGATTTGAATTAAATTTCATTAATATACAATATTTCATTGAAGTGATTCGGGGCATATAGCGACTTTTATATATTATACAGGAGCTTAATATTATTTTTAAATGTTTTACAGGGACATGAGCTTTTGAAGAAGTCGACAGAAACGTTGGACAATAGCTGATAACAGGTAAAGAATTGTAATCCAAAAATACCCAACCAGCAGTTGTAGCAGTAAAATTTTTTTCAAGTAAAAGGTCTACTTTAGAGATATATTATTGAAGCAAAGTGGCGGGCGGCTCATACTCAAAGCTGTTTTTTTTTTCTAGATATTTAAATACTTTTACGAAAACCAAAATTCGCTTATTTTCTCTCTAAGACATGTCCTGTCATATCCTTTTCAAAATTCAATGGATGTCTCTTTCCACAAAAGCGTTTCGGCAAATTTAACATTACCAACAAAAAGGATACTCGACCGCGACACTTGTTCAAATAAACCTCTATTAAGGATTAAGCCTTTTAAATATAGGTACAATTTTTTTTATGTGAGCTTATGTACTACGTAATTTTAAACTAGTAGAGAGAGAATGCCTAAAGCTTGGGATTCGATTCGAGGATTTCGTTGGGATAAAAATTAAGTTTATTTGGCATTACTTAGTTAACTAAATTTTTATTGTTTCTTATGCTACTGGTATGCAGTTTACACCAACACATGGCGGTAAGCTGTATAGGACATATTTTCATGAAATATTAATATATATTTTTAAGTTCTTTAAAATACACACCGCAATTCCCCAATACCAAATCACAACTAAAAGTTCTGATGTTTTGAAGGTTGACCTTTGATTACAGCCCTTCACGCACTAATATAGTTAATATATAGCAATGAAGTAGAGAAAGATTATGTGATCCTTAACTTTCGAAGCTTAAAAGCTCTCATTTGGTGTCGGGTAACCTTTGATTACAGTTACCGCGAGCGCTAATATTGGCAATGGATAGCATAATTCAAATAAGTAAAGTAAGATTCTGTGACTCACAACTGTTTAAATTTAAAAGCTCTCATTTTCTGTCGGTTAACCCTTGATTAAAGCCGCCTCGCGCCCTAATATAACTAATATATAGCATAATTCAATCAAGTAGTAAAGGACTATGTGACCTACAACTTTCGAAATCTAAAAGCTCTCATTTTGTGTCGGTTAACCCTTGATTACAGCCGCCTCGCGCTAATAAAATACTTACACCGAGCACTCGTTACTTCGATATAAAGGCCTCGGGCGAAACAATAATTATTATTGCTCGCCCATATTTATGGGTTAAATCCGAGGCCGTACGGACAGACAGATGTATTTACGAGTGTATTAGTCTTCGTAATATATACATCGAAAGCTCCGTGGTGTAGTCATTAAGAATTTTAAGAATCTTGACTTGGATTAAATTGAAACAATGTGCCTTTTCAAAGTTTCGTTTTAAATAATAATAATAATAATAACACACACAATCACAACAACGTCTAAGTCCCAAACTAAGCATTAGCTTGTATTTTGGGTACCAAACGAAGACACCACATTCATATAACAACCAAGACCCGGTGCCAGTATTAATATTCATCATATAAATACTGACCCGACCTGGGATTCGAACCCGGGACCTCCAGCTTCGCAGGCAGGGTCGCTGCCCACTAGGCTAAGCGGTCGTCACTAGTATGCTTTTCTTCAATCAAGCACTGGATCTAATCAACCAGAATATCGTGAAGTTCATTTAAGAAGATTCTATAGTCCTTACCCCAAAGGCCCAAAGGGTGGGGCAAACATCGGCAAACGGATATTTTTTACGGGACACAATATATTTCTTAGCTTATCTTCAAAACTCCGAAATTACGATTGCATAAGCTGCCATGCGTGTATGTTGCAGGCAACTCACTAAATTAGTATTTTCGTAACAGACATAGAAAACTTACGGATTATCGCAAATCGAATTTAAACTTCATATTTTTATATATTTGTGATTCATTAATGTTATAATGTTACTGACAGTTCTTTGATGTATTTCAAGATGACAATATTGTTTCAAAACTGATTTGTTATGTCTTATTTCTTTATCAACTTTTATTATCAACTTTCGGCCCTTGCTGAAGGCAAATTGTAAATTATTTTGATTAATGTTCAGTTCATCATCATCAGCCCGTTTTACCCCACTGCAGGGGCTTAGGCCTCCCCCAGGGTGAGGGGGGGTTTCGAGTTTAACTCCACCACGCTACTCCACTGCGGGTTGGGGATTGTAACGACCGCCATCTATTGACAGCGTCCGGGGTCGACTGCTTAACGTGCTCTCCGAGGCACGGAGTCAATGATAGTTAATGTCGTCAGAAAAACTCATTGGTACACGCCCGGATTCGAACCATGGCCCTATGGCCTTATAAATTTGACACAGGTTCGTTGCGCTCTGGGCTATCACGATTCACACAATGTTCAGTTCATTTGAAATTAAAATTGCAATATTTGTTTTACCATACTATCTATTTCTGTAAAAGCAAAGTGCTATTATGTTATATGTATATATAACCTATCTGTTTAAAGCTGTTTCATGCAGAATCTAAAAAACATTAAACTTAATAGAGTATTGTTAAAATTACCGTGATAACAATAATTTATAATATTTCTAGAAATAACTAGCTGTTACCAGAAAATACTACATTAATTCTTATTTCGAATATTAAATTCAGTTAAGATTACTTAAATCGCATTTTTGTTAATGTTTATTGACTGATTGAGAAACATCCAAATTCACAGTTGTCCTGCGACATATATTTTCCCTATCGATCATATGAAGTAGCGTAGAGTGCTCTTGAACAAACAACGAGAATCGAACCCGAGTCTGCCTACGCGCATTCCGATAACTGGTTTCGACTGCACAACCAAAACAATTACTGATACTGAAGCGATAGAAATGGGTTATTTTGGTGTGAACTGCATATATACGATAATATTACAATTTATTATTAAATTGTTGCTGTGTTGATATAATGCAACTAGTATATAAATCAATGAATTTAGAATTAAATATGATAGATAAAAATGTGATAGCCGTCTGGTGGCTAACCTGCTCCTCCTTTAGAAGGTCGTGATTCGAATTATAGGGAGTTTTTTCTGACTTAAGTACATAACTATCACTGACTTCGTGTCTCAAAGAGCACTTTATGCCCTCTATCTCAGTTATTAAAATCCACCGACCCATACTGGAACAGCGTGTAGATTAAGCTCCATACACACTCAATCCGAAGGACGGCCTAAGCCCCTGCAGTGAGGCATAATGGGCTGATATGATATGTAAATAAAGAAGATTTAATTAAAAAATAATAATAATACGTATCCATCACAACAACGTCTAGGCCCCAAACTAAACATTAGCTTGCATTTTGGGTACCAAGCGATGACACCACATACATATAACAACCAAGACCCGGTACCAGTATCAATATTCATCATATAAATACTGATCCGACCTGGGATTCCAACCCGGGACCTCCAGCTTCGTAGGCAGGGTCGCTACCCACTAGGCTAAGAGATCGTCGTATATATAAATATAGTTTCACGGTGTTTAAGGTTCCATATTTTTTCTTTAATTTAGCTATTCAGATATTGTATTTAAGTCTAAGAAATAAGCATGAAAAACCTACTTGTAAGTGTGAGCTTTGAAGGTTTTGGAAGGTTTTATTATTATATGAAACAAAATAATTGATGAGATTCAACTTTCGGCCCCTCTCCTACCAGACAAATGAGGCCAAAATTTTGTGTAAAAATCTGTCAGTATCAATCTTTTATCCATATTTTTTTATTACAATAAATTACAAACTTAAATTTTTTATACGATAGAAGTCATCCCTCTAGTTAGACATTGATAATAATTTCAACTTAATACCTAAACTTTTTAATTTTGACGGACGGACTTCTAAAAATATTATTTTCTCCAAAACACGTCAAAATCTCGTGATTCAAAATAAAAAAATAGTTCGAATTATTAATTCAGTGTACATTATACACTTTGATTATATAATGTCTGGATAGAGAGTCGGCGTCAAAAAACATAGATAAAAATATCACCTAACTGTTCGGTTATAATTCACGCACACAGAGACTGTTTGTACATGGTTAGTAGTAGCGAGAACATGTGGTCTGTTGAGTCACACGCACAAGTATATGAAACTTGGCCAGTAATTTTTTTTTTGACACTGTTTTGGGAGGGTCCATTCCGACATTATACAATCAAAGGTTAAACAGTATCTAGAAAAAAAAAATATTCACTACAACACATTAATTAACTATCGTGTAAACCAAACAACTTGATAGTTCCTTATCAGGACAGACAGACAGGATGCTCGAGTACTAGCGTGACTGACGTACGGATCCTTAGACAAACTTACTTTAAAAGCTTGTCATCGTTGTAATATAATTAGTGTATGTACACACACAATTTACACACGTTTTTTAATGTTTTTCTTTGGATATATCTTTTTTAAACACTTTATGTCCTCTACCTATTACAAGTAGAGGTCATGAGACTACTAGGTATTAAAAAGTGTAAAGAAATGTAAATGAAAAAAACAGTTAGAACAATTTTAATCGACTGCACAAAACACACATTTTTTATGTTTGGGTGTTTCTACGGTTTCGTTGTCAATGGCAAAAAAATGCAACCTTCAAAATTTTGTTCTGTCTGTTTGTCTGTCCGTCTATAACAGCCATTTTACTCGGAGACAATTGATTCTATACATACTAGATGAAATTCGGAATGTAGGTTTAATCTATGAAATATATACGATAATATAGGGAAATTAAGCAAAAAAAATTTTTTTTTGATATGTCTTCAAAAATCCTAACTAACGAGGAAAATTCTAAAAAAAAATAATTAGTAGAACTTAAAAGGATTGTGTAGTGCCAAATCTCCATACAAACGGCGTTAACGGTTGCACCCCATTAAACCTTAACCGATTGGCGCAAAAACATATATAGTATACAAATAAACAAAAACTAGGTTCATAATTTTTTGAATATTTTGATAATAAATTTGTTGAATAATTATAGCTGTGGATAATTACTTCAAATGCTGCAACCATTACGCATTTATTTTCGAGTTAAATAAATAAAATTTCACATTATATTAAATAAATTCAAAAAACAGATATTTATTTATAATTTTTGAACAATAATTAGCTAAACAAATTGCCTAATTAAGCTGTATTCGCGGAAACAAATTTCGTATGGAATAGCGTAGGTGAGGTCCACTTCTTTGTTTACTTAAGTTCTGGACAATGTCAAGGAAAATGACTGGCCATTTTTTACATACTTGTGTGTGTGACTCAACATACTACATACTCACACTACGCAATACTAACCATATACAAAAGTCTCTATATGCGTAAATGCGCGAAATCGAACTGTTAGGTGATATTTTTATCGACTTATTTTGACGCCAACCCTCCATCCAGACATTATGACGACCGCTTAGCCTAGTGGGCAGCAACCCTGCCTGCGAAGCTGGAGGTCCCGGGTTCGAATCCCAGGTCGGGTCAGTATTTATATGATGAATATTAATACTGGCACCGGGTCTTGGTTGTTATATACAGTGTGAGATTTTTATGACCAGCCAAATTTTAATATAATGATCTATGGTAGAAAACCTATAGCCGTCTTGTTTCCTTTTAGTATCGTTCTACAGAAAAATATTAAGATATGACTACATAAACCTTTCCCGAAAAAACCAAAAACTCTAGTTACCATTCTTGCCCGCCGCATCATTTCGTTTCAAAGGCCTCGGGCGCGTACGTTCACTATAGCGTTAAGAAGGCAACCAAACGTTATAAAATAAACTGTAGATAAAATAATTTATTTTGAAAATGTAACCCATATTTTTTATTTACGCAATGAGGTCTATATGATGAATATTAATACTTGCACCGGGTCTTGGTTGTTATATGTATGTGGTGTCTTCGCTTGGTACCCAAAATACAAGCTAATGCTTAGTTTGGGACCTAGACGTTGTTGTGATTGTGTGTGTTTATTATTATTATTATTAATTCTAAATTTAATACACATTTAAAAAAATACGCTACACAATTCCATATATATTTGTATATATACATTGTACATAAAGACCCGTGAAATGCAAGTGCTAGATTTGTGTGCACGCCTGCAGGTGATAATCACGGTTTGCTTTTCAGTTAGCAACTACCGCGCTGAGCAAACATTTGTCAAGATATTGTGGCTCGGCTGTTTGAGATGCATTATCACGACGTAAGTTTATGGATATCAACGGCAACCGGCTTGGAAGTACGTGGGGTGAGCGCGGGTATTTGTAGTAGAAAAGGTGGGGGGAAAAATAGGCGCGTAAGCACGCGTCACTTTAATGCGACAAAGGGGTATGTAATTTACGAGTAAAGAATCCATAAGCAAATTCCTGTCACAGGGAGGTGGTGAGGTTTTTTGTAAAATCCAAAGATAGGTTTTTTAACAAGTACCTACTCTAAAATGGGTGATAGGGAAAAATAGCCAAAAATTTACATATATTTATGGAATATTTTAGTTAAACGTTTTTTGCAAAATTGTATCTGAAATTACGTTTCCCTCTTGCGGTGGAAGATGCTGGCTGTTGGGGGAGTGAAGCCAAACGTTTCGTCGCAAGCATCGGCCGTCGTCTGAGAGAAAGGGGATTCGACCCCCGTTCCGGTTCCTTCCTGGTGCAAAGAATTGCCATTGCAATTCAGCGCGGCAATGCGATGAGCATCATGGGCACATTTGCGTCGAGGGCAACTAGGGGTGGATAATAATCCACGCACCCGATACCACCAACAATCCAATAAACCACCACCACCCACCACCACCACCAATAAAAACTAATCTAATAAGATTAGTTTTATTTGATCACCATTTAAGAATTAGTTATAGTATTGTAAGTAAATTTGTTATACTCGTATTTTATTTCAAATTAGTCGTATTTATATTATTCTATATTATTATAATTTGCTATTTCAAAATAGGATATTATAGTGTAGGTACTTTTGAATATAACAGATTTTTTTTTAAATATTTTACCGATAATTCATTGAATATCGAACTTAATTGGTTTAGTCATGTATTTATTTTTAAAGGAGCAATGATTTTATTGGTCGATGGAATGATAGAAATTAATTACTTGAGTTGAATAAAAATTTGAAGTTTTCTTAAAAAAACTTTTCTTGTTATTAAATCGATAACGCTATTGAAAATCAACTTGATTTGCACATTTGATGCAAACTTGAGACCGTGATACGCCATTTTATTGTCATTTTATATTCCGATATCCGAACGGTTCACGCTCGACGGCATTTGCATGACGTCGTTACGTTACGTTTTTCTAAGCAGATGTTCGATAAAAACTAATGTATAAACTGTGGACGTTTTTTACAACAGAACTCAAAAAAAAAAAACCCGTGCATCCAATACGACAAAAACCGTATATAAATCCTGTGAAATGTGTCGAAAATCATTAAACAGTGCAACAATAAATTGTTTGGTCCCGGAGTTTCACAGGTATTGTGCTAACGCAAAAAAAATATATCAATATCTAAATAGACACGTCACACGACCAGGTAGAAAACGGTTTTGGGTAAGGGAAGTTAAGTGTTTACGATTTAAATAAAAAAAAAAAAAAACTATTCCAATAAATAGCTTAAACGATAAAAGGGGAGTTCGAAAAAATAGTATATTTATATCCCAAAATTTGTAATTTTATGACTTTGTAAAAAAATAAACAACGTGCTCCCAATGTACCCGATGGACTTAAAAAGGTTGGAATTTTGAATGGGTTTGATACGGTTTGTATGAAAACGAATGTCGCCGACTTCACACTAATACAGACTAGTAAGATTATTTCAGTATTGAACCTAACATTGCGTCGAGTCATATAGGGTCATCTGATCACATTTAAAGGCGCGCGTGCCACCTTTAACTATATGACATTTCTAAATTTCGAACCTTCTAGTTTCTATGGCTAATATTATTTTATTGCAAAAGTCTTTAGTATAAGTTACGTAATTGTTATCGTCTTAAACTATGAGAATCGATATAAATAAAGCAATAGACATGTACTTTTTGGTAGCACAGAAGTCGTCTTCGACGATGCGGCGAAGCATATATAGACCGATTTTGACGTTCAACGAGTACAAATCATTCTATAATAATAATAATAATAATAATAATGTATACATGACAACAACGTCTAGGCCCCAAACTAAGCATTAGCTTATGTTTTGGGTACCGAGCGAAGACACCACATACATATAACAACCATGACCCGGTACCAGTACCGATATTCATCATATAAATACTGACCCGACCTGGGATTCGAACCCGGGACCTCCAGCTTCGCAGGCAGGGACACTACCCACTAGGCTAAGCGGTTGTCTATGACTTTCACGGACTTTCACAGAAAAGTACGAATTGACTAGAAGCCCTCTTCTGCGTTTACCGTCTAACCACTCATACTCTAGCTAGCTGGTGTGTACCCGCTGCGAGATGGCGAGTTTCAGTCCGAGTTTAGTCCGCGAGGTCCCCGCGCGCCGGCCTTCACCCCACGAAATTGTGTTTGACATTTTCGATACTGTTAAGTGAATTTTCTGAGTCTATTAAAACCTGAGATTAAAACCAAACGCTGCAGTCAAATTGATTTACTCTATGGACTTTTACCGCCATTTACCGCATGGAATTTTTAAACCCTTTCAAAAAATATATACAAGGTGAGATTTTATTAACCGGCCAAAATTTTTCCAGATGTTAGGTATCACCAATAGACCTCATTGCGTAAATAAAAAATATGGGTTACATTTTCAAAACAAATTATTTTATCTACAGTGTTATTTTATAACGTTTGGTTGCCTTCTTAACGCTATAGTAAACGTATGCGCCCGAGGCCTTTGAAACGGAATGATGCGGCGGGCAAGAATGGTAACTAGAGTTTTTGGTTTTTTCGGGAAAGGTTTATGTAGTCTCATCTCAATATTTTTCTATAGAACGATACTAAAAGGAAACAAGACGGCTATATGTTTTATACCAAAGATCATTATATTAAAATTTGGCTGGTCATAAAAATCTCATTCTGTATAATATTAAACAATAAAACAAAAAGTATTCAAGTATTTTCAGAAAAGATACTTTGAAAAAATAATTCACAGTTCGTAGCTCACAGGCCAGTCAACCTATAGACCACGCTTTAATAAACGTCAGTACGAAAATGAAATCGCCAAAAAGTGGCGGAGTGCGGGGAGAGGTCGGCTAGTTTTCATTGGCTCGTTCAAAATTGACAATTTAATGGCTTCCGACGTGCTTCCAACTGACGGCTCACTAGTGACGTAGTTATGTAGTGTCACTACATAGCCTTGGCGAATGCTACTCCCTGCCAAAGCGTGGTCTATAAGGTTGACTTGTCTGTGATGTAGCTATACACTGCCTTGTAATTTTTTAGATGACGTATTTAGAACAGCATGCAGTAGTGTTTGTGAGTTTATATACTGTATTCATTTTATTCGTTTAATAGGTTTAATAATATGCTAAATCACTCCCTAAAAGTCTTTACGTACAAACAAGTCTTAGATAACATAACAATCCAGATGGCGCAACTCATATAACGAAAAGATCGAAAACATGAGCATAATATTAGACTCACTGATTAGACAGACCATACGTCATTGTCATTGTTTCATAAAAACATTTTTTTTTATTTTTGTAGTCTTAATTTTAACTGTTATGTTACTAGCATTTAGGTTGTAATGTAGGCGTTTTACTAAAAAATAAATAAATGATTTCGTTACTTGATGTCAAATAATAATAAATAATAATAATAAAATACATAGGAAATAAAATTTTAGAATTTCTTGTCTTTTAATTTTTGGTTTCAAAAATTTAATGAATTTTTAAATTCATTTTTGTTAGTCTCTTTCTAGAGGTCGTTTGCATAACTTAAACTTACGGCCGGGTACTGTATTTAAATTTAAACTACATTAAAATTAAGCTACACATATGAAGCTTTTCGAATATGAGAAGACTCGTCTCGATAATAACAACTACTCAAAATCAAAGTAAACTCTAGAAAATGTAGCTTCTAACAATCTCTCAGAAGAAAACGTCTTGATGATATGCAGCCAGTTCCCCGCAAGGTCTTTTCAACTATTCGAGATACGAGACCCGTAAAAGCTTTTATACCTATATTGGACAATAAGCGCTCTACCTGGCGAGCTTCTCGAAAGCTATTGTTAGGGGACGAGCGAGCATTCGATTCCCGAAATTTTTTTATTTTTTTTTTCAAAAAAAAAAAATACCTTGTTAGCAAGTCCACAGATAGAGCCTTATTGTGCGGACAATGGGTTACATATTTATAAATGTAGGTAGGACGAGATACAGGTGTTTTGTCTAGATTACAAAAACTTAAGCGGTTTTAAAGCTTTGATGAAGAAGTTCGCTTTTGTAAGTTCAAGTAAATTGCGTATACAAGCTACAAATCACTTCGTGGAATTGGCGGAGAAATTTTTTATATCTAATTCTTACTTAACTGGCTCACAAATTAAGTTAAAAGTATATTTTGAAGGCTTCACAAAACTCTGTTCGACTTAAGTGTTACACCAGAAAGGTCTAATTTAAATTGATAATCTTATAAAAATGTATAAACAAATAAGCTTTCTTGAGCTTTGATAATCAAGACAATAATCAAAAAATATTACAATGAACTTTTACTTGTTATTAATTTTAAGCTATCAATGAAAGTTCGTGATATAATATGATGAAGTGCCGTGATAGCCGAATGGTAACGAGCCTGCTTCATTTTCAAAAGGCGGTGGTTCGAGTCCCAGGTCAAGGACATGCACTTTGTGCTCGACATTAATACATTTGTTGTAAGTAGAATAATTATTTGATGTAATATTAGATTATTGTTATAGTCCTGAAAGCCGAGTGGCAGCGAGTCCGCTTCATGTTTAGAACGCCATCACCAGATTTATGCTAGGAAGTTCGGCGAAAAACAAATAGAAACGTGGCTCGTAACAGTGCCTATATCTAAAAATAATTTGTTACCAATATAAATAATTCTTTAGGACCCTAATCAGCCTACAGACTAAAGAGGTCCAGAAAATATTACTAATGTTATGTACATACACATGGCACGCGTGCACTAAAATGCGATGAAGAGGTCGTTTCACGTTTCGTTTGTACATTCGCGACCGTCGTAGTAGCGAGCGCGACTAATGAAGAGTGCAAGAAGGAAAGAAGTAAGTACTCACTATCGCCTCCCACTCGTGTTCTGTTGCGACAGAGTGGCTAGTATATGAACGAAACGTGAATCAACCTACAGCCCCAAAGAGTTCCATTCACAATTCCATACTTTTTTTACGAAATACAGACAATCTGAAGTATTAAATAGTTTTTTTTTTCAAACTTTAAAGTCTTCATACGCTTACATCAAATTTCCAAGTAAAATCTTAGATGTGTCAATAAATAAATTCAAGAATTACTTATGTGAAACGACAACTTATGTCTAAAGCATATTTTAAAGTAATACATGAATGATAAAAATGCTTAGTGGCGTGATAGCCCAGAGCGCAACGAACCTGTCTCAAATTTATAAGGCCCCATAGGGCCATGGTTCGAATCCGGGCGTGTACCAATGAGTTTTTCTGACTTAAGTACACAATATCACTGACACCGTGCTTCGGAGGGCACGTTAAGCAGTCGGTCCCGGACGCTGTCAATAGATGGCGGTCGTTGCAGTTCCCAACCCGCAGTGGAGCAGCGTGGTGGACTTAAGCTCCAAGCCCCCCTCTTCACCCTGGGGGAGGCCTAGGCCCCTGCAGTGGGGTAAAAATGGGCTGATGACGACGATGACGATGACGAAAAATGCTTAGGTTTAAATTGTCCTAATCCACCAATGTACTTCTAAGAGTGGTCGCGTATAAACCAACGTAAAAGTAGCTTTATGACTTCCAAAAGTGACAGCAGTGTCCTACTTGAAAATAAATGGATTTTGCATGTGTAGAACATTGATATATAAGGAGAGCTTTTTAAATACTCATCGACGGATAAAACTTTTGTAAATAATTAGTTGTTTTTTCTTTCAATATACCGTTATATAACTCAATAGTCATTTAAATTATTGATTAAATGACTAAATTATTTGTTAAAACGTTTTATAATACATACTTAAAAAAGCTTATATATAATAATAACAGTAAATTAAATTAGAAATACTATAATCTGGGAAATAATAATGATAATTAAGGAAAATTTTAGTGTAGATTGCCAAGGGTACTTGCCGCGTTGTCGCGCTGTGTTGTTTTAAAATACAATTGTATTATAGCCATTGTAAGCAAATAAATACATACATACATACATTATATACATAACAACAACGTCTAGGCCCCAAACTAAGCATAAGCTTGTGTTTTGGGTACCAAGCGAAGACACCACATATATATAACAACCAAGACCCGGTACCAGTATCAATATTCATCATATAAATACTGACCCGACCAAGGATTCGAACCCGGGACCTCCAGCTTCGTAGGCAGGGTCGCTACCCACTAGGCTAAGCGTCGTAAATACTTAAGAAGTTAATGTTATAAGTCGACCAAGTCCCACCTGGATGGACCGAAAGTTTAATTCTGATCTGCGAATCAGAATTGTTGTGACTCGCCCTCACTCTGTAATCCCCCAATTAATGGAATAAATTTTTTCTGATTCTGATCGCGACAATGATCCTCTGGACAAGGTATTCCTTTCTCAAAGGATCCTTTGTCAATAAATGCAGCGTGACACCCAAATCGTTAACAAGTAATTTGGCATTTTGCTTAAACCCAAAACTTACATAATTTCAAATTTCTCGATACAGTTTTTCAATCGAAACTTGATTGCTTACTTAAAACACTGTCCGGAATTGCGGCGTCAAAAGATAGACACGAGAAAAAAACCTAAAAAAAAAAGCAATCACGAAGTTTTTTGCCTTGAACAACCTCACGCTTAGAGTTCTATCAAAATAGTGTTAGAGAGTATAACAAATATTTTTTCCCCCATCATCGCAGGCTGCCCAATTAGTTCTACCCCAATAAGATGGCTCTTTCTTCACTTCCTTTTTTTTTGTCGGACATTTTTATTCAGGCAGATTCGACTCGCTTCTGAGTACACCCAGTTCGACTAACACAAATATTTTGTCTGTGCGTTTTTTGGTTGTCGCTGTGTAAATAAATAGATTTAATTGAATATTATTCTGTTTTAAGAATCGTTGTATGACAGCATTTGCGTGGCAAGATATATTAGCAAACTCTACATGATATTCTGTGAGCATACCTAGAAGATTTAGACTCGATTATCTAAGAAAATATATTTAAGTGTTATGAAAACAAAAATTTAAATATGTTCAATCTAACATTTTTAATTTGGGCTTTCAAAAAAACTCGCGCCGTTCTATTCCACCAGCCCATTATGCCCCACTGCAAGAGCTTAGGTCTGCTCTCAAAGTGAGGGGACTTGGAGCTTAATCCACCACGCTGCTCCAGTGCGGTTTGGCGAAAACTCGCTCACAAATACATTAATTGAATCGAAAAATGTAAACTTTGAAAATCAAAATTACAGCAATTTTATGTTAGATATCTATTAAAGTACGAATCGACTAGAAGCCCTCTTCTCCACTTACCGTCTAACCACTCATACTCTAGCTAGCTGGTGTTTACCCATTGCGAAATGGTAAGTTTAAGTTCGAGATTAGTCTGCGAGGTCCCCGCGCGCCGGTCTTCACCCCCGCTAAACTGCGTTTGACATTTTCGATACTGTGAAGTGACATTTTTGACTCTATTAAAACCGCTTCATTCAAAATGTACTCTACGGTTAGAAGGAACATATTTTTATAAATTCAGGGACAATTTCATGATCCACTTTACACATAAAAATTGTGTAATAAATATTACAACTTTTATTTGTTCTGGTCAAATAAATTTTGTATAAATATTAAAGGTACCATTTGACCTTAACATTAATTTCATTAGGTAAGTTTTAAGTCACGTTCGAAGCGGTTATTTTGCCAAAATCTCTCACACTAATTATAGACTAAACTTATACATAAACTAAATAGTTATGCTAATAAAACGTAACAAAACTAATTAATAATAGACATCTAATATAATTAAAAACCTTACTTTATATTAAATCATTGACTTTTTTGCCGACTATTATAAACGACTCCATTTCCGTATACAATAACCACTAATTTTATAGTCGTATTTTGCTTGACTGTAACTTGTGTTTCCTTTAACCCAGGCACTACATATTAACCCATTTGGGTTAGGTCGAAGGTCACGAGCATTTAAATGATAGGACAATTGATTGATAATGATTGATGACAAGTTAATAGCTTAAGTAAAAACATACAGTAATTAGCTGAGAAGTTGACTACAAGAGAGTGCGATGTCTGCTTTAAGTATGGAACGAGGCCAACACCATTCTGCGGTTGTGAAGGAGAGACACGGCGATTGCGTGACGGTCTTATCCTCAAAGTCGTTATAACAGCGGTTGTCATCTCACCCGATGACTCAGCCCGTTGCAACTGATGTAAGCTTCACAAACGCGGTGCGACTGACGCTTCGTTCACGAAAAAACTGTCCATATTTGACGTGTACTAGGAACGCAAGAACGGAGCTGAAGGTAAACTGTAGTTGTGTATTCTGAGCTTTAAGGGCTACTTCAAATGTACCTGACTGAGTACCATAGAGTCATTTATGAACGGTTAGACTAACCGATCAATATAATAATAATAATACTTGGACATCCCACACAGCGCCATCTAGTCCTAAACGGAGCAAAGCTTGTATTATGTGTTCCAGACAACTGATTGATTAATTGATTGATTGATGATAGGTACATACTTAAATATTCTTTATTTCTAATAAAATATACATATATAGAGATATATTTGACCGTATACATATATAGAGATTGACTGACCTTTTGGCCGAGTGGTTAGAAACCCTAACTGCGAGGCCGAGGGTCGCGGGTTTGATTCCCGCCCGAAACAAATATCTATGTGCATGAATATGTTTATTTCGTTACGGGTCTGGATGTATAATATTTTTACATATGTAAATATTATTTAAAAAAAAAATAATATATAAGTATGTATATCAGTTGCCTAGTAACCCATAACAAGCATAATACTGGCTTACTTTGTGACTAGATGGCGGTGTGTGGGATGTCCCATGTATTATTATTATTATCTTACACCCAGACACGGAACAAATAGATAAGTTCATGCACACAAATATGTGTCCCGGGCGGGAATCGAGCCCGCGGCCCTTGGCTCCGCAGTTAGGGTATCTAACTATCCAACCACTCAGCTAATCGGTCAGTCATGATGCCTCAGTGAGAACTCGCCGCAAATAATTACTAACTCTATAGTTGAAAGTCTCACATGGAAATTATATCAAGACAGATTAAATAAAATGCATTAAAAATATCTCCCCAACACCCTCTTGCGAAATTAGATTTTTACACACGTATCCACGGAAGTAATAAAAACTGTAGACTCCCCATCACTGAACAACCAATGCAGCACCGCAATGGTGACCGCGTATAGTTCGCCCCAAACTTTATAGCGGATCGGAATACAACGCTTTATGCGTGCTTGTGCAGGTACAGTCACATACCCCTCGCTCCACTGCGTCCCGCCACACCTAAAACTGGTTACTGCGACGCGATTCGTGCCTAAGTTCGGATCAGCCATAAAGCTTGATTGGAACTATAAGTGTGAGTGGAATTTCGTAGCGTACTGGCGGTCGGTAGACTCTACGGTATGAGTGTATTCACGTTGACGCGTGCATACGTAACCAGTTGACTTATAGTTCCAATCAAAGTTTATGGCGGATCGGAATACAACGCTATAAGCGTGCTTGCGCAGGTTCTTTTATGTTAATAAAAGAACATAAAAAATAATATATCACAATTTTAATTATTTAAAATATAAATTTTGATGCAGAGCAATTTGACTTTGTAATGATAATGACAGAATATAAGTATATATTGTTCTGTGCAGAATATATATAAAATATAAAAAATTAATGTAATATCAACCAAAAAGGTTGAATAACAAATCTAACTAAACTATTTTTGTATGTTTGTTTCATACATATTCCAGAGAGGCCGATACAAATGCCCCTCGCCCCACTGCGTCCCGCTACACCTACGGGCCTAACATGCACGCCGCGACAAAATTTTGTCGACGGCAATTCTCGTACCGAAACGAGATATCTCTATATGTCTACTAGTGCTAACATGCAACGTTTTTATCTCGTCGCGCTCCGTCACAATTGGTAAAATTACTCGTCTACGGTAGTTTTGTCGACAAACCCTAACATGCGAACCATATTTTATCGAATTTTGTCGTTTTTAAGCGGTATATTTCTCGTCGGCAATTTTTGTTGACGACAACGGTGAGAAAAATATTTTTATATAGAAAGTAATTTTAAAATTTTTTATTTCGTTTGTATTCGCTTGAATCGGTTGTATTTTATGCATAAAAAAAGTTTAGTTACCGATTCAGCTTAGAAAATTTTTTTTTTACTTAATTAATTTTATTTAAATATTGTTTACGTTACAGTAACGCCGAAAACAGACAATTAAAAAACAATTGATGATTGAAGACATGATGACTGCTTAGCCGAGTGGTTAGAGACCCTAATTGCGGAGCCAGTGGCCGCGGGTTCGATTCCCGCCCGGGACAAATATTTGTGCATGTGACTATTTTAGTTCTGGGTGTAAAATATAGATATATAAGTATAATCTAAATCCACCACGCTGCTCCAATGCGGATTGGCGGATTGTAATTACCGCCATCTATTGACAGCAACCGGGACCGACTGCTTAACGTGATTTCCGAGGCATGGTTTCAGTGATAGTTAACATATTAAGTCAAAAACTCATTGGAACACGTCCGGATACTAACCACGGCTACATGGCCTTATCGATTTGAAACAGATTCGCTGCGTTCGGGCTATCACAACACATTATTATTGTTATTATTATTATTATTAATACTTATTATTAATATTAATATTTATTATTATTATTCTTAATATTAATACTTATTATTATTATTAAAATAATAATAATAATAACAATAATATTAATGTGTTGTGATAGCTTGAGCGCAGCGAACCAGTTTCTTTATTATTATAATTATTAATATTATTACTCATTATTATTATTGTTAATATTATTACTTATTATTATTATTAATATTCATATTATTATTACTATTAATATTCATATTATTATTACTATTATTATTAATGTTAATAATAATAAAAAAATAACAGTAATGTGTTGTGATAGCCTGAGCGCAGCGAACCTATTTCAATATTATTATTATTATTATTATTATTAATAATAATTAATAATTTAATATTAATAATAATAATAAATTAGTAATTAATATTTTTATTAATATTATTATTACTGCTTAAAAAAATTAATTCAAAAACATTTTTAACCATGGGTAACACAAAAACTGAAAATTCTAGTTTCAGAAACGGTCGATGGCCAGTTAAAATAAATTATTAAATATATTCTATGGTCAATCACACAATTTAGACTATAAATTACTATAAATTGAACGAATAAAAAAGAACGAATAAAGTGTTGCTATATTAGAATATGGCTTCTTTTCATTATAGGGTAACATTTGTTTGTCATGTCGACAAAGCGAAGTCACGCTGACATATTTTCTCGAGTGAGTCGTGCATGTTAGGGAAAACGACAGACAAGTCGAGATCGACAATTTTTCTCGTCTCGTGCGGCAGTTTTGTCGTGCGTCGCATGTTAGCCCTGCTAAAACTGGTTACTGCGACGTGACTTGTGCCTATGTTCACATCCGCCATAAAGTTTGATTGGAACTGTACTAGGGAAGCATCGCTAGTTAGTTGGCAATGCTACGTCCGGGTATTCCTAGATTTATGCTTGTATCTATCAAGTCAATTTGTTTTCGTAGTTAAATATTAATAATTCCAAAATTAATCAAAATCCGTAGAAAAATATACCCATTGAAAATTCCGCTAATAGCTATTAAGAAAAAAAAAATCTTCAATATTATAACTCAACGTCTCCGCCAATAATAATGAATTAAAGTCAACGGTTTAATTAATATGAAGATAGAAAATTTATATTCAAAATTACATAACCAATGATATAATTCTTGGTTTGAAATAGTGTGGTTTCCATCGAATGGGTCTTACAATAATAATGAATGGTTCGCCTCGAGGTAATAATTGATTGTCGGCGTGGAGAGAACATCGTAGCATAGTCCTAAGGCTATATATCACTATGGGGTACCGACGAATAAAAATTGACATCGAACAAAGAAAGCTGTGGAGCGTATAATTAATCATAAATGGTTAGCTGCAGGGAGATTACTCGAACTCAAAAGTTTTTGACATAGGAAATGTCAAAAACGACAATTTCGTCGTATGTGAATTACACGAAATGGTGGATAAACAATGACGTCACGCCAATTGTGTTTGATGTGAACCGCGCGAAGTATGAAATGTCAATAAGCGTTGGCGTACATTAGCTCATGTTGCGAACGTCGAATGACGCGTTCATTAAGATTGTATATTTTTGATCTATCATCAAAATTTAAATAGAGTCCATTCTCTATGTTTCCGATGTATGCTTTTATAGACACGCTTTACAGGCATGATGTGTAAATCAGTAAATTTTTTAGTAGTAGGTCTCTACACAAGCATTTTTAAAAGTAGATTTTATTGGTATGAATCGACAAAAAAACTCAATGGTTACTTTTTCAAAACAATAAATTGAAAGTTTAAAGGTGACATCATCAATCTATTATAAAACTTGAGTCTTAATATGTTTTTTTTTTTTTTTAATTTTAACCACTAAAACACAATATCTTTGGCCGCCTTGTCACAGATTATTATGCCTTGTTTAATGTGAAAAACTATTAAAAATATAATTTTTAAACTATGTTATTACCATCCACAATATTTTCTAAATTACAAATAGCTGTTTGGTTAAATATCTGTGGACACTTAAGTTAAATGACTTATAGCGTTTTTTGGATAAACGTACATCAACAAACAGTAATTTATGCACTTTATTAAGGGGGAGACCGTATTCAATTCGTTATACAGAAGTGAATCTTCTGACATAAAGCGTTTGAGATATAAGGATTAAACACTATCAAGTAAGTTATATCATGAAATACTTTAGTTTCTTATACGGTATTCACCACTTCATAATTTTATCATGCAATAATTAAAGCACACTCAAGGCGAATGCCTTGTTCAAGGTATATAAAACCATAGATAATAGAATCGTGAGATGAAGCGTCTCATATTTCGAAACGAACGAATACGTGAACAAAGTGGTAGGCAGACTACACAGACCATGTAATTGTTTTTCCATTACCAATTTTACTTGTGCATCACACTATGTAAATTCTACTTTACAGCGAATATGTCAAAACATCAAATGACGTATATTTAATCTGTGGCGTATATTTATTTGCTTACATTTTTGTGATCACAACGCTGTATATACACATCCATTAATAAAACCAATATGAACACTGAAACGTGTAATGCCGGCCTTATATTCCTAACTTCATGATAAATCACAATCGACAGATATGTCAAGTTCAAAAGACAAGATAAACACGACACGAAAATCTGTGACGCCATCGCCTTATTCACCGCAGTCCACCCGAATATTAGTGTGGGTGAGGATTAATAATAAACTTTATTAGTGAAATTTCATATTTAGCGTTGTTTACACATCGACGTGCCTTAAGAAGTAATAATAAAAAAAAAAAATCAGTAATTAGCTCCATTTTGTTATCAGCAACGCCTCTATGGATTCCCTGTTCTATACGAATGTCTTCATTTGAGGCCGTGACCGCGACTGACCCGCGATCTGCCGGCGACCAGTTCCTTCCCCAATCCTCGAATGCCTAATACCCGTATTCGTTTAACGGAACGTAAGTATCGTTTTAATATCGATCTTGATCTAAAAATTAAAACGATAATTTAGAAAAAAATTATGAAACGTTTCAAGAGATTTAGAAATTGTTTACCGACGGTCGAATATTCGATGACCGGTGTGAAGAATCGGCTTAGGGTCATTGACTAAACTTAAGTAGACATGTTGCGGGCGATCTCAAAACGGCACACAAAAATTGAGCTGATGGCACAACTTATAAAGATCGTTTCTTGTATGGGAACCCTCTTTAATTTTTAACTTTATTTTTATTATTATTTGTCGTTATAGTACACCTTGTGTTATAACTTTATGAGTAGCTAGTCAAATAACCACACTTACAGTCAACTTACGCCACGCCTGGGGTGAGTTAAATCACTGAAAAGTTTTTTTTTTAATAGAAAATAATACCTGAATTCATTCCATTATATTAAGGCGACGACACTGGTGAAGTTTGATAAAAAATTATATATGTTGTTCTCGAGACCTTAAAATTCATTTGATGTATTTTGTTTCCAAAAATGTACAATTTAAATTAAATCTCATGAGTTATCGCGAATTAAAAAATACCACGCGACAAGCGACCGGCCTCCGCGCCGTAGCAACGACGCGACACGCGTGGTTAGGTAGAAGTTATCAATGTTGAATATAAATTAATATTTTAGTTTGTTTTTATATGCATATATTCGTTACTTTTTCAAATATTTACAGAATTGGGAAGCAAGTAGGATGAACTTACGTGATATTTAAATCTAATCCATATGTTCGACGCAACAAGCAGTACGACATTACGACAGAAGAAACACTTCGGTATATATGCTTTGCTACCCGTGCAAAGCCGGGGCGGGTCGTACATACTAAAATAAGCCTAAAGTACACTCAAATTCAAAATTAAAAAACTATATAATTGCGCCGAAATTTTACTTTGTAATAGAATACCATTGTTTCGTGGTAATAACTTTTAGGATAATTAAGTGTTGAATACTTAAAATATCTAGTAATTGTTAAATAGCTTAAAGTTTCGTAGCAATCTAGGTTATATTGTACGAATTATTTGGTTTCGAATTAAAATTGAAATTAAAGATTTTTTTTTGTATTAGATTACACATATATTTTCGAAAAATAAGAACATGAAATGAAAAATAAAGTGCATCGAACGACACGTGTTTTTTTTTCAGTTTCAATTGGCATAAATTGAAAATAATAAAAATCTCACAACTTTTACCGAATACCACATTTTGTTTGCATCGACACTTTACAAAAAAACCACAAAGAACGCACGAAACGTACAAAATGAAAGGTTATGTGGTATATTTAAAGATATCGTAGTAGACTTTTTTTTTAACGAAATAATGGAAAGTCAGTCTACTAACGCCGATTTCGGTACACTGTCTAGTAAATATCTATCAACGGCAGATACTGTTCCATCCCTAACCCCTTTTTCAGCAATATCATCTCTTGTTTTGAGTAATTCAGCAAACTTTAACTTATGTACAGACGTTCTCAAAAGTTTTGAATACCTAAAGCACAGACTTATCAAAAGCTCTGGACTCCCTGTCACTGAACTACCAATGAAATACTGTAATGGCATACGTGTGCGTAAGCGGGACTTCGCAGCGTACTGCAGGCTGGTTTAGACGTTACCAGCGGTTGCCATGCCAGCTGGTGGGTTGACTGGAAGCTGACTGGCACACGGAGACTGGAATGCCAATTGACTGACGCGTTTCGTTTAGACCTTGACGGATGCCACGCCAGTTGGTAGGTTGGCTGGAACGTCACTGGCACTTGTGTTTTGCCAGCGACTGGCGAGCGACCGTTTATATAACGTCGTCGTCAGCAGGCGCCAGTGCAGTCAATCTTGGTGGAGGGGGAAGTTTCGCGCCAGCAAAACAAAAATACATGTTTTGCTGGCGCGCCAGTGCTCACTGGCGTCTCCAGTAACTGGAAAAAACGTTTCTACAGTGTTACTCGCTGGCATCCAGTCACTGGCGACCTCTATTGGGACGCCGACTGGCTGCGTCTAAATCAGGCTTAGACTTATATAGTATTTATGAGTCTGTTCAAGTTGCTGCGTGTGTACTTAGCCAACTGACTTACTAGGGGTGCGTCGGTTGTAAGTTCGCAATGCTACGTCTTCGGGTATTTCTAGGTTCGTGACATACAGTCAAACATTTGAAAATAGCCAGATATTAGAGCTATTTTATTCTTGATGACGGAAATACTTATCTAGGTTGTATATTTTTGTTACCTATGGTTTTAATTTAGGTAAATACGTGGATAGCTCTTTCTCTATCGCCCCTGCAAGTTTTGTATGGAATTCGAAAATTATGGAAATATATTTTTTTAAATACATATAACCAGCTATAAGATGAAGTTGATAAAAACTCTATATCACGTTCTACCTGCATCTACATAGATTATGATCTCACTAACAAATCATTAACCAATCGTGATGTGCCGCGATGAAATCAGTACGTTCGTGCTACGGAACCGGATCAGCTTTGACTCCTTCGATTAAACATCCATGGATAGCCAAGGCACGAAAAGTAGGTATCTAGTACAGCCGCTATTAAGACTATCAAAATTTACAAATTTTTGTATTTAGTCATTTTACACAGAAACCAGCGTCGCCGTTTTCGACAGATAAAACAGATGAGGCAGAGCTCAAAAGTTCAACACCTTTCTACAAATATGAACTTTTGACTTATATAATAATAACAATAATGACGTATACACCACAACAACTTCTAGGCCCCAAACTAAGCATTAGTTTGTGTTTTGGGTACCAAGCGAAGACACCACGTACATATAACAACCAAGACCCGGTACCAGTATCAATATTCATCATATAAATACCGACCCGACCTGACCTGGGATTCGAACACGGGACCTCCACCTTCGTAGACAGGGTCGCTACCCACTAGGCTAGCGGTCGTCAAGTACTTAAATCACTTTTATTAGCACTAACTATATCTAGTCTAAGACCGCGATCTATGCTGTGTGTCGGAGAGTGGCCTTGCCTCAGGGTGGTGCTTGCAGGTTAACGACCCCGCCCGAGCGAGCCTGAACAAATTTTGTAGCAGTACAAAAGTATCGAGCAAGAATACAGGGTATAGGTCTGTACTGCGATACTGGTGTCATTTTATAAGTTTTTTACGTCAGGCTGGTTGGTGTGTTCTGGGCATATTTGATCGATGTTTGACTGCGTTTTACTTACAAAGTCCTGTGTAATCATTTCATTAGATTAATCGTCAGCTTTGGAAAACTAAGATTGCTGTACAATTCGAACTGGAAATCATGGAAACAATTGCTTTAGATTTTACGATACGGGAACTATGCGTGCGTTTGGCTTGTAGCTCTACCAGTAAGTCACTAAATGCCATGTCTCTGCGGGAAATAGTTCGTTAGACAGGAGTGACCAAAGAAACTCACAGAAATAACAAGTTGGATTTAGCAATGGACTGGCCTGGCCGCATCACTCGCAGAACCCAAAACAGCTGAGGATGAAAGCTTTTTGAGTGGCGACCGCGAACCGGACGTCGTCGTAGCGTGGAACTGCCTGACTTTACTGCACACAGCAAAAATGATGTACACGTCTCGTATAATATTCTTTAGAAAACACAAAAGTTTTCATTGAACAAAAAAAAAACAAATTATTTTCATTATTTTTCTCGATTTAACATAATGTGTTCATAAGTTTCTGTCGCTAAGGAGAAAACTCATAAGTTTTCATAATGTATACCTAATTGTATTAAATGACTCTATACTCGGAAAATTAAAAAAAAATATTCACTTGAAGCTGTTTCTAACTTTTAATACATTTTTATATATAAAACTTAAGTTCTATGTAGTTTTACACGCCACCGCTCCGCTATAACGTCGCCATCGCTTTTGATGAGCCAAGTTTGGTCATATCGCTACACCGAGAAAAATTTCAGCATGAAAAAAGGATATTGTATACATAAATCGTGGTATTACTTGATTTAGCGTAGCACAGTATAATAAAACATGCAGCTGCAGGACAAATCTGTCGGTGTACTTTTGATGTATCCGACTGTACGTACGACCGCTTAGCCTAGTGGGTAGCGACCCTGCCTACGAAGCTGGAGGTTCGAATCCTAAGTCGGGTCAGTATTTATATGATGAATATCGATACTGTTACCGGGTCTTGGTTGTTATATGTATGTGGTGTCTTCGCTTGGTACCCAAAACACAAGCTAATGCTTAGTTTGGGGCCTAGACGTTGTTGTCATGTGTACGTTATTATTATTATTATCCGTATTAATGTTCTATTGTACGTATTTAAGTCTAAAGTATACGTTGACTGTATATTTCCGAAATATACGTTCGTCTGTACGAAGGATTTCTCTCAGTGTAATTGTTCACTCAAATTTCATGTTAATGGTTCTGACAATTTGTCTCCGGTAACTTAAAGCAACTCAATAACTCTAGACGCGTTAAACAATGACTTGTTTTCTATGAAAACTCAGTTTCGCGAACTTGTATGAGTACAAACCTATTACGTTAATCTTTGCTAATAAATAAATGTCCAAATGTATTTTTGTCTTTCCTTTAGTCAATTACGAGTAAAAAACGAGAAGCTTATTTACGTGTGAGCAGTTTGTACAATAAAATTTAACTGTAAGTACCTATTGTGTTCTTTAAAACAGAATAGGTCCCCATGGTCCTATTCTAGACTTTATGATTCTCTAGTAATCGGCTTTCTATATACTTCCATTCCAACAGCCCGTTTTTGTATCCCACTGCAGGAGCTCAGGCATCCCCCGAAGATGAGGGGACTTGGAGCTTAAATCCATCACGCTGCTCCAATGCGGGTTGGCACAGTCATCCACCATCTATTGACAGCAACCGGGTCCGACTGCTTAAAGTGCTCTCCGAGGCACGGAGTGAGTGATAGTTAATGTACAAGTTAGAAATAACTCATTGGTACGCGCCCGGATTCGAACCACGGCCACATGGCCTTATACTTCTTACTCGTGGTTAAAATGCATTCTGTAAATGATGTTCTTTTCACTGGGGTCTGAAATAGATGGAGAAACCGTACAAGTTGCTTAACGATTTGAAAGAGTATGAATGTGGACTTAGGATGGAAACGCCTAAACTTTTGTGTCGCTTAAGGCTGTCATTCGTCCCGACACGTCGAAACATGTCACCGTTATTAACAGCGGTATTCCAACGTCCCGAAAAAGTTTAAAATGTACCGACAATACCAAAATTCAACCCAAGTATGACAATTGCGTGAGCGTGATGTGTAAAGTTGTAAAGAATTTTGTAAATTCGTAAAAGGCATAAAACTACAAAATGACCAGAAGCCCTTTTCTGCGCTTACCGTCTAAACCCGTGGTCTTACCACTCATACTCTATAGCTAGTTAGTGTGTGTGTGTACCCGTTGTAAGATGGCGAGTTTCAGTTTGAGTTTAATCTGCGAGGTTCCCACTCGCTTCGGCTTTCGGCTTCTGCCTTCACCCCCGCGAAATTTCGTTTGACATTTTCGATACTGTGAAATGGATTTCTGACGCTATTAAAACCAAACCCTACTTTCAAATTTATTTGCTCCCTAATAAAAGGCAATGAACAGTTATTTTACTAGGTAGAATAATGAGAAATGTATTAAAAAAAGTAATTGTACCCTATACAAATAATTAATTTAATTACTAAATAATAATAAGCGTCTTCTAAATTGTTTATTACAATAGTTTTTTTTTATTTCATTCACCTACAAAAGTGTTCCTTTACCGAAACGTCCCGACGACGTAGGGTCTCTGAAAAATATAGCA
The DNA here is from genome assembly GCA_949709985.1 of Luffia ferchaultella. Lineage (NCBI taxonomy): Eukaryota > Metazoa > Arthropoda > Insecta > Lepidoptera > Psychidae > Luffia > Luffia ferchaultella. The sequence goes on along the minus strand of OX453266.1, from coordinate 5,563,499 downwards.
ACCCTAGTTGTCTATCAACTTCAAAAAGTAAAGAAAGAAGTATCCACAAACAAGACTATCTCATTTAGACCTGGAAAGAAGGTTCATAGGTACAAAATCTGAGAATAAAAAAGAACCCAGAATTAATTGATGATTGCGGAGCTCAAAAAAACATGCGTAACATAAAAACCATGAAAAACAGCATACTTCAGAGCCGCATATTTAAATGGCATGTACTAATTCAGTTCTCACATGTTAACTGAATTGATCCAGACAGTTGGCAGCAAAATTTTGAATTTGTACTTAGAATCTCTAGAAAATGATATAAAAAAAACCGGCCAAGTGCGAGACGGACTCGCGCACCGAAGGTTCCATACAAACCTGTAGGTATATAAGTAAAAGTAAGTTTGATTTTGTTACAGCTTAAAGATATTATATAGACCTGAGTATTTGATATGAATTTAAATTTAATACCTTTACGCGTTCATGAGGAAAGGGGTGGTAAGTTTAAAATTATTGAAATTATTTTTATTATATGATGTAACTAAAAATTTATGCTTTTCGCAATTTTTCCTCTATCTGTGCTATAAGAAGTTGCTTCGTTCCAAATTTCAAGATTCTGAGTTTACGTGAAGTAGTACCCTGTAGGTTTTGACTCCCTTGCGAGTATAGATTTGCAGCATAAACGGCTGTATCCTTTGATTGCGTTGGCTTAGAAGTTTAATTTTTTCACAGCTCGAAGGGACAGTAGACCTGAGTATTTGATATGAATTTCAGTTTGATACCCCCACGCGTTCCTGAGAAAAAAGGTCTTGACACACAGATAGACGGACATCAAAGTGATCCTATAAGGGTTCCGATTTGTCCTTTTGAGGTTTGGAACCCTAATTAACAAGAATAAAAGTATAATATTATTATATTATGTTTGTTTAAAACAATAACGTTATTATTATTATTATATTACACGTAATTACTTGTAGTCTCGCTAATAGGTGTCTAGCATTTTGCTCACGTTTTCGAGCGGTTCGAAATATGAAACGCTCCATCCTTATTATTATGTTATCTAAGGTTTAAGGACAATAAGAATCTGCGTTTACAATATTTGGTATTTAATTACAATTTATGGGAATATAATAAACTGAATTACCAAGTTTCCAACTAGTTTAGTTTTAGAGACAGGACTAGTAACAAAAATTATCTAAAACTGACCACTTTTACGGCTGCTTAGGCACAAATGCCATTTGAAGATTCTCAATATGGTGGCCATTTTCAATTTTGACGTTAGTTTCGAGTTTTTGAGACAAAATAGACCAAATGTACGCCACAGACCAAATATACACCACTTGATGTTTTGACATATTCGCTCTGAAATAGAATTTCGTGTGACTCACGTATGAGAGTCGTACTGGGAAAGCAAACAAAAATTCTGAAATACATTTCATGGGTAAATTGACACCTATGGTCTGTCTAATGTCTAAGTCTGTGCTCGGGTTTTAGATCCATTTGGAGTCGGTGTATAAGGCACTCCATATAGATGATTCTACTATCTAAGAGATAGGTATAAATAGTTTCTTGATTTGAGAGATCTTTGATACGTGTTCGACACGTACTTGACCCGATACGAAAAAAAAAAATTATATCTAATTAACTCAATACAAAAAAAAGCAACTTAGAACTCGGTAACATTTTTTTGTATTTGTCCAGCATTTTCTTGTTAAAGCTCCTGTTTTTTTTTAAATAATAAGAATAAAGATAGTTAAAAAAACGTCACAGAACATATGTAAAGCGTCGCGTCGCAGCGGGAAGTACAGCGGACCTGCGCAATAAAGCATACACCTAGACGCATCGCCCTCCAGAGCCGCACAGATCTGTGGCAAGTAGCAAGTACCCGCCGGACTTATCTATCTAGAAAGCCTAATTAATAGATGTATGATAATGTAATATCAATGGAGTAATAGCGTGATAACTTGACAACTTGGAGATGTTTTCATTAAAAGGGAAATCAAAAAATAGAAGTCCAAGTAGGTGGTACTACCATATCCTACTACCATAATTTTCTACTACTTTATTGAACATCATGGTTAATGTGTTTTCATTCTACACCATTCTACACCTATAATTTGGCGGTAAAGTTAGAAGTATCTACGTACCTAATCGATCAATAATTTTTTTTATACCTGAGACATCCTACACAGCGCCATCTAGTCCCGAAATAAGCAAATATCAGGATTGTGTTATGGGTACTAGACAACTATTATACCTACATACTAGATATTTTAACACACAAACACGGAACAAATAGACATGTTCATGGACTCAAATATTTGTGCCGGGCGGGAAAAGAACCCGCTACCTTTTGTTCTGCAGTTAAAGTGTCTAACCACTCGGCCAATCGGTCAGTCGTATCTCCAATCACAAATAAATATTCATTTATTTATGGAAAGGGCATTGGGATGCCATCATTCCAAAATTCCAAATATTTGCTGCCTATTTAATTAAACATACCTATCCGGAAAACGTGAAAGCCACCTTAAAATATTCAGATCATTAACTAATTATTATCAACGTAAATCAGTAACATCTAAATGATTAATACTGCAGCCCTGTTCCGATTTCGAAAACGTCGACTTTCGAAAGACAAGCCGGAGCAATGTTTCCTGGAAAAATTCAAAAACGTGACGATGCTTCGCGGCCTCAGCTCGAGAGCGGGCGCCCCGTTGCTCTCTGGATTCTTTGTTTTTAAAAGACACAAAAAGTACGTCCCTTTCGCGTTTTGAACGGCGCAGGTATCGAAAGACTGCCGGCCACATGTTTCAAACGAGCTTAGCGACAAACCTAAATGAGCTTGCGCTACACTGTATGTATACCAGATATTTTAATTAAAAATTATATTGCGTTTAACCCTTTATTTCAATAACTTTCTGCATGTTACCGAATTAAAATATCCTAAAGTAGTACAATGAGTGTATTAAATAATTAAGTTTATTAGAATACGATTAAAATAAATAAATAAGAGCAAACTTACGGTGCCCTCTGAAGCTGCTAGGGTCGTCACGCTTGACAACAACTTGATAACAGCTAGATAGCAATCCAGAAAACATCACTGCAACCACTACACTTGATAATAATTGAACTTTAATTAAAACACTGAAGTTTATTCCAATATCCAGTCACTATTTCACCAAAACTGTCCATACAAGTATCAATATAATGTCACTATTATTATAATAGATTATTTATATTATTAATTATTGTAATAAATTTAATTCGATATGTTTAAAATTTTAATTAATAGATTATAAACACCCTCAACGTCCAACTCGGCCGCCGGCCAAAACAGATATAGCCATAAGAGAACGAAATGACGGCGCGCGCGGCGATTTCATCTCAATCTACCCTGTCGAAACGGGACAGGAACATGACAATAAACTATTGTAAGACGTCAAGTGTGAAAGAGATAAACAATTTCTCATTATGCACGTATCGAGCGTGACATTGCACTGTTGCTTTCTCACTTACCCGCTGAGGTATTTTCATGCAATATGTACGGGAGATATTAATCATCTGTCTCGTTCTAACGCGGATAGTGCTAACCAGATAATGTCTTAATCGCATTTTCTTAGCGCTGACTGATGTCGTTCACTAACATAAACAATAATAAATATGGTAATTTAGACGATTTTTATGAATAGATTTTGAATCCCATGAATATACTTGCAAATAAAATTCAAATATTTATGTTTAGGTGTATTTTAATGAAATGTAACAATAGACATCTAGACAAAAAGAGAAAAAAACATTTAGGAACAAAACTACTATTTATTCTGAACTGAAAACGTTCTGTTGATAACACTGAATTTGCCTGAACCCAAGTTTTCAATTTTAACTGTTCTTGTTCTATTCTCCGTCCCCGTTTCAATCTTTTTCGCTGTCCCCTTTCCTATCTTTCTGTCCACCTGTTTCCAGTTCTATCGTCTACCTAATCTTGCTATTACTTACTTCTTTTCAATCTCTGATAAACACCTCCTTCTCTTTCACTCTCCCTTGTTCATCATTTTCTTTCAATATGGGTGCATTTTACCTCTGTTGCTTTTATTACTTCTTCGATGCTTCTCTTCTTCCATTACTCTTCTACTTTCATAGGTCACACAAGAGAACATGCATAATGCGTTAGTACCAGAAATAACCACAAACACACAGTGGTCTTGTCATTATAGTAGTATATTAATTATTTACAATTTGAACAGACAATAAAAACATTTGGTTTTAGCTCAGAATAGAGAACAAACTAGAAGCTGTGCTCAATTATGATTACACTGATTACACACCCCGCACTGTGTCCAAAAACATTCCGTACGTCCCGCACCTGCCCCATTTCTCACCCGCGTAATGTTGCTAGCTCCGGAGAAGATACCTACTTTTTGGTATAATCTCCCAAGTTTATATGGCACAATTTATTTCATGCGGGGCGGGCGCGCGGTCGCCGCACTCGCCGCGTACTTGTCTTCATACATTCATAGCAAGTTTTAACTATATTACTAGGCCACAACTCATAACATTCAAATTTCCTTCAGGTGCCAGATGTTGACTTGAGTCCAATGAGTTTTTTGGTACTGTATAATTATAAATATGGAATAGCGTGACTTTCTGACATAAGTGTTCTTAATTAAATAGAAAGTTACCCACTACAACATGAAATGCATACGTACCATTTTTGTTAATTAAAGAAAATAGATATGTATATGTATTACTATAGATTTTATATTTATTTTATAGATTTTATATGTTTTACTATAAATAAAATCCGGCTTTAATAAGGTAAGTAGGCTTTTTATAATATTGTCTTTTAGAATTTGAACTAATTTGCGGAATTTTACGTTTAGTTAAATACATGATCTGTGAGATAAATAATGTAGGTACCTAATCTTATATCTAAATCTTTTTCAATAACTGACAGTATAAGATTATTTCTATGGCTTTGACCATTTATGCTGTCATCATTAACACCGAATATATTATTTTTTTTCAATGATTTTCTTGAAAATGAAAGAACGATTGCTAAACGTTTAATATTTGATAATATTTGAACTTAAAACAAAATCTTCATTTGAAATTCTGCGGACATGCGCTTCACAAATACTATATGTCATAAAGACTATGGGAACGAAAATAACGTCCGCCTCTATTTTTTATACCAATAAGCTTGTGAGTCCATAGCACATCCGATCCCAACTTTGCTTTTACACAAAACGAACATTTTATTGATTTTGATAAATCATAAAGCTGAGGCAATTCTGAAGACAATAGTTTTGCAATGATACCACCATTTTCATTAATAGGTAATAATAAATATTGTCTATTAACATATTTAGATATAGCGATGCGATACAATGACAACAAAAATAACGACCCAGCATTTAGTTATGTTAGCTTCTAGGCTGGGTTTCACTTCACAAAATTAGGAGATTTTATATGTAATACTAAAATTGAACTCATTTCTTATAACGAATACTGGACATCCGAAAGTGTAAGGTAATGCATGGTGCAGCTGTAATTTAATTTCTCAATTTTGCTAAACTAACCAAGTTTAATCCAATGTATTTTGTTTGGTGTGAGTGGGATAACACGACTCATTGGTCTGCATCGAATAGGATATAAATCCTTATTTATATAAGCAAAGAATTCATTATCTGATAAACTTTGTAGTCAGTTGCGACTTCTTTCTTTCGAACTGAAACGAAAAGAACAATTTACAAGTCGGCCTCGGATAAAAAGAGACGCATGATATAAGCGGTGTAGTAAGAAAAGGAAGGAATTACTGGTCCAGAGTCGAGCCTGTGTATTTTTTTCTGAGTTATTATGCCCGCTTCCATCTTTAATTAAGACATTTTGTGCATTTATAATGAATTAACAATATGAGCTGACGTTACGCGGCACCTAAAAACGTGGACCCGTGAAATCTGTCTGCGGTTGAATGATTTGAATGGCGATTTGTGTGTGAAATAAAAAACCTTAAATTGATTCTACCATGAAATTCACAAACCCATAAGCCCGGTACATGTGTATTTTTATTTATGAAACACCACATTCTTAAATCACGTTGGGAAAAGTGGTCGTATAACCACATTGCGCCAGAAAACGTGAGGATTTCTCGGCTTCTTTTGCTATATTGGAAGATCTAAAATATCTCTTCTCATCTTCTCTGGAGAGCATTGGTGAACAAAAAAGAATAGAGCCTCACTTGCATTTGTCACTGCTCATCAACGTGCATTTACATAGAAGCGCGTAAACCGAAACTAATAATAGGTATGATATCGCCGATATCCCAATACCGGAAAAAACAAATATATCCCATATAGCACGTTAAAAAATAATGTGGTACCAAGGAGGTGATTCGCGGAGCGTTAGTCTTTATGTCTCATGAGATGATATCACTGAAACACATTTTTTTCTAGTGAAAACGTGATTAAATCTCGAAAGTCATATAAAACATTACGATTTTCGAGAATCATATAAGACGTACGACTTATCAGAATACAATATTACGTTTTCACTAGAAAAAAATGCGTTTAATTGATAATTTGTTGTAAGAGACATAAATTCAAACGATCCGAAAATCACCACCGGACAAACACAACGAAAACGTGATTTTTCCGTTTCTAATAGTTATTCAAGTGAAATAAAAATTCTTCAACGAAAATTCATAAAATGTGTTGTGACACCAAAACCTATAAAGTTACACTGTAAAATGATGTGAACATAAACTATATCGACCCTAGAAGTTTGACCAATTAAAAGGGCCCAAACCACAATACAGAAAAAAAGCAGTATTTCAACCTCATACGAACTAAACTAACGGCTTGCCATTATGTAAATAATTGAATGGCGGATGCGTCATCAGATTTACATTTGAACCCTTCAAATACGCTTCCGTTACCTTAGCGGTATGTGAGGTCGCATTATTGTGATTAAGGACGACTTTGTTTCGAGGACGCTTTTTCCGAACTTTTTCTAAGACTCTGGGCAAGCAAGTGTTGACATATCAATCTGCAGTTAATGTTCTTTGGTCTTCAAGTGACAGTGTTGTGTAATATCCTGATTTGCCGAAAAAAGAAGCAACCATGTTCTTGCCAACGGTTATTCTGTGCCAACAACGGTTCGACTTTTCTTAACTTTCATTAGCAAATCTTCAAAAGGGAAAACCCATTCTGCCGATTGACTTTTTCTTTCCGGTTTAAAGCAGTACACCCAGATTCGTCACCAGTCACGATATCTAGGCAGCGAAGTTTAATGGAGTCCAAACTTTGCTATCAAAGTCAAAGTCAAAGATTTATTTCATTCCATTGAGAATACACACATGTATAGTGTATATATACGGTTCTATAGAACATGTCAACATAAAAAAAAAAATTTTACACAACCACACACACAATAAATTTGCAACATATTTCCAATAATTGTCTGAAGGCACCAATTTCACAACCAAAAAATAGCTGTTGGGTCTGATATCGTTCCTACAAATAAATATATTTTCTTTCTTTCTTATTTCTCGCTTGTAATGTGGGCATACTTAAATATTCTTTTTTTATATAAAATATACATATACCTACAAGGTGAAATTTTAACAACTATCCAAATAATGTAGTGATCTTTGGTAAAAATCCAATGGCCATCTTGTTTCCTTTTAGTATCGTTCAATAGAAAATTATTGAGATATGATTACACAAACCTTTGCCGTAAAAACCAATGACTCTAGTCACCGTTCACGGCCGCTGTACGCTCCGCCCTGTATCGTGCTAGAGGTCTCGGACGCGTCGTAACAAAGAAGGTAACCAAACGCTATAAATTAACACTGTAGATGATATAATTTATTATGAAAATGTAACCTATATTTTTAATTTGCGTAATGAGGTCTATTGGTGACACTTAACATCTAGAATTTTTTAGATGGTTGTTAAAATTTCATCCTGTATAGATGCTTTTACACCCAGACCCGGAACGAAATAAACATGTTCATGCCACCGGTTCATGCACACAAATATTTGTCTCGGGCGGGAATCGAAACCGCGACCCTTGGCTTCACAGTTAGGGTCTCTAACCTGTCGGTCAATGGGTCAGTTCATTTCTGTACCAAGGAATATGGTAACCGGAAGTCGCTCTTGGGCTGCTGTAGTGTCTAACCGAGTTACCCCGCGTGGAACAGCGTCTAATAGCGTTGCGTCTGCCGAAATAAGATCAACTGTGCCACCTGAAAATAGACCAATCCAAAAAAACGAAGACAGAACTACTAATGAGATAATCAATATTTTAAAAATTATTAAATCTATCAAAGGTGAATTTTTAGCTTGCAAATCCATGATGGATAAAGTTATTTTGGTACTCACTCATCTAGGTCAATATGTTTGATACTAAATTACTTCAAATACTAATGTGGAATGCCGATGGTATTCGTTGTAAGCAACAAGAACTTTTGGATTTGTCACTGAATGAGAATTCCGTAGATATAATCGCCCTTTGCGAAACGAGACTTAATGTTAATACTGCCTTTGAATTGCCTGGATATACATGTCATCGCCAGGATAAGCACTTTAGCGGACGCGGTCAGGGCGTAGCATTATTGGTGAAACCAGATATTAAGCATTCACGCGTTCCTTCACCTGTTACTGAACATTTGGAAGCGGTAGGGATCGAAGTCTTTATTTCTGATCTAAAACATGTGATTTTCTCGGTCTATCAATCACCGAATCTAAAATTAATTCCCAATGATCTAGACCTCTTGCTAGCGTCGGGCCCTCGGGTTTTATTGATAGGCGATTTTAATGCTAAACATATTTATTGGAGTTGTCCTACTAATAATATGCATGGTAAACAACTTTTTGAACATATGATTAATAACAACTTTATCATCCATGCTCCTGATGAGCCAACTTTAATTCATTACAGACCTGAACTTACGCCGTCTACACCTGATTTACTTATTTCTTCAAACGTACACAACATTTGTGAATTAAAAACCTTACATGCTTTATTCTTCGAACCACCTTCCGGTAATTTTTAATGTCGGTGGGAACATCAAACGCGAACTTCCTAAATTATATAATTATGCAAAAGCCAACTGGAATGGATATCGACTTTTTTTGAATGAACATACAAAACTTTCTAGTCAAACATTCAAATCTATTCAGGAGGTAGATGTGGCCATTGAAAATATTTCTTTCGGAATTATACAAGCTCGGAATTTACATGTTCCTTTACTAACCTCTCATATTACCCAATCTTTGATACCCAAACAAATAAAAAAGATAATTCGATTTAAAAATTACTTAAGAAGACGTAGCATGCGTGAAACTCATTTGTATGTACGTAGAAAAATTAGGTTTCAGATCAATGAGTTACAGAAATATATAAATAAAAAAATCAAAGAAAATAATGATAAAAATTGGAGAAAAAAGCTTGCCAAAATTGATAACCCATGCTCTGAATTATGGCGATTAGCCAAATCACTTCGCTCCAAATCTAATATGATACCTCCTCTTAAGAAGCAAGATGGTTCTTTTACTAATTCTACGTTAGAGCAATGTGAAACTTTAGCTCAAGCGTTTTACCAAAACATGAACTTAACATTAGGTTGGCATTCTCATGATGTGGACCAGGTAGTGACATCATCATTAGTGAATTTGGATGCCTATTGTGGCTTTGATAATTTTAACCTCGTTAGACCTAAGGAACTGTGGAAGTACATTAAAAAATTAAAGGTTCGTAAATGTCCTGGCGCTGATTCCATCCACAATTTTTCTCATAAAAAATATCCCACAAAATACTGTAGTACTTCTTACAAAAATTTTCAATGCATGCCTCCAATTAGCTTACTTCCCAGTCATATGGAAGACGGCAAAAGTAATATCTTTCCTAAAACCTGGTAAAGATAAGTCTATTCCGTTTAATTATCGTCCTATAAGCTTATTACCCACACTTGGCAAGTTGTTTGAATTAGTAATATATCGCCGCCTCATGGCATCTTCTAAACATCTTCTAAGAAATGAACAGTTTGGTTTTCGTAAATCACATTCTACCACCCAACAGTTAGCCCGTGTAGCCGAACATGTGGCTCACCATCTAAATCTTAAACAGTCAACCGGCATGATCCTACTTGATATTGAGAAAGCATTTGATACCGTTTGGCATGCTGGATTATTACACAAGCTAATCATTAACAATGTGCCCTTAAATCAGATTAAACTTATACAGAGTTACTTGTACAATCGACGTTAATTGGTGTACATTGGGAACACTAAATCTAAAGCACGAATCATACCAGCTGGTGTCCCACAAGGATCTGTTTTGGGGCCTTATCTGTTTTTGTTATATCTCAATGATATTCCAGTCCAAAATCGCACTAACATTGCGTGTTTTGCTGATGATACAGCTTCTTTTACATCATCCGAAGACACAGATTTGGTGATTCAACGTCTCCAGTTATCTGTAGATACCTTGTACTCTTATTTTTCTACATGGAAATTAAAACTCAACGAGGATAAAACAGAAGCCATTATGTTCACTAGACAAAGGAAAATCCCTTCTAAATGTCTATTAATGAACGGTCATCCGATTTCGTGGAAAACTTCAGTTAAATATCTTGGTGTGACACTTGATAACAAATTAAACTGGAATAACCACATTTCCTCTTTGCGTTTAAAAGGCATAAGATCAATAAATGCACTTAATCCAGTTCTTAACAGACGTAGCAATTTAAGTGCCCAAACAAAGTTATTATTGTATTCGACCCTGGTGCGACCTTGTATGACTTATGCGTCCCCAGTCTGGAGTAGCACTAGTCAATCTAATTATAATAAACTTCAAGTTGTTCAAAATAGAGCCTTAAAAATTGCATATAATACACCATTTTGCACTAACTTAGTAAACCTTCACCGAAAAATAAAATTTCCGAGACTACAAGATTTTATCCAAAAACAAACTAAAAAATTTTATTTAATAACAAATACAAATCATCTTAATAATCTGGTTTCCGCAATTGGTCAATCACGATTAAATAACCTACCGTATATCGATACATACAAGAGGTATCGTTTACCACATCACTACGTCCTGACCGCCGACGTCACCTCGTGATACCTATCTTGCACTATTGCCGTGCATAATTTCACATTTAAATCGTTTGATTTATTATCTGTAAGTACCCTCAAAAAAATAGTACCAAGTGTAAATTTTTGTAACCTCTCCCCTTTCCTTCCTTCACCCTTTTCAAATACATTTTTAAAAATATGTACACACTTACCAAGTGTATATATATTCAGCCATAGTACCTACCTTCTATTGAAAATTCATTTGTTCTGTAAATTTTTCTTAAAATAATATCATAAGTTTTAATAGATTTTAATCTGTAAACGTACTAAATATAAGTTATGTTAATGTATTGTTTGTATAACAGTACTTTCAACAATGTATAGCATTATTTTAATAAAGGAATTTTGAAACTAACTAAAAAAAACTAAAAAATGGGTCAGTCAGGTTGTTACAACATTCCAAGATGTGGAGGTTTTCGCTTCTTCCAGAGAACTCCTAACAAATGTTATTGAAACTTCTTTATTTTCAAAGTACTTTATGAAAAAGTCGTCATTCGATGATAATTTCTTAAGTGTTCGAGTTGTTAAGTGTACAATGTCAAATAACTGATAAATTACTTACATTGTGTTCAAACTGGCGTCGCCCACTTTACGCTCGGATACCATAAAATAACAATTTTTTTTTCAAACCGATTAACATAAATTCCACCGCCTTACCTGCGCCGTGACACGTTATTCTTATCAAATGTTTATTTTTCGTGCTTTTTTTTATTTGTTATTTTTGTTAATAAAACTGATCACTTATTCACAGAGACCGGTTTTCGGATGGGCAAGCTTTCGGTTTTTCGGCATTTTAACGTGTATGCCTACTATGTTGTAAGACGTGGGTAGTGGTTACTGAGGATGTAATTTTCTTTAATAATACCGTCATAAGATTTTTATACGTTTGAACCAAATATACTATTATTCCTGTGAATTTTAGTTTTGAATAAACGATCTAGTTAACGTCATCGGGGAGTCACTTTATGTACAATATGTGTTGACTGTAATTTTTGAATCTTCGCAATCGTATTTGGATAATTTAATATTGTATATTTAGGTCTTAACCTAAGAAGTGGCCGTTATTTTCAGTACTGGCCATTTCAAAACAAAAAAAAAATTATTAGCTGTGAATTCTAAATTTAAATTAATATTGTTTTAAAAACATGACATTCTTTTTATTAAGTCAGTCTTTTGTTTATTGATTAGCGTTGTGTTTTCATTACATTTGAACATTTTTCGTCATAATAGACACTTTAAAAATTCGTGTAATTAATAATGGAATATGAGTTCCGTCGTGGCACTAATGCGGCACAAACGGCACGTAACATCAACAACGTTACGGAGAGAACTTAACAAACGAACGCACAACCCGTTATTGGTTTGCTCGCTTCCGTTCTGAAAATTATGAATTGAATAATGAACCTCGTGGTCGTCCGGATACTTGGTCAACAATGATGAATTGAAAGCGATTGTAGAAGCTGATGATACTCAAATTACAGCTGAACTAGCAGCAGCTTGTGATGTTAGCATCAAAACAATATTGGACCCTTTGCGACAAATTGGCAAAGTAAAAAAGCTTGATAGATGGGACCCCACAAACTTAACGTTCGCTAGCGCAACGTACGCATCGAGACCTGTCTCGCGTTGCTCAACAGAAATTAAGGAATTTTGAACCGGATTGTTACATGTGATGAAAAATGGATTCTGTTCGACAATCGAAAGCGCTCAGCAAGTTGGTTAGATCCTAGTTCAGCACCAAAGCAATGTATTAAACGAAAAATAACCCCTAAAAAGGTGATGGTCACTGTTTGGTCTATTGTTGGTGTGATTCATTACATTTTTTACAAAATGACATGAGCATTACTGCAGATGTGTACTGTGAAGAACTGAAGACAATGATAGAGAAGCTTGCACATCTGCAAGCAGCTTTGATCAATCGGTCGCCCCACTGCTCCTTCATGACAACGCGCGACCCCATACTGCACAACAAACAGTCTCCAAGCTGCTAGAGTTGGGGTTGGAAGTTCTCCCTCGTCCGCCATACTCACCAGACCTTGCACCTACCGCGCCTACCGACTATTACTTTTTTCAAAATTTGGACAACTTTTTAACGGGAAAAAAATTCAATTCCCGAGAGACAGTACAAAATGCCTCTGAAGAGTTTGTTGCCTCCCGTCCAGTTGATTTTTACAAGAAAGACATCAATAAACTGCCACTACGTTCGCAAAGATGCATCGATTGCACGGTTAAATACTTTATCAGAAATAGAGATGTTTGAAAAAAAAAATACTTTAACTTATTTCATACAAAACGGCAAATTCATACGTTAAGATCTAATATATATATATATTTTAAACAGGTTGCGTAAACTGTTTTGTTTTAAAAAATTTTAATTCTATAAATTGTAATTTAATTTAACGTATCTATAAAAATAAAATTGTAGTGTCTGTCTGTCTGTTCCGGCTAATTTCCGAAACGGCTGAACCGATTTCAATGAAACTTTGCAGACGTGAAGAGGGCATTATCGGGGGTAACATAGGCTACTTTTGTCTGTCTATCTGTCTGTCTGTCTGTTCCGGCTAATCTCCGAAATGGCTGAACAGATTTCAATGAAACTTTACACACGTGCAGAGGGCATTATTGGGGGCAAAATGACTACTTTTTGTCTGTCTGTCTGTCTGTCTATCCGTTTGTCTGTATGTTTGAGCTAAACTATAAAACATTTAAACAAATTTTATATAATATATATAAAAAATTTAAACCAGACGTGAAAAGACGGGTGTGAGGAGTGACATACGCTACTTTTTGTTTGTCTGTCTGTCTCTCTATTATGTATGTTCGAGCTAAGCTTTTAAAGATTTTAATGAAACTATGCAGACATTAAAAATAAGTTGTCAGGAGTGATATAGGCAACTTTTTGTCCGTGCAGTTGCCTGTCTGTTTTTTGTTTCGGCTAATCCCCAAAACGACTAAACAATTTCTATGAATCTTCGCAGACATAAAAAGGAGGTTATCAGGAGTGACATAAGTTGGTTTTTGTCTGTGTTTGTCTGTCTGTTTGTTAGGGCTAAATCTTGCACACATAAAGAAGGCGTTGTCAGGAGTGAAAAGCAATAATCCATAATTTATTATTATTAAAGTAGGTATAAAATAACATGTAGTTATGAACAATGGTTCCGTTGTATGTCTTTAATCTAAGATATCTCAAAGTCAATGTTGTGCATAGAGAATAGGCGGCTAGGCAGAGACTACCAGACATTACTTTCTCTAAAAACCTTAACAATAATGATAAACTAAAATGTAATGAGTGTCACATTTTTAAAAAGAACTCGCCAAAATTATGTAATTTTAATCTTTTAAAAAACATTTAGGAATCATTCAGATTAAAGCAAACTTTAAACAAAAAAAAAACATAAAAATTAGTTCATCTATTTGAGAGCTACGATACTACAGACAGCTAGAAATGTAACAAAAAAACCGTCTTGATGATACCAGCTTTTAATACAAAAACCGCAGCAAAATTGGTACATCTATTTGCGAGATACGATGCCGCAGGCGACACAGATAGACAGACAGTTAGAAATATAGCTATAAGAACAATTCCATATAAACTTGCTTTCAATTAAAACAACATATTAAAATCCGTTTAGGAGCTAGGAAGCCACAAACTGACGCACAGAAAGACATACGGACTTATTCCTTTTTTAATCAATAAAATAAAAACCATGACCATTACTACAAAACACAAGATTATTGGCAATAGACGAAAAGGGTGGGTATGATCTGTGAACCGCTATTTTTTGCTGCAGGTCGCCATGCATGTACTTAGGGACAAAAAAAGATCTTTAAAAATTACATAGACGTTTAAAAACAACTTTTTATTTAAGTCAATAGTTGTCGAGATATGCGCTCTTATAAAACTTTGAAAATGTTTATGAAAATTGGTTTTAGTAAGATATGTTGAATAGTTTTTGAGATATTTTCCCTACTACGGAACCCTTCACTGTGCGTGGTCAGACCGCACTTAGTCCATTTTAAAATACAATTTTATGAGTCAAATCGTTCCTTTTCTGAATATACAAAGTTGCTAAAAAGATGATATTGTTTTTGAACGAAAAAAGCAAATTACCACCGACGGAATCGGTTTTACGAGAGCATACAAAACGTGTTTATTATTACCTCCAAAATCCAACTGTGGTTAGACCTAAATTAAATCAGCACGAAAAGAACTGGTAGAAAAGTAAGAACAAATTTTCATGGACTTTTTGTCTTTATTTTTTAGCTAAATAAATATATATTAATTCTTTAATGTATTTTTTACTGATTTTTTGTGTCTGTGAAGGTTATTACGAGTTGATTGAAATGTGGCTTAAAATGCAACCACTTTTGTTTACAAAATTACAAATTGAAATATTAATTCAAAATCAACGGATCTCCTGTTTTCGCACGAACTTCTTACGACATTGGAAATGAACCTAACGGAATAAAGTAAACACACATATTTTGGATAATATTTTTTTAAATAAATTATTTGCGCAAAACAATAACACAACTGTATCTGAATAAGCCTAAAACTTCCAAATGTAAAATTCTGTACGACATTTCGATCGAACAAACCGAATTCGTACGAAATGTAACACCGACGCATTTCCGACTTCCAACTAAGGGCACCCTAAACCACTACTTCCGGTTGTTCGATTCCAACAATTTTAGTCTTAATCGATCCCCCGTCTAATTACCCCGAGCCGCTTTTTTATTTTTTTTCTTATTCGGACCTAGTTCTCGAGATATCGGGCTCCCGAATATGTAAATCGGGGGAAAAAATTGCTATTTTTTACTTTTTTACGGATAATTTTTTTGTTTTTGAACGTTTTCCAAATTGTCTTTTGCCATCTTGTTGAGTGAGATCGAAGACCGAGCTGCGTCTTTTGACACCAGTTCATCCCGATATATCGAAAACTCTTCGTGCAATCTGCCTGTCTCACAAAACTCCCAAATGAACCCCTATACTGCAACGAAATGAAAGTCATTTCCAATGACAACATTTCCAATGACAAAATAATAAAAAATAACAAATCACAAATTTGATCTTGTTAACTTCGAAGTTGATAGGATTAAAGATGCTTCTAGGACAGGCTTTGTTCTTGAAGACAATAAAAATAAAAAAGAGATACATGAAGAAGAAAATGGTACCGACGAAAGGGAGTATGAATAGAAGAACAATAGATTTTTTTTGAGGCATATGCACTTACATAATAAGATCGTTTGTGCCAGTTTTCCTTGGACTACCTTTATCGCATGTGACGCTGTGACGTAAGATGATATGATGATGAGGAGAGATATGACATCAAAAGAACGTAAAAACCAGTAAAAACGGTGTTTTAGAAGTCGTCGAGAATACACAATCACAATTTATAAGTGACGAGGCAAGGATTAATAATTATAATTTTTTTCATAGCTCACTGAATGAATAAATCTTTTAAATCTTCACACCCTATACGAAATCCTAGATCTAGAGTGTTGAACTGACGAAGTTGTTTGAATATTTATAATCCACCGAATTAAAGTCTAATAGAAATGCAGTGGACGACAATACCTTATAATACTTTTGAGGAAAATAATTTAACATGACTATAAGTGTACTAATTCATATTTACGTGTACACATTTGAACGGTTATTTTATGTACAAAAAACAAATCGGAGTATGAATGTGCTACAAAGTAACTACATAAGTTCCTAGAAAGCCTGGATTTCATTCGAACTTACGAAGAACGCTAAATATAGAACAAAATATCTAAAGCACACTCCTTAACCATACACTGTAAGCATGTTTGATATTTCAACAAGATTCGAGTTGCATACGTCGAAATGGAAAACAGTTATTGATCAGCTCGTTCGTCTGTCCGTGAGGCTGTATTAAATTATTATTCTAATGAACAATATTAAAATAAAACAATTAAAAACTAGGGTTTTAATATTATTTTTCCTAAGCCAACGACTTAATGTTGAGGAAAGTTTTCCGGCAGAGGTAGCGTGAGAGACTAATGAAAAAAGATTTTTTTATAGTTCATTAGTTCAATTTCATAAAAATCGTTTAACTGATGTTGATACTTTACAAGGTTAATTTATTTTATATCTAATACAATAAAAAGATCAAAATTAAATAGAAGTGTCAGGAACGAGACAAAAATCAAAACAAGTAGTTCCCACTACAGAAGAAATTCCTAAAAATGAAAGTTTATGAATGGCTTCATTTTGGCACGTTTACGACATATTTTCTTTGAGACAATTTTCATATACAAAACGTAATCTAGTAAACATGTCATGTTTATGTAGTCGATCTAAAAAACGCAGGAAGGAATTTATCGGACAATATGAGCAGGTGATTAATATATAAATAAACATCTCGTAAATACGACATGGCCGCGGCGGCGGTTGACGCATTTTTTGGGCCAAAACATATTTCTAAGTTCTTATTATTATTGTTTAATTTATTCATAATTTTATTTCTTTATATCCAAACAAATCTAAATTAAATTTTCTTTAGGATATATTAAATAAAGTATGTTTTCATCGCAAAAGGAAAAAAAAATCATTAATTCGCCATCCACGTACTTGTAAAAAATGTCGTAGATGAAAAGTGTGGCAAACTCCCCAAAATGAAGCCCCTCACAAATTTTCGAATATATATTTTTTAGGAATGTGTTCTTTACTGGAAACTATAAGGTTCGTGGACCAATAGCAGGTAAACTTGTTACGTCGATTTTGCTATTCGACTATTATATTTATCATTTATAAGAAGACGCTACGAGATGTTATCGTGGCAAAAAAATAAAAATAAATGCGGCAATGCTTAGACTGTCTCCCAAGGCCCGGGTCAAACTTGGCGGAAGTTCAGATCGAATCGCATGCTTTTTGTACTTTTCATCGCAGCCACACATAAGTGTCGCGGCCGAATATTCGTGACCAACTTCCACCGAGTTTTTTAAGAGATTTTTTAAATGGATTAGAATAAATGTTGGTTTTATTTGTGTTGGTTCTCGTATAAAATGATTCGTATGTACTTTGAAGCTGCCAATCTGGTTGATTCATTCGAAGTCAGGTTTAACCGCTAATCGTTAATTAGATTAGGTGGAGGGTTAGGCGAGCGTCGGTGCTTTATATCCACTAATTATCACGTCAGAGCGCTGATAGAGATATTTTTGTTTTTTTGTACCTACCCACTTAATAACATTCTTCACACTGCACATTAGTATACGATGGCGAGCTGCGGTCAACGAAAGTCATAGAGCGGTATGGCGATCTTAGACGTAGATTTATGAAAGAGTCGTTTTCATGTTTAACGTTATATAGGAACGATACAGCAGCATACACAAAAAAACAGAATTCTGTTGTCAAGAAAATATAGTTTTCAATATAGGTATACAGCTATGTCGTGATAGCCCAAAGCGTAACGAACCTGTCTCAAATTTATAAGACCATAAGGCCATGGTTCGAATCCGGGCGTGTACCAATGAGTTTTTTCTGACTTAAGTACATTAACTATCACTGACTCCGTGCCTCGAAGAGCACGGTAAGCAGTCGGTCTCGGGCGCTGTCAATAGATGTCGGTCGTTACAATCCCCAACCTGCAGTGGAGCAGCGTGGTGGATTTAAGCTCCAAGCCCCCCTTCACCCTGGGGGAGGCCTAAGCACCTGCAGTAGGGTGAAAGTCATACCATCGGGTCTTTTGCCATCGGATCGGCTAAGGCCAGGAGGCTCCAACACGCACGGAAGTACTTATAAAATAAATAACTGTACGTAAATCTGATCGCCATTTAAATATTTCCACGTACAGACTACTAAGTGCTAGTTTGTAAACACAAATGTTAATATATACCTACATGAAAAATCTTTACAGAAAGAGAACAAATGATTATCCAAACAGAAAGAGTACCTACCATAAAACCGGTCTTCAGAGAGAGTATTTTAGAAAACGTTTCGACTGGTATTAAATATATCTAGTTGTCAAAGTTTGAGGATCTGATGAAAAATTATTTTTTTCTATAGCTGGAACCGTATTATGGTGATTGACATATAAGTAGGAAGGATGCCTTACGGCCCGATTCGGAATTTTTAAATTAATTTTAAAAAGTAAGAACGCAGAATCTATTGAACTCTGAGCACTCTGAGCTATTTTAACCAGAAAAACGATATTGGCTATGTTTTATATTTCGTTTAGTGGAAGAAAATGTTGTTTATGACATCCAGTGTCATAATTACTATCACGAGACTTATATTGTAAAAATCTTAAAAATCTAGATAGATATCAACTTTGTATTGTGGATTACCTGTGAACATAACTCAAGGATACTGCACACAATGGAACAATCAAAAATTAATAATAATAACCTTAAAGTTAGAAAATTTATTGCTAGATCTAATATGAAACCCCAACGCCTTGTTCAATTTTTTAACAATTAGATCTATGTGGATTTCATATGTTAATTGTATGTCCTGTAACCTATTGTATTACACCAGTCTAGAATTTGCTCCACACGTTGAAGCTCTTGGTTAATTAAACAATATTTATATTATTATATCGGGAACACAGGTTATAACATAACACTACGAAACTAACTTGTTAACAATACAATACCTACTGTTGAAAGCATCGTCGGTGGTTGAAAGGATGCCAAATCATCTTGTAATAACTGATGGTCGATAGCGTTATTGATGTTTTTAAATATTTACATGTCATCAGCATACAGAAGAAAATGTGAATGTTTAAACATTTACATTTTCTTCTGTTTTAAAACAAAACAAGGAGCCAACGTCATTAATAAAAAATGATAAAAAGTAACGGACCTAGTAAGGACCCTTGTAGAACTCCAGAAGGAGCATAATTGCAGCTCGAGGTGAAACCGTTCACCACAACTGAATTCGACTTTTAATCTAAGATATGAACAACGAGAATAAATTACCGTTTGTACCTGCATAAAATGTCTTTTGTAGAAGGATTTGATGGTTTATTCTGTCAAAAGCTTTGCAGTAATCTGTAAAAATGGCATCGACTTGACTACCCAAATCTATAATAAAAGTAACAGAATCTACAAATGTAAAGGTTGGTTGCGGTGCGGGCGGCATGTATGTTGATGACAATAACATATCACATATTTGTGTAAATACGATACTTTCAAACAGCTTAGCGAATAAGCAGTGTTTAGAGATGGGTCGATTGTTTTTAATGTCATTTTTTGGACCAGCCTTTTCAATTATTGTTATAAATGCAGACGTTCAGGCTTTATGCGATGCGGTTCAATGCGATCTTATCATGCACGTCCATACAGCTACTTTCACATACGAAAACAAGAACGCCTTCCCATGTCTTTCATCTAATAACACGCCTTTTCGTGTCTATAATCACGACGCGTCTCCATAGCATTTTAGTTCGATCGTTAATGCGTCGGTCGCCAGCGGTCAAGTCGCCCGGCGGAAGTGACTCGAAACCGTTCATTTCAAAGTTCGGGTTCTGACGCTCTTTTTTTATCTCCCAAATTTACCTTTTCTCGGAAAGTTTACGACCTTAACGAAAAAAATAGGAAAAAAATCCTTAATATCCCATGCGTGTGAAAGGACACAGGACGTTTTAAGTAGCTTAGCGTGTTTGGGCGGGAGAAAAAGTTATAGATTTTTTGTATATTTTAACTTTATATGTATGTGAACATTATGTCAGTACCTACTAATAAGTATGTCTAAAAAAACATTTTCTCGATCCGGATAAAATCTTACGATGCTAAGATGCACCTTTATGGGCTGTACTTTTGAATGGACTGAAATATAAATTGGTTGAACCAAGTTGTAACCATGACTAGATACTTCTTATGTGCCAGAATCGGAGAATAAAAGTCAAACAAAAACAAAAAAAAAGCTATAAGTAAAACCAACTAACTTGAATTTATGTAACGATTCGTCACAAAAATATACGCCGCAGACGAAATATACGCCACTTTTTGACATAACATATTGACTGCGAAGTGGGACTATATATGTATTACAGAAATCTCTTTGGATTTTTGGACACAAACCTACTTTATCTATCGTAATATAATTTATAGTGCCATCTATCTATTGCGTGAAAAAAAAAACGTCGGAAAGTGTGAATCAAAAAGGCGCACTTACTTTTTCCTAATTTAGTTTCATTAATAAAGTAGTCTAACATGGCCAAAGGTCGAAAAAAACGGAAGAAAAAGGACAACATAATATCCTCAGACACTGACTCCAATTCATTATCAGAAAACGAGTCATCTGAAACGGAAAAATCCAAAAAGTAATAACATAAGTGCACTAATAGCTAGGGACAATTTTTATTACTTATTTTATTATTGTGAACCTTTGACTAAAAGTACATTTTATAAATTAATCTATCACTCGTTAAACAATACAGTCTAGTTAGCTGTGATAGTATTCCTTTTAACTATGTTATATATACTCCTGTCACATAGATGTACCAATATAACTAGATGGGCTGTCCGCGTTCTTAAGTGTCCGCGCAGAAAGTCATCCAAAACGCAATACGTCCACCAACCGGCTTTTAGTCAGTTCAGTGTAATGGCTTAACGCCGAATAAATGTGCGCGATGTCAACTTGTGTGGTGAAAATTTGTAAAATTACGTGTCAAAGATGCAAAAAAAAGCTGAATATCGTATTTTCAGTAAGTAAACATTTTAATTTAACATCAGTTTATGTCTGCGGACGGTTAATCAATTATTTTTTAATTTAATTTGGACATTATCACGATTTAATTCTCGTCCCATTCTCGTAAACAGTGTGACACATCCCGTAATAAGTATTCTTAAGGCTATTTCGTAAGAACTGACTCGACCCGATGCGACCCACGCGTGGTGGCCGCGGCGCGGCTGGTCCGAAGAAGTCTATTCTGAAACGTCTTATATAAGAATTCTTCTCAACGAATATTTGCTATAAGTGTTATGAATAGAGCTGAATTTCCACGCTTCATGAAAGAAAAATAATTCCGTCCGAAGAAGTGAATTCTAAAAGGCCTTATATTAGAATCTCATAATGCGAATATATATCATAAGTAGAATAGAGCACAATTTTCTTGATTAATGTAATAAAAGATACCTCTAAATAAGGTAATAAAATATAATACGCTACATTACGGCACAATACGGACGGTTCTGTTTCGCCTATACTTAGGCAACTTCGCATCCTGTTAAAAATGGTAGATCAATGTCCGGTCATAATTTTTTTCCACATAACCAAAAACAACGGTTTAGCTGGCAGGGGGTGGGGGAGGAGGGACAAATACAAAAATTAGGACTTTAGGAATGCATATCTCAACAACTGTTGACTTATATAAAATATTTTTGGGGAACCTTGGTATGATTTTTTAAGACCTACCTATCGTTTGTTACTTCTCGCGTTAATATACGATGATTTTTTTCGTACTTCAGTTATATGTATGGCAGCCTGTGCCAAAAAAAAAAAAAATTTTCTTAATTTCACTACGACGTTGTGTAGCGGTTCATAGATTACACCTACCTTCCAAATTTAATCTATATATTGCCAACAGTTTTCAAGAAAAACCACAGACAAACAGACAGACGGACGGACGGACTGACGGACGTGGCGAAACTATAAGGGTTCCTTTTTTGCCATTTGGCTACGGAACCCTAAAAAAGAGGATAAATACAAACCATTTAATATTTCTATTTAGGTACGAATGTATCCTGAAAATAACAATATTTCTGAATAATAGTATTTCTCTAAAGCATCAATCCTGATAAGCAAATTGGTGATAGAAATATGATGAATCTTGCCACAAATTTGAAAAAATACAACAAAGGTATTAAACAATTGAGGTGTATGAACAAATATAAAATTGGCATCATATTTGATAGACCAGGGTTTGCTAATGTACTTACCAATAAAAAGTTTTTAGAAGAGCATGAACTAAATAAAGGCTTGCATACCTACATCAGCGACAGAGGTCACAGGTGTTATTCGGTCTGTGCACACAGATTTATCCAATCAAGAAATATATTCCACTATTTCCAATTCAAAGAACATCATTTCAGCACGAAGATTTATGCGAAAAGTCATAACTGATGACGAAATTACATATCAACCAACACAAACAGTGTCCATCACTTTTGCCTGTCCAACATTGCCAGAAAGTGTTATCTTAATCTTTGGAGATTTGACGTGAGTCCATATATTCCTCCGGTAAAACAATGTTTGCGCTGCTTAAGATATGGCCATATAGCCTTTTGCAAAAACACAAAGATGTTCGATTTGTGGAAATAATCACAACTATCGTGTCTGTACCATAAATACTAATGAAGCCTAATGTTGTATATCTAAAGGTAATGAAATAGCCATTTGAAATGAATGTCTAGTGAAAAAAAAAACAGAAATACTACTTTTGCTGGTCTATTCAATGAAACATTTTTTCCTTGATTACCCAATAAGTCTAAAGTCAGTTCTTCAGAACAATTTTTATTCTTACTTAATTCAGAACATATTATGAATATGCTAATTCAGTCTATAGTTAAGTTAGTAACTTTAAATAAAAGAAATGAAAAATCAATTTCTTCTCAGAGTAACAAAGTTGTTCTGCTAAATACAAAATAATTACGAACATGTCGCAGTAGTTTATTCTTTATTATTTTATTAATGGATTATTATTTACAATGGAATGCTCAGAGTTTATAATCTAACAAGCATATTTTCACACATTTCATGTTGTAGAATCGGTACTGGAGAATGATATTCATGTAATGTAATAATTTGTGAAACATGGTTAAAACCTCATATTAATTTTAACATAAAAGGTTTTAATTTGGACAGACTTGATTCCGGCAATGATCATAATAGCTTTGCCATTATAATAAGCAATAATATACAATTAAAAAAAAAATTGATACATTCTGTGATAATGCAATACAAAATATTGCAGTGCGTTTACTTTTTAAAAGTATAGAAATTTCAATCGTTAGTTTTTACAGCCCTCCAAATTGTTATTCTTTATTTTCCAAAAGTAAATTCAACAGTTTATTAGATAGTTTTCCAGAGCTCATATTGGTTGCGACTGCTCTGCACTCATCATGGGGTTGCTCTTCGATTAACACATGAGGTTGGGGGATATTCGACGACCGCTTAGCTTAGTGGGCAGCGACCCTGCCTGCGAAGCTGGAGGTCCCGGATTCGAATCCCAGGTCGGGTCAGTATTTATATGATGAATATTAATGCTGGCACCGGGTCTTGGTTGTTATATGTATGCGGTGTCTTCGCTTGGTACCTAAAATACAAGCAAATGCATAGTTTGGGACCTAGACGTTGTTGTGATTGTGTGTGTTATTGTTATTATTATTGTATTTTTAAAGATATATATTTTTTTAAAGATATATTCTTCAATGTATTGATGACAATAATTTGGTTTTATTAAATAAACGGCAGACAACAACTGTTGGTACCTACTCATGCATGGAGGCCAAATGCACTAGATCTTACTACCTTATAGTTTCCTCTTCATTGTCTCTTTCTTGTAATTGGCAGGTATATGAACAACGACTTATATGTTATACTAGCGACCGCCCGCAGCTTCGCCTGCGCAGACTACACATTACTGTTAAAGTGATCTATTATTAACATTTGAGATGGTTTCTGTGTACTTTTTGCTTATATAAATTTTGGTTACTGTCATACAAACTTTTGACTCCCACCTCCCCCTTAAAATTGGAAAATAAAAACTCTGAAACACGTCGTTACTTATTTATGATTAGCGGCCGTGCCCGGATCCGCCCGGGTGGACTATATACGGAAACGTTTCCACAGGACACTCCTAGTAGAAATGGACCTAGGACACTCCTAGTGTCCTAGGTCCATTTCTACGTAACTAATGTATTTATTTTGGTAAGGATTCATATCATGTTTAAGAAACACCTTCGCAAATAGTGCGTTTATGTTAGAATAAATTTGATTGCCATAAAAAAGGTTATAGTAAACCAACCTTAAAAGATACACATATGCTGTCGCGGACTTTTGGTTAGAACTTTCAAAGGGGAACAATCCCGTCATACATGATTTTTCCTTAACATCAACCGTTTACGCAGCACACGCAACGGAAGCTCTCAAAAAGAATATTTTTTTCCCGTTTTTGCAACATTTTTCGTTGGTGCTCCCCTCCTATTGGTCGTAGCTGATATAATAATAGCCTATAGCCTTTCTCAATAAATGAACTATCCAACACAATAAAACAATTTCAATTCGAACCAGTAGTTCTTGAGATTAGCGCGTTCAAACAAACAAACAAACAAACAAACAAACAAACAAACAAACTCTTCAGCTTTATAATATTAGTATAGATGTATATTAATACCTATATATAAGTCGGTGTATATGAAAAAAATCCTTTGGGCAGATAACTTTTACCTATAATCACAAAAATACTACATAAAAATTCTATTGTTGAAAAGAATAATACAAATATAAACCAGTGTTTTCAAATTATAAATGTATTGATTGGAATGTTTATAAAAGCATAGTAAATGACTTGTTGATTCATCATAATTTTGATTTTTCTAATCCTTTATAAGCTTATAAACGGTCGATAGAGCTTCTATTTCTAGCTATTGATCAATCTGTTTAATCTTTAAATGTTCATCATCGGTCACAAAAAATGTTTCTATAAACAAAAAGACAATACCTTTGCCTTGATGAAATAGCAAATGTGAACTGGCAGTTAGTTATTTTTAAAAAAGCTTATGTTGAGTTCCTATATGATGAAGAGATCCTACACTTGTAAAATATTTGGAATATAAAAGACTTCAGCACTTAAAAAGTTGACATTGAAAACTAAAAGAAAATTGAGTTGGATAGCTTTTTGTGAATCGTTTAACAGAACTACTCCTTTGTCTAGAATCTGGCATTTCATGAAAAAGTATATATAAACATTTATTTCAAACATATTATTATCACATTATCGCAGTAATGTAACGTTTTAATTCTCTTTAAACAAATCGTAATGATTTCAAGTGTCTGTATACAAATACTTACAAGAAAAGCCTGCCCTGGCGGAAGTCGCGGTGCTCCAAAGTGAGTGTCAATTGTAGCGACCTTCAGTCCGTTGATGACTATGATCTCAGGGTTTCGGGTTCGAGAGCCGACTGAGTACGGTCGCGTAAAATCAAACCAATCTATATAGGTAT
Organism: Luffia ferchaultella; assembly: GCA_949709985.1. Taxonomy (NCBI): domain Eukaryota; kingdom Metazoa; phylum Arthropoda; class Insecta; order Lepidoptera; family Psychidae; genus Luffia; species Luffia ferchaultella. Next base: position 5,537,181 of record OX453266.1, on the reverse strand, counting down.
AGTTGCTAAGCTCTCTAAGGATGTTTTTTGGGTTCGTCAAAATTAAACAACGTACGTAGGTACACACACAGACTATATATATTATCATGACCACAAACATATAAAAACAAAGATTATGATTTACTAAAAACTATGGTAGATTGTAAATTCTGCAAATACAAAAGGTAATGAGTTCAGATAATGAGTACCCTTTTGACCAAATATTGATAAAAAGAATGCTTACAAGTTACACAAATTCTCGATAATGTCTTTGGTACCATGTTTTAGGCCAATCTCTTCAGCTGGCTATTAGATTACTTGCCAAAGATGGGTATTTGCTGACTCGTTTTATACGACAAAAGTACTGAAACCCATACTAATAGAAGGCACATTTTTCTCAAGGTGTTACGAGGTATCTTACATTCTTAACGCCGCGCCGGCAAGAGGTACGGTTTTTAAAGTTAAGTGCGAGCTTTATTTTGAAATATATTAGGTAGGTATTTATTTTGTATGAGCTAAACCAATTTTGTTAATTGTTAAAAATTATTTTGAACATGTAAAGACGGTTCAATATGCACGTAAAATTAGACTAGAAAACTTCTAATATAATTAAATGTTTTTGGGAAATGCTTATTGATGATAATCCTAAATACAATGTAAATAAATGTAATAAAAACGTACATTTTTAACGTTTCTAAAATACTTAACACGTATCTTAAACGAGTGTGAGTAAAGAGAAACTAAATAGCGTATTTTACAAGATGCAAATAGGAACCTAAAGACGCAAGAAGTTACAAGCATGCGAACGCGTTAACAGCTATTATTAAAAAAAATAAGTTCGTACGGTCGCGTCATGTATAAAAATAACGCTGGAAAAAAGTAGATGGGGTATGTTTGCGCATAAAAATGTGCACGATCGCCCCCAAAATACTTTCAAGAATCTAGTGTGTTTGATGACACTTAAGTTTACAAAGAGTGCCTTAGCACCAAGTTGGCCTAATTGCACTAAAATAATTTTTAGAAATCTTGTGTACTAAGCACATCACTACAGTAAATATTTTTTAAGATTTTAATTTTGGTAAAACTTTTACAACACATTATAATGAAACCCATGTTTTAGAAGCTTTCTTTTAACTATAGTATCAATATGTTGGTCAAAGATAAGTTAAGAGGTCACATACTCCACTATCCCTCAGACAACAAACTTTAACCAATAGATGGCCTTTCAAAAAATAATTTCTATGCACTACATTATTAGTTTTGAGGGTGAATGTAATAGAGTAACATTTAAATGTTAAGATCCAGTCTATACAGGCAAAGTACCTACTCTTCGAATTGTTTCAAATCATTCTGCAGAAGTAAACAGTCGTAATCGCAACCAATAATTGTCTTGAATATTTTAATCTCATCTGCATATAATAAGAACTCCGAGTGACGAAAGCAGATACTTATGTCATTTATAAATATATTAAAAAGAAGGGGCCCTAATAAAGACCCTTGAGGTACACCTTGAGGCATTAACCTAGTTACCGCATAATCGCATTAGCGTGTTATCGCATTTAACGCAAATACTGCAGTTGTATTATCGCACATCGACATTAACATCATCGACGTTAACATCATCGACGTTAACATCATCGACGTTAACATCATCGACGTTAACATCATCGACGTTAACATCATCGACGTTAACATCATCGACGTTAACATCATCGACGTTAACATCATCGACGTTAACATCATCGACGTTAACATCATCGACGTTAACATCATCGACGTTAACATCATCGACGTTAACATCATCGACGTTAACATCATCGACGTTAACATCATCGACGTTAACATCATCGACGTTAACATCATCGACGTTAACATCATCGACGTTAACATCATCGACGTTAACATCATCGACGTTAACATCATCGACGTTAACATCATCGACGTTAACATCATCGACGTTAACATCATCGACGTTAACATCATCGACGTTAACATCATCGACGTTAACATCATCGACGTTAACATCATCGACGTTAACATCATCGACGTTAACATCATCGACGTTAACATCATCGACGTTAACATCATCGACGTTAACATCATCGACGTTAACATCATCGACGTTAACATCATCGACGTTAACATCATCGACGTTAACATCATCGACGTTAACATCATCGACGTTAACATCATCGACGTTAACATCATCGACGTTAACATCATCGACGTTAACATCATCGACGTTAACATCATCGACGTTAACATCATCGACGTTAACATCATCGACGTTAACATCATCGACGTTAACATCATCGACGTTAACATCATCGACGTTAACATCATCGACGTTAACATCATCGACGTTAACATCATCGACGTTAACATCATCGACGTTAACATCATCGACGTTAACATCATCGACGTTAACATCATCGACGTTAACATCATCGACGTTAACATCATCGACGTTAACATCATCGACGTTAACATCATCGACGTTAACATCATCGACGTTAACATCATCGACGTTAACATCATCGACGTTAACATCATCGACGTTAACATCATCGACGTTAACATCATCGACGTTAACATCATCGACGTTAACATCATCGACGTTAACATCATCGACGTTAACATCATCGACGTTAACATCATCGACGTTAACATCATCGACGTTAACATCATCGACGTTAACATCATCGACGTTAACATCATCGACGTTAACATCATCGACGTTAACATCATCGACGTTAACATCATCGACGTTAACATCATCGACGTTAACATCATCGACGTTAACATCATCGACGTTAACATCATCGACGTTAACATCATCGACGTTAACATCATCGACGTTAACATCATCGACGTTAACATCATCGACGTTAACATCATCGACGTTAACATCATCGACGTTAACATCATCGACGTTAACATCATCGACGTTAACATCATCGACGTTAACATCATCGACGTTAACATCATCGACGTTAACATCATCGACGTTAACATCATCGACGTTAACATCATCGACGTTAACATCATCGACGTTAACATCATCGACGTTAACATCATCGACATTAACATCATCGACATTAACATCATCGACGTTAACATCATCGACATTAACATCATCGACATTAACATCATCGACATTAACATCATCGACATTAACATCATCGACATTAACATCATCAACATTAACATCATCTAACATCAAAAGTAACACGAACACGACTCGAACATATATTAGTACGATAATCTTAAATGCCTGATTACATGTAAGCAACGGCAAACCCTAAACAGTCCTGAAATATTTGATAATCACATTTAAAAAAATATATTCTTACATTCCAACTACAGCAAATAAAAAAAGCTCTATCTGACTAATACCCATACCCTCAATACATTTATAATACTTCATTGAATATAAGGCTTTAGTTGGCACATCAGCAGGCATAGCAGTTGTAGGCAAATAATCCAAATTAATGATTTTGTCATTGACTGCATCTTTTATAAAATGATATTTAATATCCATCTGTTTACTTTCTTTATTACAAACATAATTTGCCACTAACTTCTGCGCACTTGGACTGTCATTAAATAGACGCACAGTAGGTAGGTACATAGATTACTTGCAATTTCACAAAATAAAGTTTTCACAAGATTTTTTCTTTACATATTTCAAACAATAATTTTTAGTTTTTTTAAAATATCTACGTACCTAACTATTCTTTTTGCTTAATTCCAATGAACATTTGTGTGACAATTATTGAATTGACTAATAAAATTTACACAAAAAGATATATCAGTCTAGTTAGTACAGATAAATACACGAGGCTTCCAATCAACATTATTTTCAGCTTTAGTAATGCCTAATTTACATTTCATAGGAGTGCTAGCGACTTTATAATTTACCATAATAAACTTATTAAATAACTGCTCTACATACTGCTCCTGATCCAAGGTAAATAACATTATTTTTTATAAATTTTACTTCGCATGCCTAAACATTGTTGAATTTGTCCTAAATTCTTAATCTTAAACTTAAAACTCAATGCAGATATTAATTTCTCAGTCTCTTATCTGTTATTATTATAGTTCACCTCAAACTTTATGGCGAATCGGAATACAACCCTTCAGGCAGGTACAGTTATATATCCCTCGCTCCACTGCGTCCCGCTACACATAAAACTGGTTACTGCGACGCGACTTGTGCCTATGTTCTCATCTGTCATAAAGTTTCATTGGAACTGTACTAGAGTAAATAAAGAAATCATTTATTTTGTGAAAACGCATGACTCTAAGAGACTCCTTTCGAATCCTAATTAACATAGACATTGCTGTACTTTCTCATACCGAGACCTAGAAGACTGCTTTAACCCATATATTGCTTTGTTTAGTTTAACAATTACCTTTTTCTTATTGACATCACAATTTATGTTTGGTTGAGTCATGTAAACGTCCTCTTTGAGATAGCCATTTAAAAAATCGGTTTTCACATCTAATTGAGTAATATCTGAATTTAATGGTGCAGATAAAGCAAACAACAATTCTCGCGTAGAATGTCTTACAACAGATGAGAAAGTCTCTTCACAATCAAAACCTAGCCTTTGCGTGAAGCCTTTAGTCAGTAAACGCGCTCTCTACCTACCACACACTACAGTTATCACTAGTGACTTTCTTTTTAAACACCCACTTGCACTACACAAAGTTTTAGCTGAAGGTAATTTTTCTACTGGACTATATCCTCGACTTCTCGGACACTGGTGGGATAACTCGTCGCATCAGGACTCAACTTGGTACATATGTTCAGGTAACCATAACGCTCTGGCTGCCTCCTTACTCGTTTGTTCGGAACATCCGGAACTTTATGAAGTTTCTGAAAGAAATATTAAGAGATCAGTGTCAGAAGAAATGAAGGTGATATCGCTATCTTCACTTTCTGGGTCTGTGTATACCTACTGAAATCAGGGGTTCATTTGCTGTGATATCCCACACTGAATCTTTGAGTCATTATCGCAGTTCAGTGGTTTATTTATTTCTTGGAGAATAAACAGCATTAGGTTTAAAGTACATTATTAAGTGCCTTACAGATATTCGTGGTATATAGAATCTAAGAACTCAGCTTTCTCTCTGTGAACTAGTTGTTATTCCTAACGAATAAGAAGCAAAGGCGCTTTCTAAAATGAATTATTTCTAAACAATCAAACATTATGAAACATAATAAATATTAATTTAGTTTACATATTAGCATAAATAAATTAAAAAAGAACAGTAAAAAAAACTCTAAAAAATGTGTTGTTACAATTAGGTGTCGTGTAGTGTGTTTCAATATTTTATCTTTAAATATTAGGCACGACAATTGCTAAAAATGTCAACCGGAACATGGCTACTGTCGTGTACGAATGACAAATTCTGTACAATTGCATTGGTACGGATTTCAGGCAGCGCAAGAAGAGCGCTCGAGCTTGTGGAACGGTACCAGGTACACGCGGAAGTTGATCTGCTTCAAAAGTTCAGGGCAATTATATGTGCTGGTGCAAATATTGTAAAGGACTGTCGAATCGTGTAAGACCCGTCTGTCCGTCTAGGATGTGATTTTGTACCGATTTAGTAAATTTGCGTAAGACATCGACGAACCGGCAAGTGGCGAACATGCACGGCTCTTAGAAAAGTCTTTTGTATAATCGCCATTTTAACCATAATCCATATATAATATTAAATTCCATGTAATAATAATTAAACATCTGTTCTGGCTTTCTTTAAAATTTTCCCGGACTTGAAGACAACCCATAGATTAATATATTATACCTAAACAGATCTTTATGGGTGTTAATTACAGTATATTTTCGCGACTTTCATCTGATACTAATTGTGTATAAACTTGTGATAAGTCGATTTTACTGAATCGCTCACCCCCGTTCAATATTTTTAATAAACAGGCTACTCGAGGTATCGGAAAAAGGTTAATATCCAAACTTTTAACAGTAGCATCTGCTTTGATTACCGTTATAAATGGGGCGTGGCCCAGTCTGACGACTTGATCCGTGTGATAACTCCGTTGCGTACTAGGCTCCACCGAGCGAGCCGCTCGCAAAACACGTAAGCGAGGGGGCGCGTTCGCAGGAATACCGGTGTGGCACCAGGTCGGACGCGCAGGCCGACAGTGCCACCCGCGTACTGTCCCAAGCTATAGCTGAACATGTCACTGAATCTGAAACTGAGATCGTCCACATTGAATGACGATATTTATTTATATATTTTTAATATTATTACAATTAAAAACAGGTAATGGTACTGTAACGTATTAAAAATAAATGAGTTCAAAAAAACGAGGGAAAGGTCAATGCAAAATGAAGGGGACGGTTGAAGACCGCTCGCTGTCCTATGTGTGCTAAAATTGGAAAAAAATAGTTACATTGAGTTTAAGTCATAAAGCAATATATAGAGTGTGCCAGATGGGCTCAGCAGCGAAGGTCGGACCTTTAGTTCTAGGACGGTTCCGTATAATTACCTAGTCCAAGGTCTGCCCTACGAAGGTCGTCCTTAATGTACTTAATGTAATGACTAAAACTTATCACTTAAAGTTCGAATAGAACGGGGCAGGGTCTATCGCGCTATCTGATTGTATTACAGCACTTTGCGAGGTCTTTGGTTTCACACTTATCAACGAAAGATCGTACCGTTTTGTAAAGTGTTCGATCTGGTTGTGATGCTGGCTCGCAGGCGCTGCCGGACGGCGAGGACAGGCGGCAGATGGATTAGCGGGCGCTGGCTGCGCCCGGCGGTGGCCGACCAAAGTGGAAGACGCTCCAGAACGCTGCGCTGGACCACGCGTCTGTCTTCGACCCCTCGGCGTTGCGTGTATGTAAAGATAAATATATAGGTATTAATAATAAAGACGAGCTTTGTCGAATACTTTACATATGCTCGGTGCCTAGGGAGGCTATTGCAGCTGCAGTGCAGGCCGTGGCTCGCGACTGGGACTACTAGTCTGTGGCAATCTACCTGATAGCGAAACGATTTTATAATACAAACAAAACGAAAAACTTAAACAGACTCGCACTGATTAAAAGCTTCGGAATTCAAATCAAACCACGTAGCCGGGACCGCTCAGTGGCTAAACGATTTCGAGCACAAAGAGAACGCAGTTGCAGTTAAATCGCGCACGTATCTTTATATGAAACGATGATAATGTTACGTGTTAGGGTTCGAATAATTTGGAGAGAAAGACCTGCTGACTCTTTTGAAGACTTTATTCACTAACACAAGGTCCAACACAAAGCACTAAGTCCAAACACTAAGCACTAGGTCCAAACACTAAGCACTAGGTCCAAACACTAAGCACCAAGTCCAAACACTAAGCACTCACGATGTATTAGGACGTAGCCAAGTCGTAGGTTTCACTTGTATCACTAGTTTCGCTTCGAAGTCGCTTCGAAAGTAGCCCAAAAATTGAACTGAGATCGCTCACGCTCCTGCGGCTTTTTATATGAGTCGTAAGAACCTTCTCGTGCGTTCCAGAAATCACTCCACTCACACGAACGCAATTGACCAGCCCGGATAGTTCCAGAAAGCCCCGCGGTTCTTTCCTCCAACGCAATCTAGTATTGAGTAGGGGTTTCATGTTGTCCTTGTAAAACCCTTCTACAAAGTGGTTTCACTGGTTGACGCTAGATGGCGGTCATTACTCTGTCCGTTCGTAACAATAATTTTCTCTCTTGTGGGTAGACTACAACGGGAAAAGAGCCCTCCCTAACACCAGATCTGAGGGTGTTGTGTGTAATATCCTCGTCTGGGCCTCATGGTTGCTAGGTGGTGTGTGCCAGGGTGTGTGATGTTGAAACAAAAATGATACTACAAAAAACCGGCTATTCAAATGTACAAAATTTAAAATTATAAAAAGATAAAAGGGTAGGCAACCATACGTAGTCGGTGGATCTGACATTGACGATCCCATTCAGATAAACCTTCGTTCACAAATTGCTATTTCGTTCGCTTTCATTCCTTCGTCACCAAAACTAGTATAACCTGTCATACCTTTTGAAAATTAATCGAGCTTAGTCCCTAGATCCTTCCCACATCATACTTCGCTTTACGTGATCGCCATGTCAGACTACGGACCGTTTAGTGGTTCCTATTCTAGCTAATTGAGCTATGGAGAGACGTCTCTCGATACTATAGTAATAACGCTGCGTTTTAAAAGATTTTTTTTAACTGGAGGGATCGGTGTTCATGTTCGATTGTAGCGAAAAGAAATTTACCTACAAAGTAGTAAATTAACAATATTTCCATAAAAATTAAATTCCATAAAAATAGAATAGATCGTAGGGTTGTGTTAGATACAGACACGCTTGTGATCGTATGTGTGTTTATACTGTGGATTGGTCGCTATATGACACGATGGTGTCAAGTGGTTTGAATTATGTCCTTAACATGGTATTTCCCCACACTGCCTTTAGCCTCGTCCCTTAACGTCGTCGTCGAAGACATTACAAACCTCGGTGCAAGTTTGGCCGAGAAGAATTTACTAGGGTTCGATTGCGTAAAGGTTCATGTGATCCGAGGTTATGCAGTCGATCGATTTATGGAGTCGACTACTGCAAACTGTTCGCGATCGGTCGTCCTATATAGTTCTTCTCAGTTTTCGACAGAAGTCTGGAGAGAAAAGCGACCGGGTGTTCGAAGCCATCAAATTCTTGGGTGATTATTATTATTAGTATTACCGATGCCCACTGATGAAGCGTCGCAATGAAGTGTGAAGGGAAGCGAGAAATCGGGACGGGACAAGCAAAGACCGGTGCGAATACCAATGCTTCCTTCAAGGTGTTGAATGCTGCGTGGGTTTCTTCAGGCCATTCGATCGGGTCTTTGCCCTTTTTCTTCTCTAATAGTGAACTCATAGGGGCTATAACTGTAGAGAAATTGTTCAAGAATCGCCTGTATTCAGTGCACAATCCGATAAATCCTCAATTGCTTTACGGTTGAAGGGCGAGGAAAATTATGCTCACCAGTTTCTGCGGATCAGTACGCAGTTCATCCGAATTGACAATGTACCACCTTAGGTATTTTAACTCTCCTTTACAAAAATCGCATTTTTTTAGGTATACCGTGAATCCGGCGTCTAAGAACGCTTTCTGTACATCCTTAAGTGTTTCAATATGTTTATGGAAAGTGTTTGTTGCTATTAAAAATTCGTCAAGGTAACCGAAATGTTTTTCGCCATATTTGTGTACAAATAGGGAGTCTATGAGGCGTAGCAGCTCTGACCTGCATTGAACAGGTTAAACGCTATCCGTCGGAACTGGAAGAGGCCACGGCCAAGAACCAAGAAGGCAGTATTTTGACAGGATGTACCGGTACCATACTCCACACCATACCAATGTGCTGACGGGAAATCAATGGACGTCAGGTATCTAGCTTAAGTTCATTAGGAAACTATATCTCATGCACAAAATATGGACACGACTGTTGCTGTTGTTGTCAACGTACCTGAAGTGTACCTATACTGTAAGTGTCCACGTAAAAAAAAAAATTGAAATTATATGTTGCAACGCATAAGTCCCCGATAGCGGAAAATTAATTAACGAAGGTATGGTTTGTACGAAAAAAAAATTTCTAAGTTGTAGTTAGCAAGTGACCGATAAATGAAAATGATTGAATGATAATCATATTCTTATAAAGAAAAGAAAAAATTAATAAATAAACAGCTAATCTAATTACCAATCTTAACAAGTCAAAACTTATTCCGTAAACTAAAGAAATTAATTTTGATAACGAGAAAATAAAATTATTACTATTAGTATTAAGCATTATTCCAAACGAATTGTATTGAAATAGCTGCCAGCGAAGACGTTAGGTACCAAGTTAAAAAGAAAAAGTTCCAAAGAAAAAAACAAAAATCGCGAAAAAGTGCGAGTATGTTAAAATATAATACTTAACTTTAATAAATTAAATAATCTCGTTATGAGTAGATTGACTAATAAAAGAAATGTAACGATACGGATTGTGGTTGTTGATCTAGGAAGCCGGAAGATGTCGCTCACCTCGATCCACCGCCGATCTGCCTACAGTCTCTCCAGAAGTTACAGGAATAGTTATCTTACTCGATGGTTGCAGTTGGTATGCTTCCTCGATGTACAGATATTTCACTGAAACGTTTTTTGCATGTGTATTAGTGAAATGAAATAGAAAAAATAACAGATTATATAAAATAACACAAAACAAAATTAGCGAATATTCAAATAAACATACCAAAAAAAAAAAGATAACCGCTCGTTATTTTAATTATCTGAGCAAAACTATGTGACTACAGAATGCCTGTTAATCGACAAAAAGAATTATATATCCAAACAATATCGGGGGGCTAACAAAATAAAAATACCTCTAATAATTCTGAAGTAAATAATATTATAAATAAATTTTGAAAATAACCATAAAAAGAAAATACGCACTCTGTTGTTTTAACGAATAAAAAATTAAATACGTTAATATCTAACAACTCAATATTAACGAATAAATAATTAAGAAATAATATTAACAACACAGGGTAGGTAGGTTGTGCGAGTCTATGTAAAAATTCCGTATGTGTTCACTTTGTTAATGATTCTGTAAAATTTCGTTAACACTAAAAATTAATACGAACAGATATTAATGAACACATATCACAAATAGTGTAAAGAAAATTATAAAAGATTAAAATTTTCAAATTAATGACATAACGATATATAAATTGAAATATTTACGATTAAAAGCTGAAAAGTTTAAGAAAAGGTTAAGTTCAATATGTAATAAAAATTTACGTCTACTATGAAATTTAGGTAAGTATAATTCATCTCTCAACCTGACCTTAGAGCACAGAGATAGGTATATATTTTCGGGTGCCAAAGGTAACGTATTAAAAATAAATGTGTTTATAAAAATGAAGTTAAGGTCGATGCAAAACTAAGGGGACGGTTGAAGACCGCTGACACTATGTGGAATGCTAAAAATGGAATAAAATCGTTACATTGAGTTTTAATAGTGTGCCAGTTGGACTAAGCACCGGAGGTCGGACCTTCACTTCAAGGACCGTTCCGTATATTCACCTAGTACAAGACCTGTGCTACTAAGGTCGTCGAAATGCGGCTTTAGTTTACAATCTTTAATCGTTTATCACAATGTACCTACTTAACGTAATGATTAAATCTTATAACTTAACGTTCGTATGGGAACGGCGGGGTATATCGCGCTATCTGATGGTACTACGGCACTCTGCGAAGTCTTTGGTTTCACACTTATCAACGAAAGATCGTACCGTTTTGTAAAGTGTTCGATCTGGTTGTGATGCTGGCTCGCAGGCGCTGCCGGACGGCGAGGACAGGCGGCATATGGATTAGCGGGCGCTGGCTGCGCCCGGCGGTGGCCGACCAAAGTGGAAGACGCTCCAGAACGCTGCGCTGGACCACGCGTCTGTCTTCGACCCCTCGGCGTTGCGTGTATGTAAAGATAAATATATAGGTATTAATAATAAAGACGAGCTTTGTCGAATACTTTACATATGCTCGGTGCCTAGGGAGGCAATCTACCTGATAGCGAATAGATTTTATAATACAAACAAAACGAAAACCTTGAACAGACTCGCACTGATTAAAAGCTTCGGAATTCAAATCAAATCACGTAGCCGAGACCGCTCATTGGTTAAACGATTTCGAACACAAAGAGAACGCAGTTAAATCACGCACGTATCTTTATACATATGTATAAGGGTTTTGACCGCTTATACTTAAGTCCAAATCAGTGACCCCAATGTCGCAACATTTTTCGGTCATTTTTCACAGTCATTTATTTTTATTGAAAAACAATATTTCTGCTAGGTCAGTACACGTGACTTCGCACGGCCCAAATACTTTAGACTCTCCGATGACACCAAACGTTTTCTGATTGACCAAATATAAAATACAAAACATATAAAATACCTAGCAACAATATGAATTGTAACCAGTAGAAACACCACCGCACTCAGGTACGCAAGTCCTTGTCCAGACTTGTGTTATATAATATTGTAAATAATTTTTGTATAAAGTTTATTCAATTTATTTTATTAGATAAATTCATTATTGTTTTACTAACATCTATTGGTCGGCGAGGCGCGGCTGAGCACACGAAAACCTTCCCTTCTTAATACAAGTACAAGAGTCAAACAGATGTCAATTTTCATAGGAAGTGTAATCCCATTAGTTTAACCCCCTATAATGGAAACGATGATAATTCTCTCTTGTGGATGGACTACAACGCGAAACGAGCCCTGCCTAACACCAGATCTGAGGGTGTTATGTGTGTAATATCCTCGTCTGGGCCTCATGGTTGCTAGGTGGTGTGTGCCAGGGTGTGTGATGTTGAAACAAAAATGATACTACAAAAAACCGGCTATTCAAATGTACAAAATTTAAAATTATAAAAAGATAAAAGGGTAGGCAACCATACGTAGTCGGTGGATCTGACATTGACGATCTCATTCAGATAAATCTTCGTTCAGAAATTCTTATTTCGTTCGCTTTCATTCCTTCGTCACCAAAACTAGTATAACCTGTCATACCTTTTGAAAATTAATCGAGCTTAGTCCCTAGATCCTTCCCACATCATACTTCGCTTTACGTGATCGTCATGTCAGACTACGGACCGTTTAGTGGTTCCTATTCTAGCTAATTGAGCTATGGAGAGACGTCTCTCGATACTATAGTAATAACTCTGAGTTTTAAAAGATTTTTTTTAACTGGAGGGATCGGTGTTTGATGTTCGATTGTAGAGAAAAGAAATGTACCTACAAGGTAGGAAATTTTGTATATTTCCATAAAAATTAAATTCCATAAAAATAGAATAGATCGTAGGGTTGTGTTAAATACAGACACGCTTGTGATCGTATGTGTGTTTATACTGTGGATTGGTCTTTACATGACACGATGGTGTTAAGTGGTTTGAATTATGTCCTTAACATGGTATTTCCCCACACTGCCTTTAGCCTCGTCCTTTAACGTCGTCGTCGAAGACATTACAAACCTCGGTGCAAGTTTGGGCGAGAAGAATTTACTAGCGTTCGATTGCGTGAAGGTTCATGTGTGATCCGAGATTATGCAAAATATGACCCCGTCTAGGTAAGCTCTGAAATGATTTATGGAGTCGACTACTGCAAACTGTTCGCGCTCGGTCGCGCTATAGTTCTTCTCAGTTTTCGACAGAAGTCTGGAGAGAAAAGCGACCGGGTGTTCGATGCCATCAAATTCTTGAGTGAGTACACTACCGATGTCCATTGATGAAGCGTTGCAGTGAAGGGTGAAGCAAAGCGAGAAATCAGGACAAGCCAAGACCGGTGAGGATACAAATGCTTCCTTCAAGGTGTTGAATGCTGCGTGGGTTTCTTCGGGCCATACGATCGGGTCTTTGCCCTTTCTCTTCCTAATAGTGAAGTCATCGGGGCTATAACTGTAGAGAAATTGTTTAAGAATCGCCTGTATTCAGTGCACAATCCGATAAATCCTCAATTGCATTACGGTTGAAGGGCGAGGAAAATTATGCTCGCCAGTTTCTACGAATCAGTACGCAGTCTATCCGAATTGACAATGTATCTTAGACATTTTAATTCTCCTTTGCAAAAATCGCCTTTTTAAGTATACTGTGAGTCCGGCATCTGACAACGCTGTCTGTTCATTCGTAAGATCGCAACGTGTTACCACCCAATAATTCGGAGAGTTTAAAAGTGTTGGTTCGTCGACTGAATGTGTTTTCCGAATCTCATTGACCCGTCTGAAAAATTCGTCGACGCTTGAGTCATCGTAATATTTCAAGTTCCAATTCCTTAAATTGTTTTCTTTCAGGACCAAGATATTACTACGGGTTTCGCTTATATCAGATGCCATAGTGTGATTGAATAAGTTCGAATTCGATACGTATTGACTCATGCTCCGGTCGTAGTGGGTCTTACCTTCGGTGTGTGTAGATACCGGTGACGTAAGTGCCCTGCTTATGGCTGCTATTAGTATCTGGAGGTAGGAAGTGTGACCGAGTTATTAGTTGTGAGGGTGAATCTGCGCCTAGTGTTAACTGTGTCGATCGGTACGTAATGTTCCGGACCTAATGAAATGTTTGAGGCCTTGTATGAATCTGTATTCACTAAGCGCCGTGATTCGGTTGGCGAATGACTCGTGTTCAAAAGTGTGTGAAAAAGAAAAGAGAGAGAAAATAAATAAAAAAAAAAAATTTTAAATTAAATCGGTATACAGAGAATGAAATTTGGCTACGCCGCATCCCTAATTCTCGTTTCCTCACTACCCGCTTTTTCCTTTACATTCAGTCCGCTGTTGTCTTTCCTATGTGACGCACTGAAAATATAAAACGCTAAACGCATAACCGCTTATCGCCTAAAACTCGTATTAAAAACCTAATAATATTGTGTAACAAACGCTATAACATATAAACTGTGGAGTGTGCCCGATTACGTGTTGGTGCCGCGCCGCCGCCTGACTGGAGGAGCTCCTGGCTGACAGCGAAGACTTATATGTGTGTTGCTGCGTCAAGGTCAGTCCCTTTAGTCTTTCCTCTCCTTTCGCTATCGCCCCTCGCTATACCTATAAATACAGTCCACTAAAACGCTCACGCTTCAGGAGTGAGCCCAGACGAAGTTCAAAGAAGAACTCGTGGGCGCCTTCATAATAATATGGTCCTTCGAGCCGGATGTTTAAAAAATAATATGTTCCTTCGAACCGAAGGTTTAAAAAATAATTTGTTCTTCTGAACACGCTCGCTTCATAAAATTCTGGTCTTTACCAAAAGTTTTAAAATAACTCGCTGCACGCTTCCCTTCATACAATTCTTTTAAACTACGCTATTCTTACTCTGTCAGTCTTTACTGAACAAGGTAGATTCCATTTCTCGCACGAAACGCTTTATATAAATATAAAATTATTTTATATCAAAATTTTATCTAAGAATTTATAATTATTTCGCTTTGTAGGTAGGTAAACATCGCGTCGCATCTACGCGCGTACCTTGTGCGTGCCGCCGCGTGTGCATGTTACAGGCAGTAATTGCGACATTTATTGAATCGTCTAGTTTCTTACGTTTTCAGTTTTAATTCTATTGATTCTATAAATATATTTAACTTCAAATATGCCTACAAAAGGTAAAGTAACACTGCAAGAGGCAGATATTAAAATACGAATAAAGATGTTAACTGCGCAACGTGAATCAATGTTTGGTCGGTTGCAATACATCTATAATTACGCCAAAAACGCTTTTGAAGATATAGTAGCAGAAGAATTGTTTTTGTCCAGTATTATTACATTGGAATCGATTCGCGATGAATTTTCTGATTTAGTAAAACAAATCAATTTGCTTGAGCTGACTGTGAATCCTGACGCGGTACCTAATTTTCAATCTTGGAATGCGTTTGATGATTTATATTGCCGTATTAAGCGGGTCGAAAGCAAAATTAACGCTCTTAAAGTTCCTGAGTCTACATGCAGCGATACTGGTAACAATTCTGAAAGCAAGAAGAGTACTATAAAATTACCTAAGTTGGAGTTATTGTCGTTTTCTGGTGATCCTATTGAGTGGCCAATGTTTTATGAAAATTTCAAAAATACTATTCATGTAAACGTAAACTTAACAGATCACGAAAGAGTGCAATACTTAATAGGAAAACTTTCTGGTCGTGCTTTATCAGTGTGCTCCGGAATCGCTCCCATCGGGGAAAATTACGAAACGATTTGGTCAACTTTGGTTAAAAAATATGAGGATAAACGTTGTCTCGCTTCCGCTTATTTGGATCAATTATTTAATTTTAAAGCTGCTAGTTACGCTTCTTCAAAAAATATAGAATTATTTTTAAATAAATTCGCCGCCGCGGTCGCTAGTTTGAAATCTTTGAAATTGTCTGATTTGGCGGATTTCATATTACTCCACGTAGCACTTAAGAAACTGGATTCGGAAACATCGCGCGCCTTTGAAATGTTAAAACGTGACGAATCCATACCTACGTATAATAGTTTAATCGGTTTTCTTCATGAACAATCCAAAATATTGGATCGCACGCCTTCTTCTATATCTACTACTTCTACCCCGCCAAAAAAGTATGGTAAAAATAACGCAGAACAAAATTACTCGAAACCTACGCATTCCTTTGTCGTAGTGAATAATGCTTGTATATGCTGTAAAAAAACCACACATACACATTTATATAAATGTTATTCTTTTAAACGCCTTTCAATTAATGATCGTATTAATTTTATTAAAAAACGAAATGGATGTTCTAATTGTTTGAGTTTATATCATGTAAGTTTCGCTTGTAAATCTACGGGGTTTTATGTCGCTACTGTGGATGCAAACATCATTCACTTTTATGTAGAAAAATGAGGTCGCATACGGAACCACAAACCGTAAACGTTCGTGCGGAGTCCTCTGAAACGCTGAAGCACTCGGCTGCCACCGGCGGCCCCGCTAACCGGTTTCAGACGCCTGCGCCCACAGTGGATGCGTCACACGATAATAAAATATCTCTTTGTAATATTAAATCTAGTTCTGAACGCTTGAACACTTGTTTATTAGGAACTGTTCAATTAAACACTGAAGATAACTTGGGTAACTTACATACTATTAGAGGTCTAGTGGACACAGCTTCACAAAATAATTTCATAACCGCAGATTGCTGCAAATTATTAAATTTACGCTATAATAAAATTACTAGATCTGTCGTTAAGGGCATAGGTGGCTCCGCTAGTTCAATTAAGGGCATGTTAACACTTAAAGTGTCATCATTAATAAATAAAAATATTAAATATTCTATTAACGCTTTTGTAATCGATCGAATTACGGATAAAATACCTACCGCTCATATAAATACTACTTCATTTACCTATTTAAATAATGTTACGCTCGCTGATAAATATTACTCGGTTCCGGGTGATATCGATCTTTTGTTGGGGGGTTCGATGTTTTCACAAATTTTACTGTCGGGCCGTGTAACGGGGCCTCCGGGTATGCCGACAGCTTTCGAGACTGTCTTCGGTTATATGATTATAGGCAATGTAGATATTGAAAATAATCCCAGTAACATATCTCTTGCTTGCTGCGCTTTTACTCAACCCTGTATAAATACGATTTTACAAAAATTTTGGCAACTTGAAGAAGTTAATACCGCGCCTGTCCTTAATGCTGAGGATCGTGAATGCGAAACTATATTTAAAGATAATTTGTCGCGAGACAAGTCTGGACGCTACAGCGTCGCGCTTCCCTTTTCGCGCGACTCTGCTTCTTTAGGTGACTCGTATACAATCGCTAAAAATAGATATTTATCTTTGGAACGAAAACTTAATGCTTCGCCTACTTTGCGCTTAGAATACAACGCGGTTATCAAAGAATATTTAGATAAAAATTATATCTCTCCAGTTTATGATGATAATATTAAAGGTGGTTATTACATCCCTCACCACGCCATCGTGCGTCAAGACAAAACCACCACGAAGTTACGTATAGTGTTAGACGCGAGTGCCAAAACCACTTCTGGCCTATCACTCAACGACATATTATATACAGGGCAAAATCTACAAAATGACTTATTTTTAATATTACTCATGTTTCGCTTTTATAGTATAGCTTTCTCAGCAGACATCAAGCAGATGTATTTGCAAATTTTGGTTCAGGAAGAACATCGCAAATTTCAAAAAATACTTTATCGTTACAACTCTACGGAACCTCTCGTCACGTATGAGTTCAATCGCGTCTGTTTTGGATTACGTAGCAGTCCCTATCTCGCTATGCGGGTCGTACGCGAATTGGCCGCCGAAGAACAAGACACATACCCGCTCGCCGCGGATCTCGTACCGCGCGCCGCCTATATGGACGACGTGTGTTATTCTGTTCCCGCGCTACCTGACGCACTCAAACTTAAGAATGAGTTGCTGGGTCTCTTCAAGGCCGGGGGCTTTGATTTGGTAAAATGGTCTAGTAATTCTGCTGAATTGTTAGATTCGTTGCCCGAGTCTTATCGCTACCGTTCGGCTGTTCAGTTTGAACAGGATCAACATTTAAAGATTTTGGGACTTCAGTGGTCACCGTCTACTGATGAATTTAGTTTTGTCGTGTCCATAGAGGAGCGACTATGTACGAAACGAAATATTTTGTCCGTCATCGCTCGTCAATATGACATAATTGGGTTTATCGCACCGGTCATATTATTTGCTAAGGTTCTCATCCAGCAGCTTTGGCTTTTGAAATTGGACTGGGACCAACCAACACCGCCGCACATTGCTGAAATTTGGCATAAATATATTTCTGAACTTCCTGAAATAGCTAAATTAAAATTCCCGCGTCATTTAGGTGTAACTAAAAATTCAAAAATTTCTAAAAACGCTTTTTCAGACGCTAGTGAAAAAGCTTATGGCGCAGTTATTTATTTACGCGTATCTAACGCTAACAACCCGCCTATTATACGTTTGGTTTGCGCGAAATCTAAAGTAGCGCCTCTTAAAGTTGTTTCTATCGCTCGCTTGGAGTTGTGCGCTGCGCTACTTATGGCTAAATTAACGCGTCTAGTCATCGACACATACGCTCCTCGTCATAATATTGACGATATTTATTGTTTCACCGATTCTATGGTGACTCTATGCTGGATCCACTCGTCTCCGCATAAATTTAAAACATTTGTTGCTACGCGAATTACAAAAATTATTGATACGCTTCCTCCGCGACATTTTTATCACGTAAATGGAGTCGATAATCCGAGTGATTGTTTGTCTCGTGGTATCACACCTTTACGCTTAATTGACCATCCATTATGGTTTAACGGTCCCTCATGGCTACAGCAAGAACCTGAAAGTTGGCCTATTAAAAGTTTCAAACCTTCTGATAATATAGAAGTACCCGAATCAAAGGTAATCGCTTTGGCTACGTCGGCCGAAGAAGAACCTCATACTTTGTATACGCTATCACAACGCTTTTCTTCGTGGAACGCTCTACTTCGCTCTATTGTTTACATTTATCGCTTTTTAAAGAAACTACCTCGCGCTGAAGTAATTACCAGTTCACAATTTGATTTCGCTGAAACTCAAATAATTAAGGTTATGCAATCTAAATATTTCGCTGACGATATAAAATGTTTAATTTCAAATAAAAAATGTTCGCCTCAAATCAGAAAATTAAACCCGTTTCTAGATAAATACGGATTGTTGCGCGTTGGTGGACGCCTGCGTAATGCAGACTTATCCTATGATCAGCAGCATCCTATTTTATTACCTCGAAAAGACTATATTGTCGATCTCATAATAAAATATTATCACGAGAAACATTGTCATACTGGGCTGCAACTACTTATGTCTATACTTAGACAATGCTATTGGATTTTATCTTGTCGAAATACCGTTCGCAAAATTATTCATCAATGTTACTTTTGTTTTAAGGTTAATCCAAAAAATACATTTCCTATGATGTCTGATTTACCAGCTTGTCGTGTACAGCAAACTAAAGCTTTCACGCATACAGCTGTAGATTATGCAGGTCCAATCAGCATTACGCCTTATAGAAAACGCGGTGTTCGTCCTATAAAATGCTATTTGTGCATATTTGTGTGCCTCGTAACACGCGCTGTGCATATAGAGATAGCCTCAGATCTGACAACGCACGTATTCATTTCAGCTTTTAAACGCTTTCTTGCCAGACGGGGTGCGGTTTCGTGTATGTACTCTGATAACGGTACGACGTTTATAGGAGCAAAAAATACGCTTAATGAACTCTATAAATTTTTATGTTCTGAAAATTACAATTTTTCATTTGCAAAGGAGTTATCAGAAAACAGAATCACCTGGAAACTCATACCTCCACGCAGTCCTCATTTTAATGGACATGTCGAGACTTACGTCAAAGCGTTTAAAACTCATTTGTTTCGCGTAATAGGTTCGCAGATTTTAACATATGAAGAATTGTTGACAGTATTGGTGCAAATAGAGTGCGAACTGAATTCGCGTCCGCTTACGCTATTGAGTTCTGATCCATCGGAGCCTTCTGCTCTAACGCCCGCGCATTTTTTAATGTCAAGTCCAATAAAACATTTACCTTTTGTAGATGAGACAGAGTTTTCTAGTAATTTAGTAAAACGATATAAGCTTTTGGATAATATGGTACAATCTTTTTCAAAAAGATGGAAGTTAGAGTACTTACATCTTTTACAAACGCGTGAGAAATGGAATACACCTTCTAAACCAATCGAAAAGGGTACGATTGTAATAGTAATGACTGATGATACCCCTATCCTTCATTGGCCGTTGGGCGTAGTAGTTTCTACATTCCCAGGAGTCGACGGAGTAGTGCGTGTTGCGTCAGTTAAGACTGCAACTGGAATTTACAAGAGACCAGTCGTGCGTCTCTGTCCTCTACCCACGCAATAGCAATAATTTAATTTATTCTCCGCTTTCTTTGTTAAATTTTAAGTTTATTTTAATATTTTTCTTTCATTTTTCCTTGTGCAATTGAAAGCGAGTCTTTCAATGGCCGGGGGCAATGGCTACGCCGCATCCCTAATTCTCGTTTCCTCACTACCCGCTTTTTCCTTTACATTCAGTCCGCTGTTGTCTTTCCTATGTGACGCACTGAAAATATAAAACGCTAAACGCATAACCGCTTATCGCCTAAAACTCGTATTAAAAACCTAATAATATTGTGTAACAAACGCTATAACATATAAACTGTGGAGTGTGCCCGATTACGTGTTGGTGCCGCGCCGCCGCCTGACTGGAGGAGCTCCTGGCTGACAGCGAAGACTTATATGTGTGTTGCTGCGTCAAGGTCAGTCCCTTTAGTCTTTCCTCTCCTTTCGCTATCGCCCCTCGCTATACCTATAAATACAGTCCACTAAAACGCTCACGCTTCAGGAGTGAGCCCAGACGAAGTTCAAAGAAGAACTCGTGGGCGCCTTCAAAATTGTATCGAATCAAATCAAAATATTTTTATTTTGTAGTTATGTAACATAATCTTGAAATCGGGTGGGCTAGCAGTAAAGACTGGCTTAGCACTATATACCAGTTCATTAGAAAACTATACCTCATGAACAAAATATGGACACGACTGTTGCTGTTGTTAAGTTAGGTGTACCTTATTGTACCTGTGCTGTAAGTAAAAGTAAAAAAAATTAAGTTGTCACTCGGAAAAACAAAATTGAATGTATATGTTGCAACGCTTAAGTTTTTGATATGTGACACTGATTGAATGAAAATCAGGTTCGAATAATAAAATTATGTGTATAAGTGTATGAGTATATGTAAAAAAAAATATTTTTTAAGTTACGACTCGAAATTTTTTTTTTAATCAGTAAGTTACAACGCTTAAGTTCTCCACAGCGGAAAATGAATGAATGAAGATCTGGTTCGTAAGAAAAAAAAAATTTAAGTTGTGGTTAGTTGACATAATCTCAAAACTCGAAGCTGTAAAATCTAAGTGCCCGATAAATGAAAATGAATGATAATCAAATTCGTATCGAGAAACAAAAATACACAGCTAATCTAATTACGAATCTTAACAAGTCAAAACTTATTCCGTAAACTAATAAAATTAATTTTGATTGATAACGAGAAAATAAAATTATTACTATTAGTATTAAGTATTATTCCCAACGAATTGAATTAAAATAGCTGCCAGCGAACACGTTACCAAGTTAAAAAGAAAAAGTTCCAAAGAAAGAAACAAAAATCGCGAAAAAGTGCGAGTATGTTAAAATACAATGCTTAACTTTAATAAATTAAATAAACTCGCTATAAGTAGATGGACAAATAAAAGAAATGTAACGATACGGATTGTGGTTGTTTATCTAGGAAGCCGGAAGATGTCGCTCACCTCGATCAACCGCCGATCTGCTTACAATCTCTCCAGAAGTTACAGGAATAGTTATTATACTCGATGGTTGCAGATGGTATGCTTCCTCGATGTACAGATATTTCACTGAAACGTTTTTTGCATGTGTATTAGTGAAATGAAAGAAAAAAATAACAGATTATATAAATTAACACAAAACAAAATTAGCACCGCTGGTTATGTTAATTATCTGAGCAAAACTATGTGACTACAGAATGCCTGTTAATCGACAAAAAGAATTATATATCCAAACAATATCGGGGGGCTAACAAAATAAAAATACCTCTAATAATTCTGAAATAAATAATATTATAATTAAATTTTGAAAATGACTATAAAAAGAAAATACGCACTCTGTTTTAACGAATAAAAAATTAAATACGTTAATATCTAACAACTCAATATTAACGAATAAATAATTAAGAAATAATATTAACAACACAGGGTAGGTAGGTTGTGAGAGTCTGTGTAAAAATTCCGTATGTGTTCACTTTGTTAATGATTCTGTAAAATTTCATTAACACTAAAAATTTATACGAATAGGTATATGAACACATATCACAAATAGTGTAAAGAAAATTATAAAAGATTAAAATTTTCGAATTAATGACATAACGATATATAAAATGAAATATTTACGATTAAAAGCTGAAAACTTTAAGAAAAGGTTAAGTTCAATATGTAATAAAAATTTACGTCTACTATGAAATTTAGGTAAATATAATTCATCTCTCAACCTGACCTAAGAGCACAGAGATAGGTATATATTTTCGGGTGCTAAAGGTAACGTATTAAAAATAAATGTGTTTAAAAAAATGAAGTTAAGGTCGATGCAAAACTAAGGGGACGGTTGAAGACCGCTGACCCTCTATGTGGAATGCTAATAAAAAATGGAAAAAAAATAGTTACATTGAGTTTTAATAGTGTACCAGTTGGACTCAGCAGCGGAGGTCGGACCTTCACTTCAAGGACCGTTCCGTATATTCACCTAGTACAAGACCTGTGCTACTAAGGTCGTCGAAATGCGGCTTTAGTTTACAATCTTTAATCGTTTATCACAATGTACCTACTTAACGTAATGATTAAATCTTATAACTTAACGTTCGTATGGGAACGGCGGGGTATATCGCGCTATCTGATGGTACTACGGCACTCTGCGAGGTCTTTGGTTTCACACTTATCAACGAAAGATCGTACCGTTTTGTAAAGTGTTCGATCTGGTTGTGATGCTGGCTCGCAGGCGCTGCCGGACGGCGAGGACAGGCGGCAGATGGATTAGCGGGCGCTGGCTGCGCCCGGCGGTGGCCGACCAAAGTGGAAGACGCTCCAGAACGCTGCGCTGGACCACGCGTCTGTCTTCGACCCCTCGGCGTTGCGTGTATGTAAAGATAAATATATAGGTATTAATAATAAAGACGAGCTTTGTCGAATACTTTACATATGCTCGGTGCCTAGGGAGGCTATTGCAGCTGCAGTGCAGGCCGTGGCTCGCGACTGGGACTACTTGTCTGTGGCAATCTACCTGATAGCGAATAGATTTTATAATACAAACAAAACGAAAACCTTGAACAGACTCGCACTGATTAAAAGCTTCGGAATTCAAATCAAATCACGTAGCCGAGACCGCTCATTGGTTAAACGATTTCGAACACAAAGAGAACGCAGTTAAATCACGCACGTATCTTTATACATATGTATAAGGGTTTTGACCGCTTATACTTAAGTCCAAATCAGTGACCCCAATGTCGCAACATTTTTCGGTCATTTTTCACAGTCATTTATTTTTATTGAAAAACAATATTTCTGCTAGGTCAGTATACGTGACTTCGCACGGCCCAAATACTTTAGACTCTCCGATGACACCAAACGTTTTCTGATTGACCAAATATAAAATACAAAACATATAAAATACCTAGCAACAATATGAATTGTAACCAGTAGAAACACCACCGCACTCAGGTACGCAAGTCCTTGTCCAGACTTGTGTTATATAATATTGTAAATAATTTTTGTATAAAGTTTATTAAATTTATTTTATTAGATAAATTCATTATTGTTTTACTAACATCTATTGGTCGGCGAGGCGCGGCTGAGCACACGAAAACCTTCCCTTCTTAATACAAGTACAAGAGTCAAACAGATGTCAATTTTCATAGGAAGTGTAATCCCATTAGTTTAACCCCCTATATATGGAAACGATGATAATTCTCTCTTGTGGGTGGACTACAACGCGAAACGAGCCCTGCCTAATACCAGATCTGAGGGTGTTATGTGTGTAATATCCTCGTCTGGGCCTCATGGTTGCTAGGTGGTGTGTGCCAGGGTGTGTGATGTTGAAACAAAAATGATACTACAAAAAACCGGCTATTCAAATGTACAAAATTTAAAATTATAAAAAGATAAAAGGGTAGGCAACCATACGTAGTCGGTGGATCTGACATTGACGATCTCATTCAGATAAACCTTCGTTCAGAAATTCTTATTTCGTTCGCTTTCATTCCTTCATCACCAAAACTAGTATAACCTGTCATACTTTTTGAAAATTAATCGAGCTTAGTCCCTAGATCCTTCCCACATCATACTTCGCTTTACGTGATCGTCATGTCAGACTACGGACCGTGTGGTTCCTATTCTAGCTAATTGAGCTATGGAGAGACGTCTCTCGATACTATAGTAATAACGCTGCGTTTTAAAAGATTTTTTTTAAGTGGAGGGATCGGTGTTTGATGTTTGATTGTAGCGAAAAGAAATGTACCTACAAGGTAGGAAATTTTCTATATTTCCATAAAAATTAAATTCCATAAAAATAGAATAGATCGTAGGGTTGTGTTAAATACAGACACGCTTGTGATCGTATGTGTGTTTATACTGTGGATTGGTCTTTACATGACACGATGGTGTTAAGTGGTTTGAATTATGTCCTTAACATGGTATTTCCCCACACTGCCTTTAGCCTCGTCCTTTAACGTCGTCGTCGAAGACATTACAAACCTCGGTGCAAGTTTGGGCGAGAAGAATTTACTAGCGTTCGATTGCGTGAAGGTTCATGTGTGATCCGAGATTATGCAAAATATGACCCCGTCTAGGTAAGCTCTGAAATGATTTATGGAGTCGACTACTGCAAACTGTTCGCGCTCGGTCGCGCTATAGTTCTTCTCAGTTTTCGACAGAAGTCTGGAGAGAAAAGCGACCGGGTGTTCGATGCCATCAAATTCTTGAGTGAGTACACTACCGATGTCCATTGATGAAGCGTTGCAGTGAAGGGTGAAGCAAAGCGAGAAATCAGGACAAGCCAAGACCGGTGAGGATACAAATGCTTCCTTCAAGGTGTTGAATGCTGCGTGGGTTTCTTCGGGCCATACGATCGGGTCTTTGCCCTTTCTCTTCCTAATAGTGAAGTCATCGGGGCTATAACTGTAGAGAAATTGTTCAAGAATCGCCTGTATTCAGTGCACAATCCGATAAATCCTCAATTGCATTACGGTTGAAGGGCGAGGAAAATTATGCTCGCCAGTTTCTACGAATCAGTACGCAGTCTATCCGAATTGACAATGTATCTTAGACATTTTAATTCTCCTTTGCAAAAATCGCCTTTTTAAGTATACTGTGAGTCCGGCATCTGACAACGCTGTCTGTTCATTCGTAAGATCGCAACGTGTTACCACCCAATAATTCGGAGAGTTTAAAAGTGTTGGTTCGTCGACTGAATGTGTTTTCCGAATCTCATTGACCCGTCTGAAAAATTCGTCGACGCTTGAGTCATCGTAATATTTCAAGTTCCAATTCCTTAAATTGTTTTCTTTCAGGACCAAGATATTACTACGGGTTTCGCTTATATCAGATGCCATAGTGTGATTGAATAAGTTCGAATTCGATACGTATTGACTCATGCTCCGGTCGTAGTGGGTCTTACCTTCGGTGTGTGTAGATACCGGTGACGTAAGTGCCCTGCTTATGGCTGCTATTAGTATCTGGAGGTAGGAAGTGTGACCGAGTTATTAGTTGTGAGGGCGAATCTGCGCCTAGTGTTAACTGTGTCGATCGGTACGTAATGTTCCGGACCTAATGAAATGTTTGAGGCATTGTATGAATCTGTATTCACTAAGCGCCGTGATTCGGTTGGCGAATGACTCGTGTTCAAAAGTGTGTGAAAAAGAAAAGAGTGAGAGAAAATAAATAAAAAAAAAAAAATTTTAAATTAAATCGGTATACAGAGAATGAAATTGTATCGAATCAAATAAAAATATTTTTATTTTGTAGTTATGTAACATAATCTTGAAATCGGGTGGGCTAGCAGTAAAGACTGGCTTAGCACTATATACCAGTTCATTAGAAAACTATACCTCATGAACAAAATATGGACACGACTGTTGCTGTTGTTAAGTTAGGTGTACCTTATTGTACCTGTGCTGTAAGTAAAAGTAAAAAAAATTAAGTTGTCACTCGGAAAAACATAATTGAATGTATATGTTGCAACGCTTAAGTTTTTGATATGTGACACTGATTGAATGAAAATCAGGTTCGAATAATAAAATTATGTGTATAAGTGTATGAGTATATGTAAAAAAAAATATTTTTTAAGTTACGACTCGAAATTTTTTTTTTCATCAGTAAGTTACAACGCTTAAGTTCTCCACAGCGGAAAATGAATGAATGAAGATCTGGTTCGTAAGAAAAAAAAAATTTAAGTTGTGGTTAGTTGACATAATCTCAAAACTCGAAGCTGTAAAATCTAAGTGCCCGATAAATGAAAATGAATGATAATCAAATTCGTATCGAGAAACAAAAATACACAGCTAATCTAATTACGAATCTTAACAAGTCAAAACTTATTCCGTAAACTAATAAAATTAATTTTGATTGATAACGAGAAAATAAAATTATTACTATTAGTATTAAGTATTATTCCCAACGAATTGAATTAAAATAGCTGCCAACGAACACGTTACCAAGTTAAAAAGAAAAAGTTCCAAAGAAAGAAACAAAAATCGCGAAAAAGTGCGAGTATGTTAAAATACAATGCTTAACTTTAATAAATTAAATAAACTTGCTATAAGTAGATGGACAAATAAAAGAAATGTAACGATACGGATTGTGGTTGTTTATCTAGGAAGCCGGAAGATGTCGCTCACCTCGATCAACCGCCGATCTGCTTACAATCTCTCCAGAAGTTACAGGAATAGTTATTATACTCGATGGTTGCAGATGGTATGCTTCCTCGATGTACAGATATTTCACTGAAACGTTTTTTGCATGTGTATTAGTGAAATGAAAGAAAAAAAACCAGATTATATAAATTAACACAAAACAAAATTAGCACCGCTGGTTATGTTAATTATCTGAGCAAAACTATGTGACTACAGAATGCCTGTTAATCGACAAAAAGAATTATATATCCAAACAATATCGGGGGGCTAACAAAATAAAAATACCTCTAATAATTCTGAAATAAATAATATTATAATTAAATTTTGAAAATGACCATAAAAAGAAAATACGCACTCTGTTGTTTTAACGAATAAAAAATTAAATACGTTAATATCTAACAACTCTATATTAACGAATAAATAAGTAAGAAAAAATATTAACAACACAGGGTAGGTAGGTTGTGCGAGTCTGTGTAAAAATTCCGTATGTGTTCACTTTGTTAATGATTCTGTAAAATTTCTTTAACACTAAAAATTAATACGAATAGATATTAATGAACACATATCACAAATAGTGTAAAGAAAATTATCAAAGATTAAAATTTTTGATTTAATGACATAACGATATACAAATTAAAATATTTACGATTAAAAGCTGAAAAGTTTAAGAAAAGATTAAGTTCAATATGTAATAAAAATTTACGTCTACTATGAAATTTAGGTAAATATAATTCATCTCTCAACCTGACCTAAGAGCACAGAGATAGGTATATATTTTCGGGTGCCAAAGGTAACGTATTAAAAATAAATGTGTTTATAAAAATGAAGTTAAGGTCGATGCAAAACTAAGGGGACGGTTGAAGACCGCTGACCCTCTATGTGGAATGCTAATAAAAAATGGAAAAAAAATAGTTACATTGAGTTTTAATAGTGTACCAGTTGGACTCAGCAGCGGAGGTCGGACCTTCACTTCAAGGACCGTTCCGTATATTCACCTAGTACAAGACCTGTGCTACTAAGGTCGTCGAAATGCGGCTTTAGTTTACAATCTTTAATCGTTTATCACAATGTACCTACTTAACGTAATGATTAAATCTTATAACTTAACGTTCGTATGGGAACGGCGGGGTATATCGCGCTATCTGATGGTACTACGGCACTCTGCGAGGTCTTTGGTTTCACACTTATCAACGAAAGATCGTACCGTTTTGTAAAGTGTTCGATCTGGTTGTGATGCTGGCTCGCAGGCGCTGCCGGACGGCGAGGACAGGCGGCAGATGGATTAGCGGGCGCTGGCTGCGCCCGGCGGTGGCCGACCAAAGTGGAAGACGCTCCAGAACGCTGCGCTGGACCACGCGTCTGTCTTCGACCCCTCGGCGTTGCGTGTATGTAAAGATAAATATATAGGTATTAATAATAAAGACGAGCTTTGTCGAATACTTTACATATGCTCGGTGCCTAGGGAGGCTATTGCAGCGGCAGTGCAGGCCGTGGCTCGCGACTGGGACTACTTGTCTGTGGCAATCTACCTGATAGCGAATAGATTTTATAATACAAACAAAACGAAAACCTTGAACAGACTCGCACTGATTAAAAGCTTCGGAATTCAAATCAAATCACGTAGCCGGGACCGCTCATTGGTTAAACGATTTCGATCACAAAGAGAACGCAGTTAAATCACGCACGTATCTTTATACATATGTATAAGGGTTTTGACCGCTTATACTTAAGTCCAAATCAGTGACCCCAATGTCGCAACATTTTTCGGTCATTTTTCACAGTCATTTATTTTTATTGAAAAACAATATTTCTGCTAGGTCAGTACACGTGACTTCGCACGGCCCAAATACTTTAGACTCTCCGATGACACCAAACGTTTTCTGATTGACCAAATATAAAATACAAAACATATAAAATACCTAGCAACAATATGAATTGTAACCAGTAGAAACACCACCGCACTCAGGTACGCAAGTCCTTGTCCAGACTTGTGTTATATAATATTGTAAATAATTTTTGTATAAAGTTTATTAAATTTATTTTATTAGATAAATTCATTATTGTTTTACTAACATCTATTGGTCGGCGAGGCGCGGCTGAGCACACGAAAACCTTCCCTTCTTAATACAAGTACAAGAGTCAAATAGATGTCAATTTTCATAGGAAGTGTATCCCATTAGTTTAACCCCCTATATATGGAAACGATGATAATTCTCTCTTGTGGGTGGACTACAACGCGAAACGAGCCCTGCCTAACACCAGATCTGAGGGTGTTATGTGTGTAATATCCTCGTCTGGGCCTCATGGTTGCTAGGTGGTGTGTGCCAGGGTGTGTGATGTTGAAACAAAAATGATACTACAAAAAACCGGCTATTCAAATGTACAAAATTTAAAATTATAAAAAGATAAAAGGGTAGGCAACCATACGTAGTCGGTGGATCTGACATTGACGATCTCATTCAGATAAACATTCCTTCACAAATTCCTATTTCGTTCGCTTTCATTCCTTCGTCACCAAAACTAGTATAACCTGTCATACCTTTTGAAAATTAATCGAGCTTAGTCCCTAGATCCTTCCCACATCATACTTCGCTTTACGTGATCGCCATGTCAGACTACGGACCGTTCAGTGGTTCCTATTCTAGTAAATTGAGCTATGGAGAGACGTCTCTCGATACTATAGTAATAACGCTCCGTGTTAAAAGATTTTTTTAACTGGAGGGATCGGTGTTTGATGTTCGATTGTAGCGAAAAGAAATGTACCTACAAAGTAGGAAATTTTTAATATTTCCATAAAAATAGACTAGATCGTAGGATTGTGATAAATACAGACACGCTTTTGATCGTGTGCGTTTATACTGTGGATTGGTCGCTATATGACACGATGGTGTTAAGTGGTTTGAATTATGTCCTTAACATGGTATTTCCCCACACTGCCTTTAGCCTCGTCCTTTAACGTCGTCGTCGAAGACATTACAAACCTCTGTGCAAGTTTGGCCGAGAAGAATTTACTAGGGTTCGATTGCGTGAAGGTTCATGTGATCCGAGATTATGCAGAATCGGACCCCGTCTAGGTAAGCTCTGAAATGATTTATGGAGTCGATTACTGCAAACTGTTCGCGCTCGGTCACGCTATAGATTTTCTCAGTTTTCGACAGAAGTCTGAAGAGAAAAGTGACCGCGTGTTCGAAGCCATCAAATTCTAGGGTGAGTCATATTGCCGATGCCCACTGATAAAGCGTCGCAATGAAGTGCTCGGGACAAGCCAAGACCGGTGCGGATACTAATGCTTCGTTCAAGGTGTTGAATGCTGCGTGGGTTTCTTCGGGCCATTCGATCGGGTCTTTGCCCTTCTTCTCTAATAGTGAAGTCATCGGGGCTATAATTGTAGAGAAATTCTCTAAGAATCACCTGTATTCAGTGCACAATCCGATAAATCCTCTCAATTGCTTTACGGTTGAAGGGCGAAGGAAATTATGCTCACCAATTTCTGTGTATCAGTACGCAGTTCATCCGAATTTACAATGTATCCTAGACATTTTAACTCTTCTTTGCAAAAATCGCCTTTTGTTTAGGTATATTAATTATATTATATTATTATAATGTAAATTGCATCTATATGTCACAACGCATAAGTTCTACTTTAGTGTCACTAAGCATATGTGACACTGATTGAGTGAAGATCAGGTTCGAATAACAAAATTATGTGTATAAGTTATTGTATGTGTAGAAGTGTATGTGTTATGAGTATAAGTAAGTGTATGTGTTACGAGTTTAAGTAAGTGTATGTGTTACGAGTTTAAGTAAGTGTATGTGTTATGAGTATAGTATAAGTAACTGTATGAGTATATGTAACAAAAATTATTATTTTTAAGTTAAGACTCGGAAAATTTTTTTTTATTTGAATGTCACAACGTTCAAGTCCCCAATAGCGAAAAATGAATGAATGACGATCTGATTTGTACGAAAAAAAAAATTTCTAAGTTGTGGTTAGTCGGAAAAATCTTAAAACTCGAAGCTGTAAAATCTAAGTGCCCGATAAATGAAAATGATTGAATGATAATCAAATTCGTATCGAGAAAAGAAAAAAATAATAAATAAACAGTTAATGTAATTACGATTCTTAACAAGTCAAAACTTATTCCGTAAATTAATGAAATTAATTTTGATTGATTTGATAACGAGAAAATCAAATTATTATGTTCGGTGGGGTAATAAATAACTATTAGTATTTAGTATTATTCCCAACGAATTATAATAAAATTGCTGCCAGCGAACACATTACCAAGTTAAAAAGAAAAAGTTTCAAAGAAAAAACAAAAATCGGATCGTAAACTAAAATTTGATCTAAAAATCTAAAAAGAAGTTGTTTATTATAATTGTTCAGGTTTAGTTGAGAGTTTTTATTCTATTATTGAGCTCAACCGACTAATCATTATGCTTTCGATGGTAATATTTTGGTTAAATTTAAGAAGCAAATGTTAACTTAAACACTTGTAGGTCAAATGTTCTCAACACTAAACTCGTTAGTGACTGCTCATGTATTATTAATGTAAAGGAAATAAAATAATTCCAATGAAAGCCCATTACATGCTTATAGTCTATCATTGTAAGCCTTGTGAAATTTAAAAATATTAATGAATGAATAAGGAAAAACATTAACAACAGAGGGTACATAGGTTGTGCGAGTCTGTAAAGTTCTGTGAAATTTCGTTAACGCTTAAAATTAATACAAATAGATATTAATGAACACATATAAATAGTGTAAAGAAAATTATAAAACAAAAATTTTAAATTAATGACATAATATATTAATTGAAATACGTATTTAGGATTAAAAACTGAAACGTTTAAGAAAAAATGAAGTTCAACATGTTACAAAAATTTACTTCTACTATTAAATTTAGGTTTTATTTCATCTCTAAAACTGACCTATGAGCACTGATAGGTATATATTTTCTACCGCCAAAGGTAACGTAACGAGGTCGGATCTTCGGTTCAAGGACCGTTCCGTATATTTACCTAGTACAAGGCCTGTGCTACGAAGGTCGTCGAGAAATGAAATGCGGCTTTGATTTACAATCTTGAATCGTTTATCACAATATCGCAACCTTTCGACGTATAACGTCCAATTGTCCGTCAGCGGGTTGAACGCTTCTATTTTTCCTACTGTAGTCGACATGTTACTTCCATAAATTCCATGCTCGTCGCCAATGGAAAATGTCTAAGAACTACAGGAGTGTCAAGGAAGACGACACGAACCCGACACGAGAATGACACGACAGGAACACGCCTCAAACACGAAACGCCCAAGACACGAATACAGCAATACGAATACAAACACGAACAACACGAACACGACATGAACACGACAAGAACTCGACACAAACACGACACAAACACGACACGGGGTCGTGTTTGTTGGAACATTTTTTGAGAAATTGGTATTTGATACTTAATTAATATAATATGTGAGTGAGGAAAAATTAACAGTGGTTTTATGTAAAAAGGCTGTTGTAATTACGAATGGCTTGAAATGAAGAAAATTTTGTACATTGTATGTAATGATTTTTAGACAGCCGTCTGAATTATTTTAATTTTTATTTAAATTTTTTTAAATTTAGTTATTTAGTTAAGTAAACTAATTTCATACATGATCAGACAAAAACATTATTTTCAAGTTTTTGGTTTTTCTTTTGGTTACCTAGTTAACATTCTTCATTCCCCTTCATTATAGTGTACATTATTCTATGAGTCAAGCTCTTTCATTTCATACTCATATTGAGGGAGTTGTGGAAAAAAATGTAATGAAAATTAAATTTAAATAAAATATGCGTAAATTGTTCGTTTAACACTTGTCCAAGATGTAATTTCGAAACTGACAATACTACCATTAATATCCTGTAGTGATTTTGCTTCAAATGTAAAGACCGGTAATTGGCAACGTTTTCAGTTACATAGCTCTGTTGACTGCCCAAATGTAAAATTAAAAGCCAATTAAGAAACTTAATATCACTGTTAATTTATTTTACGGTTACAACGACTGTTTACAGATCTGTAGATGGTGATAGTATACATACCTTAACATTACATAATTTGGGGTACCTACAGAGTTCTGTCATGCTTTCTTAACTCCTGGCAATGCGTACATAATTTTCCTTATCTGCAATCCTTAAATTTTGTGGACACAAATTCACTCGAATATCTTTTAGTTAACTTAAAACACAAATCACAAACAAAAATAAATGTTTAAGGTTTGACATCTTCGTGGTTTTATTTAATTTATTTAATTGATCGTTATATTGACCTTTATCTGTCGACTTCAATTGGTGTTACTCTGTGTCTGAATCAGAATCAACTTGAGTCATGGACCCGTGTCAACTTCATATCAAACTTTCAACCACTTTAATAACCAACTTCATTTCGTAACGCACGTGCAAAACGAAAAAATAATGTACCTAACTACTAAAAATTGCTATGATACAACACGACAACCTTGGTTGGTTTCACATCGTAAAATTGTATAATTATCATTCTTTTGATCGGTCATAATATGCATGAACCGTTCTGACGATACGATGTTTCACAGTTAGATAGATAATTTGCCCAAAACTATGTACACGTGGTACGATAGTTTAAATATTTCATACCTACCTATCATAAATACCTACTTATCTGTGAACTCTTTAATATTACGTTACATTGCGCGAACAGTATTTTCTCTTTGCACACGACATACACATGTCTAATATTACTACGCAATAGCACAAGATAGATATATTTAAATGTATGATAATCAGAACATAGTTTCATACATTTTGGGCAAATATTTCGCTTAGATTGCTTAGACGTAATAATTGCTTATTCACAACAAATATGACTGGTTTTTTTTCTACCTACAAATTTTTTATAATTTTTTCGCAAATTTATTGTTCCCGTTGTTCACTCCAAATATTATGATTTAAAAGGAACTGGGATCTCCTTGCGCACTGAAAATCCCAGCTTATTTCTCCACCATGTCACGAAGTGTGTTATGGTGTGTTTGTAATTATAATGAATTTCTTTGCGAATAAAATCACTTCCGTGATTTGCTACTATTAGAGCTACGTCAAGGGAACTATAAATATGCTTACCGATGTCCAGGTTAGGTATTTGAATTATCATATACCTAATAACTATTTCATGTTATGGAAGTTTTCGGTATTACTACAGCTTCGTATTCGCATAAGTCATGATTGTCACTTTATATTTTTTATCTACCTACCTTTTGTCTTTTGAATTTAATTTTATCTTATATTATCAAGCATGCCTATTTTTTTTTTTCATTATGTATTGTATCAAAAGAAATGAATATAGTGTTTTTATGTTTTTGTTGATAAATTGCAAGATTGCTGAAATTGTATACTTGGGAGGACACTGGTTTCTAACATACAGGCCCTGCCTAGTTTAGAAATCAGAGACCAAATATTTTTGTATATTGCTTTTTTCTAATAAATAAATAAATAAAAAAATAAGTTCACCAGTCATTTTGGCTGATCGGTGTGACAATTAGTTCATGCCTGAAATAAAATAATGAACCGGGCAAACACTGTCATAAGACAATGTCTGTAGGCGACCGCGAGTACCTACAACCACAATTTATAATTATTATGGAAACATCAGCTACTCCACCTTTAATATTCTTTCTTTAGCGAATTCTAATACTCTGTATTAACATAAGGATAAAATATATACCTATATTCCACCCTACATCTAAATGACCGACATGGTCCGGTGAGCAATTAATTTTCTCCGCATTAGCCCTAGCATCCCTATAGTGACCCATCGTAACATATATGAATAGGAATTACCTAATCTACCTAAGGTTAAACGCTTATCCTTAAGTTTACTGGAAACTAAGCATTAAATTCGTCACGTAATTTCATAATTATACTAGACACGCGATTTTATTGCTTTAATTACACTTTCTATTCCATTCTATGTTAATAAATTTATATTATTCAATTAATGAATTTAACATGTGATTCTAAAACAATAAACCCAAGATATAGTTTTATAACCTTTAGGTACAATTTCCATTTCTATTTAATGTTGAAGATCATATTATCATTAGAAAATCACATGGAATTAAGGATAATCCACTCACTCACCCGTAAGTTACTGCACGACAGAGGAAACGGCCGCTCACGTATTTATTGAGTGCGAAGAAGTGGCCGCCTACCGGGCCGAACACCTCGAATCAGTGAGGTCGCTCCCAAAAGCCATCGGCAACGTAAAGAGTCTTCTGGGTTTTCTGGTGGAGCTGGGGTGTCACGAATGATGCTGGCCACCTACGCAAAATAGGTGCTTTGACGTCGAGTTGCGGAAAAAGAGCCCGCCCTTAAGTATCATAAGAAAATCAAATGGAATTAAAGACAATTGTAGGCACGTTATAAATTACTAAGGCACGTTATAAATTACCCACTTACCTATAAGTTACTGCACGATAGGTTCTCGTCTGTTTATCAGGTCTGTTCCCAATGAGAGATGACGCAAAAGTGATACTAGCAGCCATTTTGAGCCTATTTATAGACCTTGATTTACTACCAATTTAACCATAGCATATCAACTTCCTGTGACCAGAGATGTAGGCGGAAGGGGCGTGACGCCACGTGAGTACAACCGGCGGAAACCGAATTGGCTTAAGAAGGTGGTGTTTTTACTGTTTTCACTTATTGGATTCCAGACGTTGCTGTATGGAACACATAATATTTATGGTATCAAGAAGTATTTGGTTTTCTGATGTTCTCTCCATTTATGTTTACATTTTCTATCTCTCAAAATATCCTTATAAAACTTTTTAAACGAATAGTTTATTATTACTTACTGTTTAATAAACGATTTTGTTATAATAACAGTTTTATTTGTAAAAAAAACCTGTGTTGTTGTAATAAAGCTTCCAATAATATTCAGGGGCTCGCAAAACCGTAACCCTAAGCGGTTAGAAAATAATTATAAGATTGTTGATAAAATTTTTATGAAGTTTGTGTGTGAAAAGTACTTAACATTATAATCAGAAATATTTTTTTTTTTTTTTTTTAATTTAGCCTGGGGCCTGATTTCAAGATGCGAGGGTCATGCTCGAACTGAACGAAAATTTGTACGTGACGATGGCAAGCATGACCGTCGTTTCCAAGAGACAGGGGAGGTCGCTGATGTGGGACGCCACTTGATACGCTTGCTGGCTGCGTCCCACATCCGAGAGACCTCAGCACTAGCATAGACCATCGCTAGGTACAGTTCCAATCAAACTTTATGGCGGATGTGAATAATCAGTTTTATGTGTAGCGGGACGCAGTGGAGCCAGGGGTATATGACTTTAGACTGCGCAAGCAAGGAAAAGAGTTTCGCGAACAAACAAAACCGTCAATAATCAATCGAGAAATTATATTATTTCATTAAAAATTAAAATATATCATTCATTAGTTGACTTTAATGATTTCACGAATCCATCCGAGGTATTTTCAAGCCTCTGATGTTAATAGTCGGATATTTTTTCGTAGCGAGAAATATTCCCCGTGATGATAGTATGCCAACCACTTCGTCGTTTAGGGACAGAGTTCTGCCAATAATCCTGTTAAATAAAACGTAACTGTAAATAGAGATACCGCAACGTGGCCCCAAAATTGTAAGCAACAAAATATACGCCACAAAGTGAATATACGCCACAAAGTGAATATACGCCACTAAGTGAATATACGCCACAACGCAAATATAGCCACAAAGTAAATATACACCACATAATAAATATACACCACCGAATAAATATACGCCGATTGATTTATTCTACCATTTGCCCCCGGCAATGCTTTATAGTGATCGCCGGCAGTTTTGCTTGAATTATTACTTCTATAAACTCTCATTTTCCTTTCTTGCACTTGTCTAAAGTATTCAGTTGATACGTACGTTATTTAGTCTTTTCTATTGAAATTTTCATATACGCCACAAAGTGAATATACGCCACAAAGTGAATATACGCCACTAAGTGAATATACGCCACAACGCAAATATAGCCACAAAGTAAATATACACCACATAATAAATATACACCACCGAATAAATATACGCCGTTTGATTTATTCTACCATTTGCCCCCGGCAATGCTTTATAGTGATCGCCGGCAGTTTTGCTTGAATTATTACTTCTATAAACTCTCATTTTCCTTTCTTGGACTTGTCTAAAGTATTCAGTTGATACGTACGTTATTTAGTCTTTTCTATTGAAATTTTCATATACGCCACAAAGTGAATATACGCCACAACGCAAATATAGCCACAAAGTAAAGATACACCACATAATAAATATACACCACCGAATAAATATACGCCGTTTGATTTATTCTACCATTTGCCCCCGGCAATGCTTTATAGTGATCGCCGGCAGTTTTGCTTGAAGTATTACTTCTATAAACTCTCATTTTCCTTTCTTGGACTTGTCTAAAGTATTCAGTTGATACGTACGTTATTTAGTCTTTTCTATTGAAATTTCAACATCACTTTTCACCCTTAGTTGATTTGGTTACTCGTGGTACAAGAAATTTTAGAACTCATGTGACCATAAGCCTTTCCCAACAGTATCGTAGGCATTTTTTTTCGCCCTGCTATCTCTGTGACAAGCCGTGATCAAGAAACACACCTATATTCAATGTATAGACGTATAGCTACTTATTACGTAATGAAATGCCTTCCTTTTCTAAACACTTCGAGAGAATTTTAATGTCATACCATTTTTTTGTGTACCTATACCTAAAGTAGAATCGTCCAGACATCATCGATGTTTGAAATAGACTGATTGAAATGCTCGAGTTTTCATTCCATTCCATCAGCCCTTTTTCATACCCCACTGCAGGGGCTTAGGTCTCCCCTCGAGATGTAGCTTAGAGCTTAAATCCACCACGCTGCTTCAATGCGGGTTGGCGGATTGTAACGACCGCCATCTATTGACAGCAAACGGAACTGACTGCTTAACTTGTTCTCCGAAGCACGGAGTCAATGGTAGTTAAACTAGGGACTTAAGTTAGAAAAAACTCATTGGTACACGCCCGGATTTGAGTCGCAGCCACATGGCCTTATAAATTTGAAACAGGTTCGCTGCGCTCGGACTATCACGACACAATTACATGATCACACTAATAT
Organism: Luffia ferchaultella; assembly: GCA_949709985.1. Classification (NCBI taxonomy): domain Eukaryota; kingdom Metazoa; phylum Arthropoda; class Insecta; order Lepidoptera; family Psychidae; genus Luffia; species Luffia ferchaultella. The sequence goes on along the minus strand of OX453266.1, from coordinate 5,499,002 downwards.
TAAAGTCGAGGTATCATGAGCTGTGTAGTGATAGCTCGACTTGAGTATTATTCTATTACGAATGACTCCGTGATTCTTATTATCCTTCAAGGAACAGTTTTTAAACTTTGGCATCACGGATGCTGGCACTGGGAAACAGTAATACGAATGTAAATTGTTTTCATACGTTACAAATGCATCGGCTGCTTCGCGGTGACTTTTATTTCGAGTGACTGTATCTTATAATTGCGGACCATGCCCAACTACTGTGACACCGCAATCCATGTAATATATCCATGGTGTAATATTATTATATATGTAATGTAATATTATTATTATTATCAAAATAAATAAATAAATATTAGATTGGAATACATACGAATGTAATCAATTAAACTTTTATTTTGATATACAGACATTTCTAGCAATTCCTGTGTATAATTAAACTAATAAACGCAGGTTTTAATTAACACTCATAAATAAATATTACTCGTCGCAATATTATCAATATCTATATATTTTACAAAAAAAATACACATTTTCAGCAGAACTATGTAATGAGTTACGCTCTGTTGTTCAATTGTAGTATACATAGATCGCGTCAAACTTTATGGCGGATCTGAATACAACGCTATAAGCGCAGGTAGTCATATACCCATCGCTCCACTGCGTCCCGCTACCACCTAAAACTGGTGATTCCGACGCGACTTGTGCCTACTTTCGGATCCACCATAAAGTTTGATTGTAACTGTACTACGTGACAACAGTTGTATCTCATGAATGTTAGATGCCAACACTCAGAATATATACAAATCGTTTCCTTAGCCAGTGACTGACCTTGTATAATATTTAAAAATCTTTGTATAAGGCCAAATAAAACACGCACATACAATAATTTAATTTATTCAAACGTTTTCATTAACGAGTTTAAACCTTATATAAACTATATCGAAAATTTAAAGGCCGCCTTAATTTGTTTCTATTATTTTTCACTTTTTAAAAATAATAGAAACAAGCGATAAAAAAATGTTCTTAGCTAATATTCTATTACTGAAGTATAATATTTATATCTTGAGTAAAAGAAAATTAGGTCGCTAACTTTGGTGTTGCCTTTGAGCATAGTATTGTTGCAGTAATCAAGTGACTTTAATAAATATCTTAATTTATTCTCCCATCATGTCTTCATATTGTTTCCTGAAGTGATCACCGACCGGGAAAAAATCCCAACACCTTTGGGTGTACATGTTCCACATGTATGTTTCTTGACCTAAAAAATTATAAACAAAGCTAATTGGTTTTGTACATTATTCCCACTTCAGAATTTTCGGCGCTGCAGCTTTTGGTAATATAGATTTAATTAACTTTCTATTACTGTAATAAATCTCAATACTTTTAAAGTAATAATAAATTATATCGGTGTCCCAAAATCAACGTCGATCCGAAAACAAGTATTGAGGGAAGTGGTGATAGTTATCAGAAAAATAAAAAAAAAATCTTAATCATGCGCTTTTAAATTTATAGACACCAAAAAAAACGAGTAAACTGACATTCTGTGATGATGTGAGGCGGTTACGTTTTAATTTTAGACTGTAATTTGCGGAAGGGATATTCAGGGTTACATCGCAAAAAAAACGAATAAAAAGTAAAAGATTTGCAGTCATTGTCTTTGAAAATCATTACAATTTCAGTTTTATCGTTTTTTTTTGGTGCTTTATTTTTTATTTTTCCGATAACTATCACCACTTTCCTCATCGCCTGTTTTCGGCTTGACGTTGATTTCTGGGACAACTTTCATGAAGAGAAATAATTTAAACAATCCTATATGTTCGTTACCTTTGCTGTGAGATGACGGGCTTCCGACTTGGGAAAGTGGGGCCGTGACCCTGGCTCTGGGTCGTTTCTGGCGCAGAGGCTCGCCATAGCGATCCGACGCGGTAATGCTGCGAGCATTATGGAGACCTTTCAGCTGGGTTCGACAGAGAATGGTTATTTTAAATCTTTTAATTGTATATATATCATTTATTTCAATTTTATTATTGTCTTACAATTATTATTTAGAATACTTATTACATATACAATTTTATTTTTTAACAGATTTTTTCATTTTAATATTCGTCTGATAGTCCACTCAATATTAAACGTTAAGATATATTTAACGTACCCATACTACGTGACCCGTTGGGGGGAAGGGGTCTTCAAAATACAACGCTTGGTCACAGAGATGGGGGAGAGGTTTAGGTCTTCGTCACGTAGTCAATATCCTCTAAGAAAAGACAAAAAGACTTGTTTAGCAAATAAAGCTCCTGTTACAATATGTTTTTACATATTACATTTTGGTCGTGATGGTCGTGATAGCCCAAAGCGCAACGAACCTGTCCCAAATTTATAAGGCCCCATAGGGACATGCTCCGAATCCGGGCGTGTACCAATAAGTTTTTCTGACTTAAGTACATAACTATCATTGACTCCGTGCTTCGGAGGGCACGTTAAGCAGTCGGTCCCGGACGCTGTCAATAGATGGCGGTCGATACAGTCCCCAACCCGCAGTGGAGCAGCGTGGTGGATTTAAGCTCCAAGCCCCCTCCTCACCCTGGGAGAGGCCTAAGCCCCTGCAGTGGGGTAAAAATGGGCTGATGAAGATATTACATTTTTCACTCGTAATTAAAGGCATACACGCACTCTTGGCGTCACGTGACAAGTGCCGTATTAATAAAGGGAAGTATAAGCTAATTGATTTTTTTAAACTATATGTTTGCAAAAAATTATTTAAAACAATATTGATGAATTACTAAGTGAAAAATACGAGGGGGGGAAGGGATCTTGGCATATACTACGGGAGGTCACCGAGGGGGGGCGGAGGGGTTAAAATTGTTAAAAACAGGTCATATAGTATGGGTACGTTTCCTTACATAGAGCAAGGAGCTCAGCCGATACGTTTTTAGGGTATATCACATAGACATATATATACTAGCGTAGGAGACCAACTGACATCTAAACATCGCATGACCGAAACGGAAATGAGTATGTGTGCAAAATTCACATGTGGTTGAGCCAGTTTTAGTGATGTGCATGGGTGTTTTTTATATTATCGATAGCACGTAGTACTTTCATGATAATGTGTCGTTGAAATTACCGCGTTATCATAAGTCGAAATCGGCAATCCTATTTATTATTTTGAATCTGCTATACTACATAATTTTTGTTTTGAGTAACTTTTCCTAACTTTTAGTTTTTTAAAATGACAAATCATCAATTAGTCAATTCAAATGCCATTTCCTTTACACCAATAAATATTTTTTTTTGTTAAAAGTTGATAATAAAAAAATTGCAGAAGTAAAGAAAGCGTTAACATCATTATGGAAATTTTAATATTTAGTTGAATACAAGCCAAGTAATAAATAAAACAATATAAATAAACGATTTTTATTTTTAATGACAATACGTCACGTTGCAACGCATAACAACAAAATTTTAACTCTTTGTAAACAAAAAAATGAGAATGTACAAAACAAAAACATTTACAATGGAGAAGTTCATGATGTTTAAAATATACAATTTAACTCGATAGAATTGAAAGATAAACCAAAACTAATAAAACAGTGAAAGTTTTTTTTAAATTCGTCAATAAATGACTGAGAAATAAATTATTGATATTTATTAATTTGACGACCGTTTAGCCTAGTGGGTAGCGACCCTGCCTACGAAGCTGGAGGTCTGGGTTCGAATCCTAGGTCGGGTCAGTATTTATATGATGAATATCGATACTGGTACCGGGTCTTGGTTGTTATATGTATGTGGTGTCTTCGCTTGGTACCCAAAACACAAGCTAATGCTTAGTTTGGGGCCACGACGTTGTAATGTGCACGTTATTATTATTATTATGTATTTTCGTGTGGTTTGACTGGTGGCTTCTTTCTGCCCATGACGTCACATTGTCTACTCCATTGAGTGTCGCGTCGTCTCACTACACCACAAATTATGCCTTGGATGCCTTGGACTAGTCTATAATATTTTTTGTTTCTTTATGTAATAGGTAATTAAGTTTTATTTGAATATAAAAAACAAGTTTTTGTAAAAGACAAAGTGATAATTTGCCTAAAATTGATATTTTCACTGTGATGGACTTTTTCTTCAAATCCATTTTATATTAGTGCTGAAATAAAGGTTTAGGCTCTAAAGTTGAAGGTCCTGGTGATATATCCCGGTAAACGTACGCTGACACCGATCGCTTGGTCTTCAGATTGACCTGTACAGAAATTACAGTTGGCATAAATGCTCTGACTTTAGATATTAAGTATTATTAGTATATTACTTAATATACCTACTTAGTAAGCACATATGAAAAAAAAGAAACCCCTAACGGCACAAATTCAGTAGGTATAGATCCTTTCTTCAAAAGTCGTCGGTGATTTAGTTAGACAAAACAGTTATCCGTAAAATGTCTACTGTAAACCAAAGAATGTTTTCGAGGAGTCCCACCTGTTCTATTTAACATTTTTCCGTGTTTACAGGAAACCTGGATATTATGAAATAGTCATCATTATCAGGAAGCATTTTTTAACACCGCAGTTTCTTGGAGGAAAATGAGGTTAAACTATTGTATACAGTAGTTTTGTCATTCAAAGTTAAATTATTTACGACGTTCATAATCAGAGAACAGATAGAACGTCAGACTTTAAATCATAAATAAATAACGATTAAAATTAAATAGAGCATCAGATTTTAAATCATAAATAAATGAAGATTATAATTAATTGTGTATATATCTTATATTTTCATTTGAAAAAGTCTTGTATTTACATATATACCCTATGTGTAGTATATATGTATAGATGTCATACTTTCTCTTACAATGTGCTACCAGGCTAAATAAACCTCACAATATGTTTAAAAACAGTTAACGACATCATTCCAGTGGAACAGGTGCAATTAGGTAATATCAAATTTACAAAATATTTATATTTGAAAATATCGACATATCGATAGATTTTGTGCAATCCCTATGCTTAATTGTTACATTGTAATTTTACACAATATTTTTGTATCGTACACATAATTGTTTAAAATAACAAATTATTTACAAAATAAAGTATTTACCGTATACTACTGAGGTATAACCAAGTAAATTTAGGATCGCTTTTTATAAAAATAAGCATTAAGATAACAATATGTTATTGGCAGTACTTACCGGTGAAATGTCTCTTTATTTGGATTATTAACATATGTTACAGTGCAATTTAAAACTGAACACGACACCATTTTTATCACAAGAATTAATTTTTGTAGAATTCAAAACGATTATAACACAAAATAGAAAACAAAGCTGGACCTTATTTTGACAAGTGAGTCTAAATGAGACTAAATGTGTTCAAAGAGGTTTTATGTCAGATTTTCTTGCATTTCTTTCTCGCATGTAGGATTTCCGCAAAGAGCTGGATGTCATTCGCACACTGTGTTCCTCTCTTACGCTAGTATATACACCTTTATGGTATATCATATATGTTTAAATTACCAGTATATTCAGTGTCCAGTTTATTAATCAGATGCATCAAGAAAAACAGGTAGGTGGCTAAATTATGTTCTCTCTGGACGTGCGTGTCGAAACCGTGTGGAACCTGGAAATTAAACAAGTATAGTTTAATTTTATTTTAATAACTCAGCGGCGCTTTCCTGAAGCACGGTCATTGAGATAGTTGGCAAAAAAATCTAAACAGCAAATTATATCAGGCTATTGTGCCCCACTGCAGAGGGTAATAGGGTGCAGAGGATAAGGGTGCTTAAAGCTTAATCCACCACGCTGTTCCAGTGCGCGTTGGTGGAGTTTAACGACTGCCATCATCAAGTGGGACCGACAGCTTAACGTGCTCTCAACTGACAATATATATAATATAAACATGTAATCCAAGAACAAATCGACTGATGAAGGCGTTCCTCAGGTGTATGGTGACACACACGTGTCGTATATAGTAATAGAGAACAAAACATAAAAAACCAGCCAAATGCGAGTCGGGCCACGCACAGTATAGGGTCCAGTGGCTGACCGTCACTATATGCGTACTTAGAAAGAGGCTTTTTGATACTATACTCATATTGAGTTTACGATATAACAGCCAATAACGACGAATGCTTATCAAAGTACTTTTTAAACAAAAAAAGTTTTGCTTTTCGGGGGGGGAAGCACTTGACTGAAAAATATGATCACTTTAAAGCTTGATAATTCGCAAATGGATCCCGGAATCTAATAAAATGTTTATAGACAAGTAAGAAGAACATTCCCGCTTTAGGTGTGGTACCCAAAAACAAATATTGTTTTCAATATTTTCTTTACAACTTCATAGGCGTGATTAATATAATATGAAGTCTCTGAGTTAAATCGCGGACAGACGGATGGACATACTTGGAGAAACTATAAGGGTTTCTAGTTAGTTACTACAGAACCCTATAAAGAGATAAGAACAGCCAAAAGATGGCATAGACTATCTAGATCAATAAATAAGCTCACTTCCAGTGGTACAGTTTTGGCCGCTTTATACAGATTCTACGCATTATGATAATTTATTCCAAGAGCAACAGTCCTATTTTCTGGCATCAATAAGTGTAATTCATCAACCCGCACTGGAGCAGCGTGGTGGATTAAGCTCCAAGCCCCCCTCACCCAGTGGTGAGGCCTAAACCCCTGCAGTGGGGTGTAATGGGCTGATGGAATGGAAGTATAATTCCAGCCACTCGCCATCCCTTTCAATTTCAACTAATTGATATGGTTTTTATATAAATAATTTTTATTCAAATTTCACCAAATTTGGGGGCTGGCTACCACTAGATTGAAAAAGAAGTCATTAATTAATTAATCCATAATATCACAAAATATATCACTAAGAATAAGTCATGTTTGGGCAGGGCCACACTAACGTTGCACGTCATTTTAAATTACCCCCAAAAATTGTCCCTACACTTGCTTTTGAGATTGTGTAACCACACAGGTAACGGGAAAATTAAAGGCGATATATATATATAAATAATAAATATACACACGTTATTCTAACGAAATTATCCAGCACCTTATACAACTCTTCTTTGCCAGTGCCGCATATAAAGCAGTTGAACTCTTTGACGGACTCCAACTGGTCACGCAGCTCACCGAACGCATCGACGATCAAACCTAAAACATTGGTATGTTATAAAGTGGACCTTCTTACAATATCGAGGATTGTTAAGAAAAACGTCAAGTGATAAAGGAAAGAATACGACCATCAATAACATGAAAATTTACATCTGACACTATTTCTACTCGTGTCGTGATAGCCCAGAGCGCAACGAACCTGTCTCAAATTTATAAGGCGCCATTGGGCCATGGTTCGAATCCGGGCGTGTACCAATGAGTTTTTCTGACTTAAGTACACAATATCACTGACACCGTGCTTCGGAGGGCACGTTAAGCGGTCGGTCCCGGACGCTGTCAATAGATGGCGGTCGTTACAGTTCCCAACCCGCAGTGGAGCAGCGTGGTGGACTTAAGCTCCAAGTCCCCTCCCTCCTCACCCTGGGGGAGGCCTAAGCCCCTGCAGTGGGGTAAAAATGGGCTGATGATGATGATGACTATTTCTACTTGCTGGTAGTAAGTTCACTAATTCATTTGTTAACTCGATTACAGAAAGTACAGCTGGCGCCAAACTTCTTCTATTATTTTTTCATTTTCATTTATTATTTTCACAGACAAACAGCCACTAATAAGGACACTCTATTAAGTCTAAATCAGATTTCTTGCTAAGATCGTGTGAATGATTGTTTAACCTCTAGGGCGCGTGTGGTACAGCATCTGTACCAATGAAGTTTTTACGCCAAGTACTTTCTTTTTATGAAAAATATTATGTAGAACATAGTTAACCGCTAAGTGTCTACGAAAATATCACCACTTTATTATAATATTCAAAAATCTTAGGATGGGCGTGCTTTCGACTTTGACAAAACGGAAGCTCTAACGTACAGCGCTATTTTTGATAGACGCGCTAGACAGGTTAATCCCATTGGATTGGAAAAACAGAACTTCGGCGTTAAACTCGATCCATTAGCCATCGTATATCCAACTCACCCTCCAAGATAGCCAGCAGGATGACGATGATGATGAAGAAGAAGGACATATCGAAGATGATCCTGTACACATCGGAATCACTTTCATCGGGAGGCTCCAAATCGTCTCCTATCCCACCACTGGCTCTGACGCCTTTATACAAGTTGAACACGAATCACTGTAAAAGAAAAGAATAAGATAAAGACGAAAGACAAGCGAGTTAAATAATAATAATACCTGGCAGGTCCCACACAGCGCCATCTAGTCCGAAACTACACAAAGCTTGTATTATGGGTACTGGACAACTGCTTTACATACTTGAATATTTTTTATGATAGACATTTTACACTCAGCCACGGAATAATTAGACATGTTCATGCACACAAATATTTGTCCTGAGCGGGGATCGAACCCGCGAACCTTGCTCCGCAATTGGGTTCGTAACAGGCGTATTCAGATATAGCCGACGTGGAGACGCTTATTGTCTGCCAATGCGACGTCAGCAGACAGTAAGCTACTAAGTTGCAGGTAGATCTGAAATGCCCTTGACTCTATCTGACATATGTCGTATAATATGTGATTGTTATCTCTGGGTTTGCAGCATGCGTGTTCCATAGCGTGGGACTTGCCGGTCAACAACACCGAGCGGGCCCGTGCAAGCGTCAGTAATGTGTAGGTCTGTGCATTTTAGACTTAATCTTGAGCAAACCGTCTGCTTGATATAGGTTGTTACGCTCTGTGCTGTTAAACTGGAGAAAATAAAAACAGTTCTTATGTACTAAAATCCAAAGGCACCTCGTTTATTGCGCTTCACGTAAACTCGAGTGAGCAACCACGTCATCAACAGCCGGTTTCCATCAACCATTTTTTTTTCTCAATCCACACAAGCCACAGGTTTGCGCGGAGGCCCTTATATTGTTGACCAGCGTCGCATCGAAATCACTCTATCAGTACATACGTATTTCCTATGGCTGTATAAATGAGGCACGAATTGTTTTCATAACTAGCGAACTCCCGCGTCGTCAACTATCACTGCAACATGTTTGTATAAATCGTACTTAAACTTAAACACTTCTAACTAGGGTAAAAGGGAGATCCATTTTTTGTCGTCCTTTCTTATATCACTTTCTTTTCCACTATTCACTTGTTATTTCAAAACTGAAATGTAAATCACACGATAAAAAAGCTCATATTAAAAATATCCTTTATTTTAAAATCACAAACAATTATATTTTATTTATATGTATGGCTGTCTAACTCAGATTAGGGTAACATAAATTGCTCTCCTAAAAGTCCTCTATCTGCCAATAAAAGTCCTATCGAAACCGGTTCATCCGTTCCAGAGATTAGCTCGGACAAATAGATAGACACAATAATATAATAGCCTACGTTTCTGCGGTTTTAAGGTCCATTTTAATTATTGTATAGAGAATTTTTCAAATCGGATTACTAATTTCGGACATTACCTTGAACACCCAAATAAAAATAGACTAGCTCTTTATAATAATAGTACAGATAAATTAGTATACAAAAATTTTAGATCATGGCTGGATTTGACACAATAACTGACTATCATGGTCCAAGTCATCTTCATTTTTAGGGTATCAAGCAGAAATTCATATCAAATACTCAGGTCTATAATACCTTTAAGCTGTAACAAAATCAAACTTTTATATCAACGCAATCAAAAGAAACAGCAATTTAAGCCGCATATTTTGAAACTCGCAAGTACTCGCAAGGGAATCAAAACCTAAAGGATGCTTCCAGTCGACCTTTCTAGGTCTGGAAGTATCCTTTAGGTTTTCATTTCAATTTCAAGATTCTTCTTGAAATTTGTCATAAAGCAACGTTTTGTAGCACACATAAAGGAAAAATTTCGAAAACCTTAAATTTTTAGTTACATCACATAGGTAATATTATTTTTTTTAATAGTTTTGAACTTATTACCATTTTCCTCATGTTATATTGTACGGTGGTATGGGACCCTTCGTGTGCGAGTCCTACTTGCACTTCGCCGATTTTCGTTTTGACTCGGCCAATCGACTGACCGATCGGCCGAGTGGTCTAAGACCCTAACTGCGGAGCCAAGTATCGCTTCCCGCCCAGGACAAATATTTGTCAAATATTCCCCCAGCCTTCCCGCTCAGGACAGATATTTATCCTGGGCGACAAGCGATCTTTGACTCCACGGTTAGGGTATTTGAAGGGAAAGGCACACAAATGGGTGCATGAACATGTATATTTGTTCCCTGTCTGGGTATTAAAAAAGTACCTGTGTATATATTACAAAAAAGAATATTTATGTATGTATACCAGTTGACCAATACCCCATATACAAGCATAATATTTACTTACTTTGGGATTAGATGGCGCCGTGCGGGATGTCCCAGGCATTATCATTCTCCCAGGTATTATTAATTACAACAAACATACGTTTTTATTGAAACATAGTAAATATATCGCCTCATACACAGGTAGTTAAGAATCGTGTAATTTCTTACCGTAAGCATGTCGTGACAATTCTTTTTGACTTCATCATCTTCTTCTTGTACATTGAACTTGCAGAAGAAGTTTAACACTACCACTGTGTAAATGTACACAATTATTGTCAGCAACATCGCCGTCAAGACGAGCTGAAAAAGAATAAAAACCTCTGCATTATGTTGTTGGATGTGCGCCGCCGTTTGGATACTATAGCAGAATGGGAACCCTATTATTAAGTCTCCGCTGTCCGTCCCTTCGTCCGTCTGTCACAGGGCTGTATCATCTGAACCGTAAGTAATAGGTAGACGAAATTTTCACACAGTATGTATTACAATAGCAGCAATAAAGCAAGTGATAAACAGAACACAATTAACTGCACTAAACGCATTTGTGAAGCAAAATTAACACATTATTTGTTAAGCCTAGATTACAAACAAACAGAGGATATTCTACACACATTCGAATAGCACTCAAATCTTCCTCTATTCCCATCTTGCAAGCACACGCACCATTCTCACACCCTCATCATACGCTCCGGACCAACTGACCACCAAAAGTCACCACTAGTGGTCAGTTGGCACTTTAATTTCTCAACTGGCTACCAGTGATCAAATGACACAATGGTATGCCCATTTCACCACCAGTGGTGTAAATTGTCCCATTTGACCACTGGTGATGAATTGGGCATAGAACTACTGGGGGTCGATTAGGAACAATTTTTAATCTTATTTATGAGTCCCTGTAAGTTGACTGTCGTCGAGTAGGCCTTCGAGTCCGATTGGACGCTGCGAGCGTATACATAAGTTAATAAGATAATTTTCTAAATTTTATTACAAAGGGGTTAGAAACAAAAATAAAAATAGTATTTAGGAAATAACACCTCAAATTTTAATTTTTATACATTTTTATGTTACTTTCATCAAATTGCAACGCGTAGACGACAATTTTACACGACTTTTTTGCGTTTATTCAGCACAGAACACATACTTTTTACAGCACTATTTAAATAATAAGGCAATTTTTTGTACATTTACAAATATACTACATGCCTCGTACATTTGATTTTTCTGTGATTGGTATTCGCTACCAGTTCGCTAAAAAAAAACCCTGAAAAATCTGTTGTTTCGTACTTACTCAAAAACGTATGTTTAAATTTACTTTTTACTTATTTATATTATGTTGTTACATATATTGTTATACATATATTATGTTGCTAACTAAATGAAATATCTTAGATTTACTAGATAAATAGGTGATGTATGACTATGCATTAAAAAAATGTAGAATACATTAATGGTTATTGAGTTGACCTGAAAAAATAGTGCTTTTCATTTCAAGTCAGTAGGGAGCCTTAATTAATTACCTATGATTCTTAATAGACATATACCACTTTATTTGTCGTTTCATTATAAGTTAGAGGAAAATTATACATGCTTCATTGTCATTATTTGCTGGGGTAATCTGCAGCCTCCAAGCAGACTATATCTAACGGTTTAATTGTGTATTGCACGTTTTTGTATTAATAATAAAGCCTTTATCTTTATAATAATAATAGAGAAATCGGACTGCCAAATTGCCACCAGTGGAGAGATTTGGTAGACCATTTCACCCCTAAATCTCACCACCAGTGGTCAGTTGAAACGAAAAATTTCTCAATTCACCACTGGTGATGAATTGGGAAAATATTGCTCCCAATTGACCACCAGTAGTCAGATGGGAAATTTTTGTCTCAACTGACCACTGGTGGTGAGATTTGGTGGTGAAATGGTCCTAAGTGTCATCATACACCCCCATACCATAACCCACGTAAAGGCCCTCTGTGCTTGCGATGCGTCTTCACTCATTTCTGCTTTGTGAGCTTCATAGTAAAATGCTCTCACAATGCCGTCACTATCAGACGTCCATCTTATGAAACCATAAATTCATTTTTAACCGTTCATAGTAATTTTTTTCTCATTCATTCCAAAAAGTGTTAGTACGCCCCACATGTGAAACTCGTTCAGAATGGAAACGTTAGTCATGTGCGCTATCCAAAGGATCCTGAGCATTCGTCTCCAGCACCATATTTGAAGGGCATCAATATTGCGTCTGCCCTTTAGCTTTTGTGGTATACCACTTTGGTTAAAATATCCCTAGGCAGTATTTAATGTGTATATGGATTACCTAGACAAATATGAGCAATCGCAGCTGTCAGCAACTGAGAAAGTGCGCGTCGGGTTGAAATTGTTCACGGCCTTGGTACCAGGTCACACCAATTGGTTCCTCCTAAAAAATGTGTAAGACCATAAAATTCATTATAATTACGTACAGGCGACGCTCACGTCACACACCCGAACGCCTAATAGTATTTAGATTATGGGTAAATCAGTAATGCTGTCGCGTTTGACACTTTTGTTTCATATTCTCGTGACGCGCTGTCATGGTGACGTGCGCAATAGAATATGTGACTAATATTTACAATATTAATAATAATAATAATAACAATAATAACACACACAATCACAACAACGCCTAGGTCCCAAACTAAGCATTAGCTTGTATTTTGGGTACCAAGCGAAGACAACACATACATATAACAACCAAGACCCGGTGCCAGTATTAATATTCATCATATAAATACTGACCCGACCTAGGATTCGCACCCGGGACCTCCAGCTTCGCAGGCAGGGTCGCTGCCCACTAGGCTAAGCGGTCGTCAAGTATTTATATTGTATGTATATGTATATTGTATAAGTATGTATATTGGATTTATCAAGAGAATATAAAAATAAACTTTACACGATAACAGGATTTATAAACAAAATAATATTCGGTTGAAGAATATGGAAATTTTAAGCTATTAAAATTATATCTCTGTCTCTTTGTTGCATAATGTAATTTAACATTATTTTAAATAGTCTGACGTCACAGGTAAGTACGCCATATATTATTGCTTTTTCTATCTAATAAAACATTTTACACATGGTGTTATTGACAAAATAAATAATAAATAATATTATTATTCATGACTTTGTTACATTTGATGTTTTTTAAAATTATTATATGCAATGATATATTTAGAAAACTTTTTCGTATGAAAAAATAAAAAAAATTGTCATCTACCCAGCCTATTGAGTGAAACCGACAGCCATGGAAACTTTGATTTATCCAAAAATATTTTTAGAAAAAATGTATCAGGGTTAAGAAAATACTTATTTCAAGCATGTCTATTAAAACCCAACGCTGCTGTCAAATTAATTTACTCAATGGTTATTCTAAACAATTTTAAAATTAAAAAAAAAATACACTTACCAGAAGCCAAAGTGCAAAACGTAAGATTAGGCGGCAATGGGTCAGTATATTCATCGTACTCTGCAGCAGTGGGTAAAGACGACGCCATGTCGTTGCTCCACGTGCTCATCTCAAAACCCTGGAATAAATAAATAATAATTAATAATACTAGCTTCCGACCGCACTTGGTCCGTATGGTATACTTGTCATCTTATTAATTTATTTTATTTTCACTTTTTTGGAGGAACAACAGTTTAATTTAGTGTGCATGGTTTACAAGGTAATTTCGATGAAGCCAATTACAGCTCCTCACAGATAGAAGTACAATTAATAAAAAAGAACAATGAACAAAAACACACGGCTATAACCTTTGATATTAAAGTTTAGGTTATACCCTAAACCTATTCGTTACTGATTAACCATATTTGGTCAGATTGAAAGTTACGACCTATTTAATTAACAGAGACAATTGATTTATAATGATTGATGACTAGTTAAAAGGTTAATAGTTGGTTAACTATCATATTTATGACTAATCAAGTTATTTGACAAAAAACATTTGGCTCATTCGCTGCCTCGCCACTACGCGACTAGTGTTGAATAGGTCAAGTCTATTTCTGCACATAATTTATTAAAGTTGTTACTGGCACGCCACATGAAACTGTTTTGCGCGCACGTAGTCTACACGCATGTGAGCTCTTTCATACGGTCGTGCGAAAGAGCTAGGCTGCGGAAAAAAGAGACGGAGACGGCCTGCCATCTCTCCTCCCGCGCCCCCGCTGCACCGCAGTACCTATTCGTAGGTTGCGACAGAGCGAGATTCAAATGGGAAATCGAGGGACCGCGACTTTAGCGTGTTTTGGCCAATACAGGCCATACAGAAGCCAAATAAAATTTAAAAAAATAATATACAATCTCTTTTACATGTAAGAGGTTTGTTTTGGAAAAAAAATAGATTTCGTTCTCATTTGACCAGATCAGAGCTGTCCAATCTTAAGTAAATTGGAGGCAAATATTACGCTTTTTGGGGGTTGATAACTAAGATATTTACAGAAATTTCGGAATTTTGTTATAACACAAACCTAGTTTTACCTCAAATAATACTATTGACTGATCGAGTGGGCGAGTGGTGAGAGACCCTAGCTGTGGAAATTTTTAACAAAATTAAGTTTTTGAGATATACATACAAAAATATGCATGTGACGCCATCTTTATATGTTACACAGTTGCATTCGAATGTTTCCATTTCAATACGCGTTTTTCGGAAATAATAATATATGGGACATCCCACTGATACAAATAACTGATATACATACTTAAATATTCTCTTATAATATACATATACAAGCAGAAATTTTTGTCACCATCCAAATTTTAATAATGTAAATATAATGAAACATGAATGAAAAATAATGAAACACTAGTTTTTTGTTTAAGTGTCACTCAGTACAAAAGTATTGACAAATAGGGCGACAACGTTGTCGAATTACCGTGGAGAACACGGATAACTTATGATTGCGTCAATCAGCGGCCGCCGGTGAAATACTTTTTTCTCTACACCCGTGATTGTACTTTTCTCATTCATATTTAACTTAGTAATCACGCTGTATAGATGCTCGAGTGGAGGCCACGTATTGGGAAGCGAAGCGTTGGATGCCCCCCGACAAGGTGGACTGATGACCTAAAGCACCATACCGGGCGTAATTGGATGCGGAAGGCGGAAGACCGTGTGTGGTGGCGAGCCTTGGGAGAGGCTTATATCCTGCGGTGGAGAGACACGGGCTGATGATGATGATGATGATAGATACTTTATAATATTTTTGATGTGGAAAAATTTCAACCTAATTTTTTTTTCAAGAATGGAGTGTTTAGATGTTACCTAAAGCCTAGAAAAAATTTGACTGATGATAAATAAATCACTTGGTATTGATACTTTTTTTTTACATCCAGACACGAAACAAATATTTGTGACATGTTCATGCACACAAATATTCGTATCGGGCAGGAATCGAACCCGACCCATGGTTCTGCAGTTACAGTCTCCAACCACTAGGCCGATCGCTGAGTCAACCGATTCGTAATTTATATATTATATCTAATTTCTGTGTCACTTACGCTTTCAGTATCTTCTCTTGCAATATGTCATTTAACGTTTTATTCTTGACCTCAACCGGCTCTATGTTTTCTTCTCAAATCTACCTCTTTCTCTTTTATCGCTTGTCTGTTCACGTCTTCAACCTCTTTATTTTTGTCCGATTTCTCGTTTTCATTGTCGTTCAACACTTCGGCCAAACTATTTCCAAAATCTAAAGGTGGCCATTCAAAACCCGGATAAGTCGCGTCGTCGATTTTTCGGTATACCGAGGCTGATGTCGATCGAAACCGAGGGTCGTATCTCATCAGCTATTAGAAGCGCGTTTATTCTGTAATGTTATAATGATATCTTTGATTATTTATGCCTAGACAGAGTCATGTGAATGCAAGGTCATCATAAAAGGGGCCAAATCTTATACGTGCGTAACTTTATTTAATTTATTTATATTAAAGAGAACCAACAATTATACACAAATTAAAATAATTAGCAGTGAGTGGTTAACAGCCAACTATTTACAGGTTCCCACTGATAGAAATTAACATAGGAAACCTCCTGCCCCCTTCCCTCAACCCCTCCCACCCCCCAACCACCTCGAAACACATATATGCAGAAACATACGCTTGTCGGTCAAACCTCCAACTAATAAGTTTCAACCATAAAGAATCCATTGGTGAGCAAACGCCTCATAGAGTGTGTAATTCATAGAAATAGCAAAGCTCCCCGCGCCGCCTCACCGCTAGAGACACGGTAAGACATTTACTGTACGAGACGAAGCGTTCCATTCAGCGGGGGCGTGAGACGCGTTTGCCCGGGGAAAACGTCCACATAATGTCATACTTACACATGAAAAGTTACATCACTTAACAATGTTTCTGAACGGTCGCCTGTTTTTTTTTATATAAATGGACATGTGGCTACAATGTCACCAGAGAATCGTAAAACGATTAATTCGGAATAGTACACCATTTGTTTGCCAGAAGTATTTAAAACAAGACGAAGGTACAACCGACAACGCGGAATCATTCTTCATCATGACAATGCCAGCTGTCACATGTCGGCCGAAATGACTCAGTTTTTGGAAGGACGAAACATTTAATTGACAGGTCATCCACCGTACAGCCTCGCTTCGGCACCCAACGATTTCTATTTATTTCCAAGCATAAAGAATAAATTACGTGGTCAACGTTTTGAGGCCGTTCAAAATGCACGTTTTGGAGATACCCCAATCAGGATGGAAAATATGTTATGATAAAAAAGTGCATCGATCGTCATGGCAAATATTTTAAAAAGCAATTAAATCATAGTAAATGACAGATGCAAGTTTCTTATTGTTATTCCGGATTAATAAATAGCAGCTCTCGTATAAGCATCAAATACTAATTAAATTTGAAACGGGCGAAATCGTGTAATGCAGGAAACGTCACCAAATATGAAGAATGTCAAGAACAATGTGAAATGACAAGTGTAAGTAGTCGAGTGTCAAAATGACGTGCGGGTTTTACGACGAGGTCAGTGGTTTAATTTCGCTGTTAACTGTTGGAAAGAGAAATAAACAATTTCGTTCGTGGCACAAGTTTACGTCTTTTGTTTATTTAATATCTGGATGGAACCTCGCAATACAAAGTCAACAAAAAGTATGAGTAAACTTTTATATACTTGTGTGTATGACTCAACAGACCACAAACACTCGCTACGCCATACTGACCATGTACAAACCATGTACAGACGCCTGCGCTCTGATCTGAACACTTTGTATTTTGATCATTATCAAATTTCAGCTAAAATCGTGAAAAAGACTCAGTTTGCTACAACTAGCGTGCATGGCGAGACTTGTTGGAGAGATGCACCTCTCTGTTCACCCGTCGACCGTTTTGAACGGTGTTCAGACATGAGAGCAGACGTCTATACAATCTCTGCATACATAAATTACAACCGAACAGTTAAGTAATATTTTTAACTACGTTATTTTGGCACCGACTCCCTATCCAGACGTTATATCTGCTGTTCGGCTGAATGTAGTCCAAACTTATAAAGCGTGTAGAGCTTACCGAACTAAACAAAGTTATAAAAAAAATAAACTTTAAACATGTTTTTCTCGGTAACCGTTAGTTTGCACCATTTTCTCACTTGAAACTGTTTAGTTCGGTAACCTCTATAAGTTTGAACTACGTTCAGCCGAATACCCGGTGTGAAATTCTAAAATGTTTACATCATATGCCCATGATCAAACTACCTGTATAATACACACGGCAAAGCGATTAGCGGCGCCGCGAAAGGATGCACACGACATAGCTCAGGCACTAGTATTTGCTTTTGCTCAGACGAAACCGGCAGCGCTACGCCTTTACGGTTCACGTATCTGTAACAGGTATCGCATATGATTTTGTTAATAACGATTTATTTTTTTAAATTATTTCACCGTTATGATATATTAAGAAAACTCATATAAAATAATTTTTAAAAAAAATCGTCAACTAGTCAAGTATTAGTCACTTATTGGTGTCGTAATAGCCGTAGAGTGGCGAGCGAGAGTCTTGTTAGAAGGTCGTGGTTCGAATTCCAGATACCGGCATCTACCAATGAGTTTTATCTGACTTAAGTTAATACTAATAAATTAACTGCTAATAATAAACTTTTAATTTAAAACTTTTGTACAAAAATATTTTAGCTGTAAAAGGCTTATTACACAGCAGATACTTGTTTAAGTGATCGGAGAGGTCTGGACGTTAACTTAAGCAGTTGGTATGTTTTGATTCATTTTGCTTTATGTATTGTTGTTGCTTTATTTATTGTATTGTTGTAAAGAGTTATTGTTATTTTTATATCCTTATTACTGATACTTATAATGTCTTGAAAAGAGTAACTGCTGAGTTTCTTGTCGGTTTTTCTGCTACATTCTGAACCCCTAGTAACTACAAAATGAAATATCGATCGAGTGGTTAGTGACCTTAAATGCGAAGCCAAAGGTCGCGGGTTCGATTCCCGGCCGGAACTAATAATTGTATGCATGAATATGTCTATTTGTTCCGTGTCTGGGTGTAAAAGTATCTATATATACACATATGAAAAGGAATAAATAAATATTTTATATCAGTTGTCTAGTACTACGTGTACTACGTTTTAAGCAAATAAATGGTATTTCATTTCATTTCATAGTACCCCATAATACAAGCATAATACTTGCTCCCTTTGGGACGAGATGGCGTTGTGTGGGATGTCTCAGGTTTTATTATTTTCATAAAATAAAAATGAACTGTAACTGTTAATCTTGACGATTTAAAAGTACTTGCGCAATTTCACTTGAATAAAAATATTTGATTGATTAATTCGTAAAATGCAATCTCTCAACCGCAACAAACCTGTCTCAAATTTATAAGGCTCCATAGGGCCATGGTTCGAATCCGGGCGTGTACCAATGAGTTTTTCTGACTTAAGTACACAATATCACCGACACCGTGCTTCGGAGGGCACGTTAAGCAGTCAGTCCCGGACGCTGTCAATAGATGGCGGTCGTTACAGTTCCCAACCCGCAGTGGAGCAGCATGGTGGACTATAGCTCCAAGCCCCCCTCCTCACCCTGGGGGAGGCCTAAGCCCCTGCAGTGGGGTAAAAATGGGCTGATGATGATGATGATGAATCTCTCAACAAAATATTATGCATACTGGAACGTCGAGAGTATAAATCAAATATGTGGCGATAGACGACGCCGTTCGAATGTAGCGCTGGTCGTATCTACAGCGACTACTGACTGACCTTGCTGTTAGTAGATTCACCCTTGCGCTGGTGTGGTCCACGTCCAGCATAGGTTAGTTCGGTTGTGTCAACGCGACACCATATTTCGCCCTGTAATAGCTTCCGAAAGTTGTATGTGTCGCAGATGAAAACGCTGATTCCGGCGTTAGACTCAACCATATTTCTGCCACCAGGAAGAACTGCAAGATTAAGGATTGATCTGATTACTGAAGAGAAGATTAGATATTAGATTATTAGATAGATAAGATTAGATTAAGAGACGATAACAATATTACTGAAGTACTGGTCATCCTCGGCATCGAGTTAAAGAGTTTGTATCATAAGCCCACTATGCAGGTCTTGGAAGAGTTGGGAGGAAGTGACAAGGCCGGCATATTTTGTGATATTTGGTTTTAATTTTTGTTAAGTGTTGTGTTTAAGAAGTTTAGAAGATTGAAGTTCGAGTCCCAGAAACCGGCATGTACCAATAAGTTTTTTTCTGATTTAAGTATATAACTATTACCGACTCCGTGCCTCAGAGAGCACGTTAAGCCGTCGGTCCCGGGTGTAATCAACAGATAGCAGTCGTTAAAATCCACCAAAACGTGGATTAAGCTCCAAGCACCCTCATCCTAGTATATCACCAAAAAAGCTCCTGAGGGACGAAAAAGAAATTTCAGTGCACATTAACGAGTAACATATTTATAGCTCTTTGAAAATAATAGAAGCTTCAAAATTGTTGAACTATTGAACTATATCCATCTATGCTAAGACAATACTTGTATTAACAACTAAGCAGTTACAAATAAACTCAATTTTAATGCATATTCATCTTTACATGTTGATTGGTGGCGAACCCACTTCTTTTTTGAAAGGTCGTGGTTCGAATCCCAGAAACGGGCATGTAGCAATGAGTTTTTTCTGACTTAAGTACATAACTAACGCTGACTCCATGGAGATTACGTTAAGCCGTCGGTCCCGTTTGCCATCATTAAATAGCAGTCGTTAAAATTCACCAACCTGCACTGGAGCAGCATGGTGGATTAAGCTCCAAGTATCTCAATCTGACGGGAGGCATAAACACCTGCAGCATAATGGGCTGATAAGGATATTTTTAAGAAACTCTAATTTCTGAAATAAAGGCTAGTTTATTTTATTATAATAATATTAATAAGGGTTCAATGAGCAAAATATTCACCTCTTTCTTTTCAACCTCAGCACACCAATCGTAGACATCTTCATAATGTCTCGCTGAGCATATGGTCAGGTCAGGTCAGGTCGGTCAATATCTCCAAGTCGTAAGCGACGCAGGTGACGCACGTGCCACGGGTTACGTACACTGAACGCTTCCAGCCATCGAAGAGTGACCTAGGGATGACAAATACTTATGAGCTAATCTTAATCAGATAAGTAAAAATAAAAAAATACCTAGAACTTTCCACACAATGCCATCTAGACTTGAAGTAAGGAAGTATTATGCTTCTATAATGGGTACTAGACAACTGATATATATACTTAAATATTTTTTATAATATATACATATATAAATATTTTATACCCCATCACGGAACAGATGGACATCTTCATGCACACAAATATTCGTCCCAGGCGGGAATCGAACCCGCGACCTTTGTTTCTGCAGTTAGAATTTCTAACCACTCAGACAATCCATCAGTCAAGTAAGTAAACTTGAGCGAATAGACAACGCTAACAATGTAGATAAATAAAAAGTATAGATGTAAATATCTTAACTACCTAATTTAATCAAGTATCAGAAAAATGCATGCAAACATTAAAACAACATGCATGATGACATGTTTTAGAATTAAACAACAACAACTTGTTTTGCTAGTGACTGAAACACACTTAACTTTCTACCTCAAAAACTACAGAACCAATTTTGATGAAACTTGCAGTGGTCCCTAATATATAAGCATACATACACACACTTGTGAAATTTGGCACAAATATTTAGAAGCTGCTATAGACTAACATATACAAAAACTGTGCAATTCTAACAATATTACATACATATGGATCAAATTCATTAGGTACCTATCTTCTTTTTTTGAAGACGGTTAAAAATGTGGGAGCTTATATGTATGTCTGTAATAATGTTTGTGTTCACGTGTTGCGTTCTTAGTTTAGTAATAAAAAAATGGACCAAACGCCCACATAATTACATTACATTGTTACGCACTTTATACATTGGCCGTTGAGAAAATGCGTTTCTGACACATGAGATTTATAGCTATAACATCATGTATGTTTGTGAGTTGATATAATAATATAATTTTAATATAATTTTGTGTCATTCGTGCATGTAAACGATATTTAAAAATAGGAATCGCCCGTCGGTACAAATTTACATCAACCATCTGATTATTATGCCAATTAAGACCTGCAGGAACGCATTCTCTCGACGGCCGATGTATAGTTAAACACACAACATAGCGTGTTTCTCTTAACGTTATCACAATGAAAAGAAAATCACCAGAACTTGTTCATCACAAATCCTAGCGACTGTAACCGAAGATGACTCAATTGACTTATATTGCATAGTCGAATTTCAGGATCGTATAGGTATATCTACTTCCCTGAGCGAAATATTGTTACATAACAATTGGAATTTTGATAAAATGCATAAATATCATTTCATCAAAATTCCAATTAATCACTCACCCCTATAATCATGTAAGCGGTTTCGTGCAACAGCCTCGTTGCTATGAAAGCGGCATGTTCAGCAGGCAGAGGTGTTCCTGGTACAAGCCGCAGATGCCAGCCTGCCCCCCCCCCCCCACTGCTGCTCTGAAACGACAGTTGCACTTCATGCTGGGGACAATTAGCTATCAAACCAATAGAATCAATGTCAATATCAGTTGTCTAGTGCCCATGATACAAGTTTTACTTAGTTGGGGACTAGATGGCGCTGTGTGGAATGTGCCAGATTATTATTGTTCAAATTGTAAGATATAATAGTATTGGGATATGATTCAAGAAAAGAAGAATGAATTACATTACAGAAATTATGATTACAGACGAATGAATGGTTTTAATAATCTACCACACTTCGATTTCAAGCAGCTTTAAAAAAATTATTACTAAATAATAGCAATGTATTAGTTCCTGCTTCTGCTAATTGTACTCCACAAGATTTAACACTTCTGATAAAGACTTCTGCTGAAAATGAAAATATTCATACAAAAACAAATTATTCGTTGCTATTCGATAACATGCTTCATAGTAATTTTAATATATTATTGGAACATGACTATTCAAAAAAAGATAAATGGATTGATTCAGATTATCTTGATGATATAATTAAACATATTGCTGGATTTGTTTATTAATTAAAGAAAAAAATTCATTGTAGACGATGGTTAAATATGTTAGTTTCAAATAGTTCAGTATCAAAATTATCAGACTTGAAAAATCCAGGAAATTTAAACTTTGCATCAAATGATGCAAACAATATGTTTTAATAAAAATTCCTTACTAACGAAAAATATCTATTTTAAAATTGTGAGTGAGACATTAAAAATATTGCCACCGGGAATATTCCAGAATAATAAACATATTTTAGATCAAGAACCTTTTTATGATCATAGACAGCAACTTATCTACCTAATAGTACAAAATTATATAAATAAATGATTAAAGAAAGTGATAAATTAAATGATCTAAAATATAGAATCGGAATGTATTAATAGGTAGTACCTACAATAAATTAACCATTTGTAGTGGACAATAAGATATGTGATAATAAACAGCTGGCCAAAGTAAACGATTTATGTGATCTCAGTGTTGTAATGGATGGCCAGTTCAAGTTCACTGCTCAGATAGATGGTGTTGTTAAAAAAGCGGCACAAATTCTTGGTTTCATAAGTCGGAATTCCAAAGGATTTCAACAGACAAAAACCAGAATGCTTGTTTACAATTCACTAGTCTGAAGTCGGAGTTTGCGAGCATAGCGTGGAATCATAGATGCGTGGAACTCGCAATACGCTAAACAAACACTCACATCGGATAGAGCATACAGCGTGCCTTCACTAGATGTCTTGCATTCACTTCTCGGTTGAACTTTTTCCAAATAAATACCTTACTTGACCGTCGGATACTTCAAGATTTCATGTTTTTGCACAGAGTAATTAACCATGAATTGAATTGTAAGGAACTTACTGAACAAATTAGGTTGGTAGTCCCTTATAATTTCCCAAGACAACCTTTTTAAAAATATTCCATGTCCCTCCCTCTAGAACATATCTAGGCTAGGCCATATGTATCTAGTCTAGGCTCACATTAATTCATTAATTTAACGCAAAAGCACAAGACATTGATATTTTTCATGATTCAATGTTGAAATTCAAAGCGAATATAAAGTCACGAATAATAAAATCACGAAAGCAAGCGAAACTTATGTATAAACGATATTATTTATTATATAAATAAATAAAAGTACATAATTAATGCGCAAGTGCACTGCACTACATGCAGGCCCAGGCAACTTGTTTGCCGCGGTCATGGACATGATATACCTACGGGGGCCAGGAGTAGTGATACCAGTTACTGTGTGGCAACTTTTCTTTTTTATTGTAGCAACATTATTTGTCAATGATACCAGAAACACAATTATCCTATGTTTTCAAGATTTTTCCCCAAGATAATCGCAGCAGAATGTATGAATGACTGTAACAAAAGTGTTTTATTCGACTATGAACGATGTATATGGAACAATTCATAAACTATGCGCGTGCAGTGAGCAAATTAAATAAGAATTTAACAAAATCATTGTGTGAAATATTTGTACGAACTCTTTAATTAAACTGTTGATTATGGTCCCATTAGGCAAATAAATTACCTGTTTTGTAATTAAAATCGCATATTCTTTAAAAAAAATGTATTAGAATTTATTTAAAAAATTTGGGAATGGTTAATTCGATAGGATCACTTTTTATAGTATAGGTACCTTTTTTGTATTATATCCACAATATGGTTAAAATAAAAAAAAAAACTAAATTAGTTCTTTTGATTTTTTAAAAAGGTGATTGACTGAACGAAACCTGACGACCAAATGACGACATATTAACAAATCCATTAAGAGTATAGAGTTGAAATGGATTTCCAGTCACTGATTTACGACTGTTTGATTAAGATTTTTTTCGAAATGGCGCATGTGAAGTTTAGGTCATTTTGATAAAAAGTTTGTATTAACTGTAAAGTTGCCTTCTTTTAATAAACCATTCAAAGCATAATGTGCAGAAACATTAACATACGAGTATTATAACAATATGTTTCCAATTGATCATAAAAACTGTACGTTAGAAAATATGGTCTTACCCTTACCCAGTCACTTTTATGAAACATAAATTAAAAAATTATAAGTGTATTATAACGAAATTGAATTATACAAGTAATAAGACAGTTTCCATAATACTTTGCTCTATCTAACGAACTCAAGTTGAATGGAAATTAATCTTAACAGCGCCATCTAGTTCCAAAGTAAGTAAGTTTTTGCTTGTATTATGGGCACTAGACAACTGATATACACTCTTAATATTCTTTGCAGTATATACATACATAGATATTTTGCACTCAGACACCAAACAGATAGACATGTTGATGCACACAAATATTAGGCTCGGCCGGGAGTTGAATCTGTGACCTTTGGTTCTGCGATTAAGGTCTCTAACCACTCGGCCAATAAGTCAGTCAATGTTTTTTATCGTCTAACAAAATGACTTAATTTTTTTTCGGATGCTTATGGTGTAATCCACATTTCCTACCTCCAGAAATGAAAAACTCTCAACAGCGAATGTTATTTCGATTTGTGAACCGTTTTTATAAAATATTTATGGAAACACTACGGCATTTCACGAAGAAACAAATTATCTTCTACCTTCCACCAGGACAATGCACAAGTACAACATTTTTCGAGATTACCTACTAAGTTAAACATAAATTCACGCAAGAACGGTGCGACTGCGAGTTACAGTGACGGGTATTCTACAAATGGCCGCTGACCGCTACAATGTTATTGTTAGTCGCTGGCGCGTCGCCACAGCTCTGTATCTCAATATTTTAGTCATAATATTAAAGTTTTACAGGTGATGAATAAATCTAGTGTAAATATTTTACTCACAACTACAAAACATGTAGAGAACTACACAAACAAATTTTTGTGAATAATAATTACCTACCTACCTATATATATATATTTATTTGATTTTACATCACTGATGTTTGATTTCTGTATCCTTATCATCAAATTGTATATTATATTAGACCTTTGATTACAACTGCTAAATCACAAAAATATTTACCGAAATAGGTTCAGTAGTTTTTGTGTTTATTATCGTGTTTATACAAATAGATAAAAATTCCAAAAACGATTGTTTTAAGTATCGTAATAATAATAATAACGTCTACATCACAACAACGTCTTGGCCCCAAACTAAGTAATCTAAGCATTAGTTTGTGTTTTCGGTACAACACATACATATAACAACCAAGACCAGTATTACCGGTACCAGTATCAATATTCATCATATAAATACTGACCCGACCTGGGACCTCCAGCTTCGTAGGCAGGGTCGCTACCCACTAGGATAAGCAGTCGTCATAACCCACAACAATTATTGTTTTGGAAAAATATCATAGGTACAGGGTTGACCATACGAATATGTTACAATTTTATTTATAAATTTTTCATTACATAACTATATAGTAAGATAATAATGATTTTTTATTAGTAAAATTATAACAAAATATTTTATTCGGTGTATTACATAACTAAAAATTCTCACAGTTATTCAGTACTGATATTATTATTCGTAATCATATAATCCATCTAAATAACATATAATATCAATTTGCGATCTGTATCTCTTAAACTAGGTAAGAATTGTAACTATAGGAATTCTACCTCAAATACATGAAAATATTATTGCACATTACTACATGGTAACACTGCAAGTTTAGCTGATTATTCAGTTATGTATGGGGGCCAGTGGGGGCTAATAATTTTACATGAAACATAGATGTGTGTGTCTGTGTGCGTGTGTGTGTTTAGATGTAGGAGTGTAAGAGGCATGAGGTTTGTGATTGCTGACAATTAAATGGTTCTAGGGGCAACCAGTAGTTGGCGCTATTCTTGTCGTTTTTTCCCCCCATAGAGTTACATTTCTTCTTCCCGTAGGGAAGTATATATTGTTCTGTGACTACATGACTCTAGATGACTACATGTGTCCAAATCATGTGTCATTAGTTATTTAGACTTAGATTAGATCATGCTCTGTGGATTAGATGCATTAGATGGCATTAACAGAACAACTACCTAAAGTCATAGAAGGAATGTAAATTTTGAATATGTTTAACTTGTTCTAACATGTAGAATAAACCATTAGAAAGAAAAAAATAGCTGATATAAAATCATTGCTGCTTTCGATCAGAACGTAGCCCCCAAATTCATTTCAACTTATTTAAACGATGGAGATAAATTCAAAGAATTGTTGTTGTTGTTGTTGAAGAACAAGAAGAATTGAATTCAAAGAAAGAAAGATTTGATGCAAACGTCCATTTGACTAGTCTGACCAATCTCATTGAGAAAAGGGTACAAGTACAAGCAGGTTGAAGCAAACTGCATAGGTATATGTACTTACCTACATCTTTTTCACTCACCCTGAAATTTACCTTAAGGAAAACATTTGAAAAATGAAACAAATATATGTCAATACAAGAATGCCTTCTATGACTTTAGGTAATTATTCTGAGCATTAGACAAAGATAGAACTAAGTCAGTTATTTCATGGTTATTTCTTTGTTATTTCATACTTCAGTCATTATTCTGAGGTTATTTTCCATCCTTTTTTCTCCATTCCCGATTGCTGGAGGTTGCCTACTCCTGAGGCCCACTGAGGCCTATTCTATGCTGTTATCTCTATGGTGCCACCTGGTGTCATCTAGTATCTTCCATCCATCTTTTTTGTTCAATGAATTACATGGTCATTAAAAATTTTGATGAAATTTACTAGATGGCGCTTTACTGAATATAAGTTTTTAGATAATGTTTTTAAAGTTTACCAAAAGATGGCGTAAATATAAGCCGACTAACTTAAAGAGTTTACTAGGGGTCGTAACGCGCCTATAATTTAATACCCATTTTTACTTAATCGAACAATATTATGTATAACCTAACTTATTATGAAAGGCGATTCAGTTCTAGCAAAACGTCGAGTTTGGTTAATTTTTCGTTTGGTCAGCTCACACCAAAACTAGTCCCAAAGTCAATAACAGACAAAATCAAGCCAACGTCAGTGAAGTGATAGTCGAGTCTTTTGTCGTTGTTGTTGTGTTTTTCAAAATAATTTTTCGTCTAAAAACCCTGTGCATTGTGTTTAAATAATGTTTTGTGACTAAAGTGTGTGTTAATATGGTTATTTATTTGATCTATTTCACCAGTGAAGTGCATACAGTGAGTTAAAATCGAGAACCACAAGAAATCCTTCGCGTTTTGTTTCGCCGGCTTATCATAATATGGTGAGATCGATATGTATTCTATTTTTTTTGTATTTACTTCCTTATAATGGAACTTAATTGTTGGGAATACACCGCTACTTTAAAGGTAACGATCGAGGTCTAACGTTTCGTTATGAACTCCTTCGGAATAATGAATGGGATTTCCATATAAGACTGGACTTGTCTCCTGCCCATATTTCGGTGTATACATTGGTCCTAAGACAATATGTGTTTATATTTTGAAGGCATGTCGGTTTTTATTAGTTTGTCTCCGATGTCCTAGGCTCTTATTTATCCTAAAAATCTGTTTATTCGGTAAGGAGACCAAATCTCATCAGGTATTTACCTATAAATAAATGTTAAACATCGACTTAAAATGCATTATCTGCTTAACATAGCAAATTAATATAATAGGTATTTAGGAAAATGATAATTTATTCTCAAACGAATCGCGCCGGTATTCTATTCTACGACAAAATGAATTTTAAAATCTGTTAGGCACAATGTGTTGCAAATCAGTCCAGTAAATCATAAAGTTTTTAGAATTACCTACATGATGATTATGATTAAAAGTTTCAGAACAATAGCAAAAATTGTTTAATTTGTGTATTAATTCACTTCATAATTATATTATATACCTACTAGGTACTTATCACCTTTATGTTCTTTTAAGCAAATATATTTTATCTTGGTACTAAAACTGTCAAATGTACAAATAGGTACCTAAATAATCACATGTTAATAATTAGATACTGTTATTTTTACCATTTTATATAATATAAACAATATGTTACAACATGTAGGTAAATACCATGGTAAGTAGGTACCTAGTACTTATTTATTATTTTATTGAAATACCTAACTAACATTTTAAAAAGTACATTTTATAACTTTTAGAACTACTGGAGGAAAGTAGAGAAATGGGAACAATAGAATGGATATAGAGGATTGCGAAATTAAAAAAAGAAAAACAATGTGGGAGAGAATAGAGAATAAATAATGGAATATAGAGATGTAAAAAAAAAGAATAAAGAGAAAATGTATGAAACCAACTCTGAGAACCTGGTTAATAAGTTGTTTTGTAAATAAATAAAGTAATATAACGACATACAAATTTGAATAAACTTATAGAACTACACAATAATACTTATTATTATCATCATAAAACTTGGTTATATCTAAGTATTATTAAATAAATGTACCTAATAAACTATATTAGAATCTGTACTGTGATGTAGGTAGGTATATAGAGAGTTCACATATTCCACAAACAAATAAAATAAAATAGAAGCAAACAGCCTAGCTAGCCCCACATGTAAAATTTAATGGTTTCATTTTATTACTCAGTGACTGGGAGTTCTTTGTGAGATAGTTTTGAACTAAAAAAATGCTCTTAAATCTTTTGATTCTAAAAATAATTTACTATCTATGGTTTTCAAGTCTAAACTCTGTAGTAAATACAACATTTTTATGCATCATGTATTGGGTACTATGCATATCAGAAATGTATCTCTTTTAAGAAACAAAGATCAAAGAAATAACTGTCACAAGTTTGTGGACGCAGTGGGTACTATTTATAAACAAATGTTTTTTTTTTTTAAAGTAGTTTCTCTAAGCATAATTACTTTATGTGTATTGATTAAACATAGATAAAAAGTAGATAAACCTGATAATAGTACTATGTATATTTTGATAGAAAGTGCTTGTGGCGCTCTATGCATCTGACGTACATATAGACTTTATATTGATAAATAAAATATTTATCAATTTCTGGATTACGTGCATAGAGAAAAGATTACATACACCATTTTATCTGTTGTATTCGAAGTCACCGGTTTCATTATTCCACAAAAACATGTTGCATATCACAAAATATTACTTTTAGGTTTATATCACAGTCTAAAGTAGGTTGTATAGAAACGAGATAAGGTTGTATAGAAACGAGTTGATGTCTCATTTGTAACACATCATTCTCAATACATATTAGGTAACATACATAAAAGTGATTGATGCATGTTCAAATGACATACAGCCCCCCATGTCCAAGTTAGTTTCATTTTTTTTTTTCATTTCAATCTGAGTTCTATATCCATCTTCATTGACAACCTGCGTATCTCCACTCTCCTACCACCTATGAATGAAAATATGTTTTATATCAGTCAACAGAATCCACATCCTTATACAAACTTACAAAATAAATATTATAATTAGTATAATAAAATGTATACATATATATAATATTTGTATATAGTTTATACAATATAACAATAGTAAGTATACATTTTTCTTATAAAATGAATGCAGTATTATCCTTAATACTGCTACTTATTATTATTGCTTTAATCCAATTTTGTTATCTGTTGACCTTTTTCTTTATGAGTCTATTAGATTCCACTTGTAGCTTTTTAGGGTTAAGCTAGTCAGTTTGGTCAAAGTCTAGGTATCTTGACTGCCTTAAAGTTTATTATTACTATGCCACATTCAATAGTGAAATTTAAATTTTTTTTATTTGCACACGTTATTGTTCATTATTCAACATACGCTCTTCCTAGCCCGACACTTCGTCCAACACTTTTCTGACTTCACTATCTCTTCCAACAAATACGATTTCGGTAACCCTTGAAAATATACGTTTGTGTCGCTAATGAGGGTCTCGTCATTGGTGCTAAATAATAATAATATTGCCTGGGACACCCCAAATAGCGCCATCTAGTCTCAAAGCAAGCAACTAATGCTTGTATTATAGTACTAGACACTGATTTACATCAAGCTACGGAACGAAATAAACATGTTCATGTACACAAATATTTGTTCCGGGCGATAATCGAATCCGCGACCCTTGACTCTGCAGTTAGGGTCTCTAACCATTCGGCCAATCGGTCAGTCAAATATTTTTCCGCATAGCCATTTTTTGAATTCGGTAAAAGGAAATAGTTGCAGGCGGCTAAATCTGAAAAATATGATGGATGAACATTGATCTACCATTTTTAACAGGATGCGAAGTCGCCTGTGTAAAGGCAAAACAAAACCGTCCGTATTGTGCCGTAATGCGTCGCGCCACACGTGGGTCGCATCGGGTCGGGTCTTTTACTTATCGAATATACGATATTCAGCTCTTTTTTGCGTCTTTGACGAGTAGTTTTACAAATTTTCACGAAACAAGTCGACATCGCGCACGTTTATTCGGCGGTAAGCCATTACATTGACTAAAAGCCGGTTGGAGGACTTATTGCGTTTTGGATTACTTTCTGCGCGGACACTTTAGAACGCGGACAGCCCATCTAGTTATATTGACACATCGATGTGGATGAATAAGCAACTCATAGCGTAATTCAGGGAACTAAGTTATGGCAATAACGGCTCATGTGTGTACCCGTGTGCATTGTATTAAAAAACTATTTTTGAATGAATGACTGATTGGCCGAGTGGTTAGAAACCCTAACTGCGTAGCCAAGGGTCGCAGCTTCGATTCCCGGGACAAATATGTGTATATTTCGTTCCCGGTTTGGGTGTAAAATATTTATATAATTATGTATAAATTATAAAACAAAGGAATATTTAAGTGTGTATATTAGTTGTTACTAACCCATAACACTAGCATGATACTTGCTTACTTTCGGACTAGATGGTGGTGTGTAGAATGTTTCATGTATTAAAAAAAATCCTGGTGAAAGAGAATTTTCTTCTTTGTTAGTTGCTTTCATTTCTCTGTTAAAATTCTATGAAAACGGTCCAATAAATCAATATACTATTCGTCATTGACAGTTTTTCCTTTTTGGACGTAAACAATGCAGATTATAACCACGAGCGTCTCAAAAAACAGCAGCTATGACTTTATTGGCAGATGAAACTACTTTGGCCATCTTCAGTTCAGGTTCTCCGGATGCGATCCATTGTTTCAACTGTTCTTTTGTCCCTGGATTGTGGTGATAAGAAAATTTATCGTTATCATGAATTTTGGCAATCATATCTGGTGTGGTGACCTCAGTGAGGCTTCACTTCACTTGTGCTTGTGCGACCACAGCGAAAATCAGTAAACCATTTATGAACAATTTTAATACATGATACGGACTCTCTACCCTAAGCCTTTTATTTGTTTCCGTATTGGTTCTTTTACAGAACAAATAATTAGCACACGGACATCATTTTTCTCAATGTTTGAAAAATTTGAAAAGTTTGAACTTTTTTTTCTGGCTATCAAATCTTAACTGACGAATAAAACCGCTGTTATTTATTTAGAAAACCTCTAAAGAAAGGTGCACGACAAAGGACGTCTCATGGATATTGTCACACCGAAGCAAAACTTTACCAGGCTTTATTTCTCCGCTCTCGACATAAATAGGTAAGTAGTAGGTATATACTTCATCCGATATATTTTTAGTAGGTATACGCATGCGCGAACCGACTCATTCGAGAATATACAAATGAATAACTTCTTATTAGAACGGCTTAATTATCCATTTAATTTACAGCCAGCTTACTCTGACTCGACTTTATATGTTCAACGCAAAATGTCATTCTAGAACATAAGGTTATTACACAAGTGGTTAACTTGACGTTTACCTTCCCATCCATCGTTTCGCGAATACAGTCTGCGAATGCGACCGGTCTACGCGACCAGAAAGTCGATTCACTTTGCGCTCACTAATGCGTTAACTTCAGAGCGACTTAGAAGTTTGGCGTGAGCTATAAGTACTTCTCACACTCATCATCAGTTACGCTTTCCAACATGCGTAACCTACCTCCAGACTAGCGATTTTCGAGATCTGAACTAAAAGGGCCAAACTGAAACATGATTATGAAATTCGGTTTAGCGAGAAGTAATGGACTTTTTCGCCAACATATGTATCCGAAGCGTACACGCAGCGTACCGTAGCACGCAGAGCTGATGGCCGATGGGGCAGAAAAGTACTGGAACAGAGATCACGTCACTGCAAGCTCAGCGTTGGACGTCCAGCCACAAGGTGGAGAGATGATCTTGTAAAGGCGGCGGCAGGAGACTACATTCAGGCTGCTACCAGTAGGTCCTATTAGAAATCAATGGTGGAGACATATGTCCAGCAGTAAACTTCCTATGGCTGAAATGACGATAATGATGTATAAGTAACGATTGTAAGCCAATGACTGCGGACAACAAAATACATATAATAATACTCAGACATTGAGATTGCTGCATCGACGAGATAAAAATATATGATTAGATATTCTCCGATGCGCCCAGCCAGGCTTCTGCCAAGCGACCATGCGTTTTCGTGGTCGCCCATTGTGTTCACGTCTTTATAGAGGTGAGCCAAACACTGTCAAACCGCACGCGATAATAGGAAATTGTGCTCTCGGCCTTCCAGTTAAACGATTACGTCAGCCTATATGTCACTTTATAGTTCTATTGTTATTTAGATAAACCTGTATGTTTATTATCTACGATTTTGACTTGTTTAACACGAGTGTTATGTCGGCAAGGCGAGCGTTATGTCGCGATTTCTTTACTTCTTAGTGTGTAACTATGTGTACTAGTAACTCTTAAGTACTATTTTTGTTATTGTTTACTTTTTTTTGTGCTGTCAGTTGATAACGTATGTTTTTCTTTTTCTACTGTATATCCATAAGTGGGAACCTGTTATTGGCATTTTGGACCTATTGTGTTTGTCAATACCTAAGTTAATTGTGCTGTTGGTTTTCCATACAAATAAAATAAAAATAAAATCTTTGCTTTAAAAAAAAATCTTATTCCATTCAGAAAACCTTGTGGAACACAAAAATTACATAATGAGTTAGCCACGAAACGCTACCAGTAGGTACGAGGTTAGTTATTGAGTTTAGGGTATAGTAAGACACGGTGAAAAACTATTATCTTAAACACCATGGTTTATTTTAAGTTTTTTAAATAACGGATACGTCTATCAACGCTACCGACCTTTGAATGTTGTACACTAGAAAGCGCACGCTTGCTTAACTCAACGACTCGAAGCCGACAAATTTCGTTAACTTTATTTATTTAAAAAATTGGTTATCGGTATCTGCTTTTCATTCAGAGTATCAAGTATGTAACTAATCGTGATGGTTAGTACACAAAGACCTAGACCAGGGGTTGGCAATCTTTTGAGATGGAAGACCCAAAATTTACAATATACAAAAGTTTCAAGTTTAAGAACAACTTAAAATTAAAATTTAAACAAAAATTTAACAGTATTTGCTTATGATATTATCCTTGATTTTTTACTTAAAATAAACTACTTCAAATATGAAATAATGTTTATTTATACAAAAACATACAAACGTTTTTATCACGAGACATATTAAAGTATTTTAGACAGAATAATAAAATAATCCAATAATATAACTATACAGTTATTGAAGAATATTTAGATATTTTACTTATTATGTTTAAGTATGTAAAAAACGATTGAGTGGCTTTGAGATAGACATATGGAACTGTTGAGTGGCTGTGAGATGACTGGAGTAATTCAAGTAATTCAAAGCTCGGTGGTCGATGCTGAAATGGTCATGATACTCGTTTTCAAGGTTTCGAAGGGTGTAGATTACGAAAATGATGTTGTTTTGAATTGGACACCGGCCCATATTCTGCTCACAATACAGATACAGCTCCTTATTGTCCAGGTCGTTCAAACAAGGATTTTCAAGTGGAAAAATAAAATATTTATTTTTTCTATTAACAATCCTTTTCTGGTCTCATCTCACGTACCACTAAAACTTTTGTAAAAGATTGCTACTTTCAAATAAATATAAACAGATCGTGAAGCATAATTCGCTTTCACCGAAATGTTTAGATTTCAATTTTGTGTAAAATTTACCAGACTGCTTCAGAAAAATAATGTTTTTATTTACTCACGTATCAAAATGTTCTAAATAAAGAATTGGCAGTAGTGTCAGTTATTGGATTATTAATTATCGCTGGTACTTCTTAATTTTGGTGTGGTAGTTTATCCGTCCGTCCGTTTCCGCTCTAACGTCGTTATTTATCAACGCTTTTTTTTGAAATATGGCACTGAAGTTCCATTCGACATCTAGTTATTTATTTACCTATTTATTAAAACACAACCACATCACATATGAAGAAATGAGTGGCCAAAGGTCGTAACTCACAAAATAGACATTTTGAGAAAACAGAGTTTAAAGTTTCTCTTAATATGAACCTTGTTGTGCATTTCCTAATTGTTCTTTGAAATTAATTAAAAATTATAAAAGAAACAGCTCTTATAGCATTGAGAATAGATTAAGCGCATCATAAAACCTTTGTTACACCGAAAAAAACAGGTTTTTGATTTTTTGCAGATATGACCTTTGGCCACTCATGTCTTCATACAATAACCAAATATAACCAAATGAGTATTCTATAGTATTCTAATATACATGACACTTATGGTGTATATAACATTTACTATAAGGTAGCGTTATGTAGTTACTGTGTTATCAAAGATTTTACTCAAAAAGGTGGCTCAAGCTAAGGCCTCCCGCGTGACAGATCCTGCAGTCTCCGCTTGAAAGTGTCAAATGAGCCACGAAAGACGTCAATGTCTGTAACCCATCACGAGTTTGGGAGGAATTATACTCGTTTAATATTCTACAAACTTAAGTTTGTTCCGGAAAAAGGAGTGGAAAATATTTTATATTTTATGCCTCGGGTAGGAGTAAGGGATAGCTAAAGGTATTTTTTTCCAGAAGATGGCTGTATTTAATATAATAATTTTAGGAATCAAAGATTTTCTTATTCACCAACGGATTTTTTTAAATTTGTTACTGAAGTTCCATTTGACATCTAAATTTGGAAATACCTACCTACTATTTTGGAGCATAATGAAAGGATTGGACGATTTTGAATCTGATGGTCATGTGATCAAACCAGCTATAGATAGGTACTTATCAAAGTCTTCGCTTTTGACTTATTATATAGTATATATTTTAATTCGACACTGCCATGCCCGTAGCAGTATAGATACGCGAAGGTTCATAATAAATTTGACATATGGTTACCATAATTGTGAGTAATAATTTTATGTTAATTTTTCTTATTGTTATTGCTCATATAATTTTTTTGTTTTTGTAAACCGAGTTTCTGGAGTAGGAGTTCTATGTTGTCTCAACACTTAATTTAGAATATTTTATGGATTTATATTATAAATTATTATTATAATATTATGTATATATATAATATATTATGAATTTAAATATTATGTTAAGACAGTTATGATCCTATAATATAAGTGATAACTTCCTAAGCATTACAGTAAATTGCTGAGAGGTAATATACCACCTAATTAAGTTGCGTCGTTTGAGGTTTACCTTACGTACTAAAGTTGCGCGAGAGTCGTTAAAGCGACTACCATACAATGCTATCTCCACATCTGGCGTGTGACTCAGTGTTATGACGTCACGACACATGCTTATTTTGTCCCAATGTCCCATACGGGTACGTGTGATGTAGCTTTTACTCGTTGAAAGGATGATAACCTCGAGCTGATTCGTAGGTATTGCTCATACGATGCCTAAACCTCATTGCATATAGCTTCCCTACGAGTTTTTGCTTGTGGTTCCCTGCAAGGACCTAGTTACATAACTTACATGTAACTATGTTTTCTTGTTTCCATTTCCGTACCACTTCTTAAATATCTTTTCCTGCTCTTTTTATAATCCCCGTACTACTTATTCTAGCTAACAACTTGAAATTCTGATCGTCCTGATGTCGAATATTGATTAATTTTGTGTCCCACCAGAACCTTAGACTAGGGGATCTCGTTTTGGTGCTACGTTACAAGTCTAGTGAAGAAAGCACAAAGAAATCAGCACATTTTCGTATTTATAATATGAACGTAATACTGACACCTGTTTAGTTAGGATGGCTAAACAATCTAAAATTTTGATCCCACTGAAATAACTTAATGAGTCCAATAACCAGGTCACTAGAAATTAAAAAAAAAAAACAAAACATCTACTTCGTCTAACAGTAATAACATAGCAGTATTGATTTGTATCTGACACGATTATAAATCGATTACTTTGTAATACAAAAGTCGAAAACGAATCGAACTCTGAATTAATTAGGCTGACGATGGCGTGACGGCCTTCCTTAATTCGAGCTGAAGGTAGTTTACTTGTCTGTCGGGTTAATGACGAATAGCGCAACTATTTCAGTTAAGAGCCCGACATGTGCCAAAAGAAATCGCCATTTTTTCTGCGTTACTCCCTGCATCTCACGCCTCCGTAACAATTTTACAAGAATTTATGCTGTCATTTAGGTAAGTAAAATAGCAAAATATTATTTTTTTTTGCGCTAGCAAAGCGACGAGTTCCCACTTGGAGATATAGGGCGCACGTAACTGCCGATGTATGTATGTGGTCAGGTGTCCGGACTGGCTGGATCGGAAATGTGCCGTCGACCTAATTAAATGTAAAATATAATTATGTCTCGCATGCAAGAGAGACAGGGATAATGTAAACTCTAAAAACTAGTTAAGTGTGAGTCGGTCTCGCGCTAAATACCCTGAACTTTATGAAATACGGTAGGTATATTTATTTTTGTAAGTACATAGGTACACAAAAAGGTAATGTAAGAACCTTTGGAGTTACAATTCGATTCGCACTTGGTCGCTTTTTCTCTACCATTTAGCTCCGAATGGCACATCATGATACTTATTTTGCAGTCATCGTTCAAAACATGTGATGAGTCACACCCTATTTCCTGTGGAAACCATTATTTTTTTCCACTTAACTGTTTCACGCTCTTCATTTTGTTGTTTCTATAATTAACCTTTCGAACGTCAGCGACTATAATAATATACTGGT
Organism: Luffia ferchaultella; assembly: GCA_949709985.1. Classification (NCBI taxonomy): domain Eukaryota; kingdom Metazoa; phylum Arthropoda; class Insecta; order Lepidoptera; family Psychidae; genus Luffia; species Luffia ferchaultella. The sequence continues at coordinate 5,461,059 of OX453266.1, read as the reverse complement.
TAATTCTTTTCGTGTCCATCACGCCAATAACTAATTAATATATTTGCACTTCAAATATATTGTTCATGTGACGTCAAAATTTAAAGGACATCATACTTATCGTTGCTTTCGCATGGAGAATTAAAAAAAAACTGTTTTCCAACATCAATCATCATCATCATCATCAGCCCATTTTTACCCCACTGCAGGGGCTTAGGCCTCCCCCAGGGTGAGGAGGGGGGCTTGGAGCTTAAGCCCACCACGCTGCTCCACTGCGGGTTGGGAACTGTAACGACCGCCATCTATTGACAGCGTCCGGGACCGACTGCTTAACGTGCCCTCCGAAGCACGGTGTCAGTGATATTGTGTACTTAAGTCAGAAAAACTCATTGGTACACGCCCGGATTCGAACCATGGCCCTATGGGGCCTTATAAATTTGAGACAGGTTTGTTGCACTCTGGGCTATCACGGCATCATCATCATCATCATCATCAATATATCATTAAATGTCAAAATACGATGTATCTAACCTCTATCGACCATAGTTTATTGTATTTAACTTTTATGCCAGGCAATGTCAATTTAATAATAGTAATTCTGAACACATAAAATAAACATAAAAATGTCTTAACAAACAGACAGTTACACCATCGATGGTTATACACAGATGCACCGATCTCAATTTAAGATGTAACAACACTGGTTTCCGTTGCCCAAACTTGTTCCAATTGTCGACATGCCTGTTGTGGTAGGTGTGAAACTATTGTGTCACATGGCCCGCGACGGTCCATTACACTTTTAATTGACGAATGTCACGACTGATTAATAGAAAATAAAAATCAGTTAACACCATAACGAAGTTAACCAAGTGACAACAAAGTGTTTGTGATGCAACAGTCATTACGGCGTTTGCATTGTTCTCGCGCTCGGCTCCGAACTTGGCCCCTTTCGCAGCATGGTAAAAACCCACTTAGATGTTATCTTTCTGTTCGTTGTGTACGTTCGTTATCGTGCGAAGATACGAAGATGTGTATGCAACTCTGTGATTGTCTTGCTGGTTCGTCGTTACGGTGTTTTCGAAGTAAATTGACGTGTGAAGGCATTGAAAATTATTTTTTGATGTAATATCTACTTATATATTAATACTTGAAGGAAAAGCTTTTAAATACCTTTTTCAGCATACTACGCGGACGCAGGAGTGTGAAATTTGGCGTAGTTAAAGTTTATGTGGAGTAGGAGTGCAGAAAGCTAAAATCTATATACAGGCTGAGTTTTCAAGATGGGACTGTATGGCCGAATCCTAAACCATGAGAAATAGCGAAAAGGGTTCAAAGGAATCATGAACTCGATTATTGAGAAAACAAAATCGCATATTAAAATTTTTGAAAAATCTGTTACTTTAACAGGGAATCAAAGCCTTTGATTTGATAATCTTCTCCATATATTAGATAATACGTGACGAAAAATTTTGTACCCGTTTTAAAGCACATTGCGAATACAGAGGATTGTGAGATTTGTGAGATTTAAAGTTTATATGGAAAAGGAGCGCTGAAAGCTAAAATTTATATACCTATACTTATACACTATATATTGACTTACAAATATTGTCAACCGTTCGAGTATAATAGTCTGTCGTTTGATGCAATTAGAATTCACTTATTCTTGCATGGTCGAATTTCGATCGCGGGGCGACCACAAGTATAGAATATGTTTATTGCGTATTTAGATTTTGCATGAGAGCTTAAGTCCAACTCTAAGTCCAATCCAACTCGGGTGGAAATCGTTCCCGAAGCTTAAAGTGTTCGAGTAATGTGTATTGCTAGTGATGACTCGTCGGCCTGATCCTTTACTGTAAGCCTGATAAAAAGCTCAAGATAACTCGCCAAGCTTTAGAAAACACTGGCTTGGAGATTCTTTAAAGATTAGGACACGGAACGAAAAATCCCAAGAGAACTAAACTTACCGAAATAGCAAAAAGGGTAAGCAAAGTTGAAGTACCTAGCAGTGGAAGTGGGAGTAGACTTCTGCGATGGTTCAAGATGGTTCGAGACGACGCCCAGTCTCCCATAGAGGGATTCACCAAATGGGGAATCAGGCGAATTATTACACTCTTGAAAAGACTGATGATGATGCTTGCGACAGCCGGCGTCTCCGAAGATAGATAGGAATGGGAGGGTAAAACACTTATCTCGTAAAACCTAAAAAAATTAAAAAAAAAAAATCATACCCGCTTAGGTTAAACCAAGTTTGATGCTTGTTTTTATAGTATGAAAGGTAAAAGTAATAGTTTAAATCGGTCAGTCATTAACACTAACTGTGTTTTAACAGAATTGTTTAAATATTGGTTTAAACATTGTAACATTTCTGAATTCAATTGACTTTGCGAGCGGCGAAGTACAAAATGATAACATTAAACGCTTCAACGATTATATTCCGGGGGGCGTTTTCCATCACGGCCTGTTGGATTTTGACAATATGATAATTTGACTTGAAAATTTTCGCTTTGTATTATTATTTCATTTGTATTAGAGCTGGGGAGGGGATTTTATCCTTTTTTACAGTGGACCGAGAACGGTGCAAAGTAGGATTTTGCGCACCATGGATTATACTGACTACACTGTAGTGAATTAATGGATTAATGAATGAGTGAGTGAGTGCGTGAGCGGTGCGTGAGTAGTGAATGAATAATAATAATAATAATAACTAGGCCCCAAACTAAGCATTAGCTTGTGTTTTGGGTACCAAGCGAAGACACCACATAAATATAACAACCAAGACCCGGTACCAGTATCAATATTCATCATATAAATACTGACCCGACCTGGAATTCGAACCCGGGATCTCCAGCTTCGTAGGCAGGGTCGCTACCCACTAAGCTAAGCGGTCGTCATCATTTACTATGATTTACATGCTAGCTCGTAGTCATTTTTACATATGAACACATATTTATACATTATTATTCTTAAAACAAAATAGTCGAATTAAATAAAGTGAAATTTAGATAAGTTATAAAAATAAATAAATTTAATTAAAGTTTGAATTATACCTCAGGGTTCCTATTATATAATACCTCTTTCAAAAAATGAGAAAATTTTATTCCACAAAGTTTATCATCATTTTTGTTCCCTTTTTCCAGTTTTCATAGTTTTCCATTTCAATAACAACAGTTGTTGTTGCCGATGTTGTTTGATATTCTTAAAATATACAATATGATAAGTAGATGTTTGCGGCATTTCAGGGTGTCATTTATAATAGTTTTTCATACTAAACAATATGGTTGGAAATATCGCGTTTTCTTGTTAAAAACGGAAAACTTTCTGTGATTATAATTTTCTTTTTAGTTCTGTTTTCCAAAAAAGGCGGATAGTACAGACAGATATATCATATCCGATCTTACATTCTAGATATTTAAATCGGTTCAATTTATTTTAGATTAATACAGTACTATGATTGTATTATAATTTAGACTTTCGTTTGTTTTTAAGTGTGTTGATGATTTTTTTTAAGTGTTGTATACCTATATACAACACTTTCCTTATTTCGACGACTAACCATTCTCAGTATTTATTATCGCGTTGCTGATTTTGTGTGTGCTCAGTAAAACTCACGGCTTGATCATTATATGGTTATTTCGATTAACAACGGTATACTACGGAACGATTCCAGTAACGTGCACTTCGAGTACGTACAAATTTAACGTTAACCATGACTTCAGTGCTAGCACTCAACTGACACTTCAAATCTAATTGCGGATTCGAATCGCCATTCAATGCTGGCGTAAGTAATGTTACTTTCGCGCTAACTGTATTGAACTATCTGTCAAATTCGTAGATATAATAGATATATATATATATATAACATATTGGAAAAGCCTCTCCCTCCACTATTATCCGCACAACTTCAAACTGGACAATCTCTACCTATGTGTGGGATATACTTTTCATCGACGGAAATATTTCGCATCGAGTACCTTTTAAGGGTTTATCGACATCTTCGCGCTGGCGACACCCTAGTGTGTCTCCTGGCCTCTTCGATGAAGTCGTTGGAGCTTTCGGGCTAGCGACACGCGTCCTTATTCTGCTTCAGGCGGTTGTTTAGTGGGTGCAACTCCCACCTGCGCGCCTGGGCGCGCGGAAACTGTAGAGTTTAATCCGCCTTCCCACCGCAAGGGAAAAAAAACTTTTCATCGCTTTTTATTTATAGAGTATTTTGGAAATAGAATGCACATACGCCTATTCAATTGTTATGTACGGCTTTACTACTTAATTATGTACGGCTTTACATATAGGCCAGTCTATGGTCTTTTTTGATTGGCGCGCAGAGTGACATTGACTAAGATTGAGTGGTTGCTTAAAAAAAGTGGCTGTGCGGCTACTAACCTAAAATATTAACCTCGAGTGGCCATTAGTTCGAACTGATACATATATTGTGTTGCCGCGAAATATTTGATCTAACATTCTCTACCTATAAAATTTGTTTTGGGAACCACCTAGTCACCTTGTTTTGGTAGACACTTCCTGTGACCCCCTTCTTGATAAAGTTCATCACCACCTCTGGTAGTTAAGATACACCCCTGATAGCAGAATCGTGCAGCAAGGTAGTGTGTGCAAAAAAGTATCTAGGAGAACAACTCAGACTGCACCGGATACGGGGATCTCTAAACCCGGGTGGAGGAGCTATCCGATGACGGCACGCTGGAGATTTGAAAGAGAAAACTGCAGAGAAGTTGCAAGTAAATGGCCTTTGTCTAACTTATGAGGGACACCTTCGAACACGAATATTTGAGCCCAGCACGTGACTACAAACATCATTATTAACATAGAGTAAATAAATTTGACACCAGCGTTTGGTTTTAATACAGTCATTAATGTCACTTCACAGTATCGAAAATGTCAAACGGAATTTCGTGTTGGCGAAGACCGGCGCGCAGGAACCTCGCGGACTGATACTCACCATGTTGCACCAGCTAGCTAGAGTATGAATGGTTAGATGGTAAATGCAGAAGAGGACTTCTAGTCAATTCGTACTTTAATGATAGTTAACTTTGTTCGGTAGCAGGGCCTGGTTTGATCTGCAACAGAATAAATAGCTTATGTTGTTCCTGGATACAGATATATGGTATTTATATCGAAACTAGAAAAATAACAAACTCTGTCAATCACACACAGCTATTAAAACCGCGAGGTGTCCCAGTTATCTGTGCGTCATGCGATACCGGTGTGCAGTAAATTGTGCAATGCGTATGGGCAATATTGCGGTTACCCATTTTGACTTGGCGGGTCAGTTACCTTTCTGCTAAGATTTTGTTGCCGATAGCACTATTTTGTGTATACGTACCTAACTACAACATGTTATAAGTGTTGTGATGGCTAGCAAGACAGCTTTAGAAGGCTTGTGTTTAACAACGATATTAATGGTTTTTATTTTAAGGCTTAGTTTTATTTAAAGTACACTGTATATTAATTTTATGTTCACCTCCAGCTGAAGTATCCCAGGCCCGAAATGTCACGAGTTTGATGCGGCTCTGGTTCGGGTTCTGATATAACCACACTTAGTTGGCCTGTACAAAACACTAACTTTCTGATGACACCAAATGCGGATCCAGCAGAAACCTATCCGAAGTCGAATCACAGTCTTGTATATAGGCTCTTAGGGTTTCCTTCAATGTGGGGTGTCTTTTTCTCTCGCCGGGTGGTGCATGAGCAAAAGTACTCAATGGAACTGTCAATTTCATACAAAAGTTGTAATTTTTATACATATATAGATACATATTGAGATAATGCTGCAGTGTGCAGCTTTAAAAATGTAAAAAACAACAAATCCGTCGTTTTCCAACACAAGAAACGCCGTTAGATTTGGGCCAAGGCTTTGAAGAGGAAAAATTGGAAATCAAGAGATTCTCGAGGTTATGTTCGGAATTTTTTTATCAACAGATGGAAGATATTTGTCATCATCTAAACAGTCTTCTTCTATTAACAGCGAAGTTATTATTTTGGTCATAATACTCCAATCTGCAACAAACAAATACAAAAGAATAAAAATCACGGCATAATACGTAAGATTGCTAAAAAAATTTAAATATTATAATCTCTTACTCCTTCTCTATGAAACCAGCGTTTTTCCCTTTCAGTGATGTTTTCTGCTTACGTAACTCGTCTTTTAACTGAGTGACTAATAGAGTTGAATACATTATTACTGCAAAAATATAATATAGACGAAACATATTTTTACTAAACTACGTATAAATGAACAGGACAATATATTTTTAATAAAACTGGATACTTACGGTTCTAGCAGAAACGTAGCCGAACAAGGGTTGTATGTCACATCCGAGCAATTGGAGCCTACTCTACATATCGTTTCGGACGGTAGGAATGGAATAAACAATAAAAATGAATCTATAATTATCGTCTATAATTGAGATCTTCTAACCTACTTTTTAACAGTAAGTGGGACTAATATGTCGTGATAGCCGAGTGGTAGCAAGCCCGCTTCTTGTTTAAAAGGCCGTGGTTCGAATCCCATCGCATGTACCAATAAGTTTTTTCTAACTTATGTTTATAAGTATCACTGACTCTGTGCCTCGGAGAGCAGGTTAAGCCGTCTGTCGGTCCCGGTTACCATCAATAAGTGGTAGTCGTTATAATTCATCAACCCGCACTGGAGCAGCGTGGTGGAATAAGTTCCAAGCCCCTTCAGCCCGAGGAGAGGCCTAAGCTACTGCAGTGGGGCATCATTGGGCATTTTTTAAACAAACCTGCCTTGCAACAAAAAGAAGATATTTTTTGGAATTCGCCTACATTAATTAGATACCTAGTAAAAACTATGCATCTAACCTCGAACGCAGTAGTTATAACGAATCAGTCAGTAAATATATAATCGTCCATATTTGACGTAAAAGTATCCAAAGTACACGAAGCAATCTAATATTTTTCGCTATTCCACCACAATACCCTTTGTTCTGTTCCGAACTTTGTATGTCCCGCCCACGATGGTCTCGTTTTGGTCGAAAGAGAAAGCACTGAAGCGCCTTTTAGCTTCAATTCGACTCGTCCAAGGATATTTTGACTCGGAAAACTTGACCCAATAACGTTGTGACGTATTATGGAGTACTATTTGTTCGATGAACTTTCGTTCGCGTTAAGAGGTCCTGTAAGTTGACTGTCGTCGACAAGATCTTCGAGCCCGATTGGACGCCGCAAGTGTGTACATAGGTTAATAAGGTAACTTTCGAAATTTTATTACAAACAAATTTGCAATGAAAAATAAAATATAAAAATAGTTGTTGGGAGATAACACCTCAAATTTTAATTTTTATAGATTTTTATGTTTTTTTCATTAAATTGTAACGCGTAGACGATGATTTTGAGCAGGACTTTTTTGCGTTTATTCAGCATGGAACACTTTTTTTGCAGTACTAATTAAATAAATTACAAAAGACAATTTTTTTTTCACTTACAAATATACTATTATGCCTCGTATGTATGATTTTTCTGTGATTGTTATTCGCTACCAGTTAATCATCGCAAAATCTCATACTGTGGTGCACAAGGAACCGTTGCAACTCAAGAGGATGTTTTTTGATAATAATAATAATAATAATAATACATGGGACTTCCCACACAGCGCCTAGTCCCAAAGTAAGCAAGTATTATGCTTGTGTTATGGGTTACTAGACAACTGATATACATACTTAAATATTCTTTATAATATATACGTATATAAATATTTTTGCGAAGACACCACATACATATAACAACCAAGACCCGGTACCAGTATCAATATTCATCATACAAATACTGATCCGACCTGGGATTCGAACCCGGGACCTCCAGCTTCGTAGGCAGGGTCGCTACCCACTAGGCTAAGCGGTCGTCGTTAAGTCGTTATATATACTATAGTATCTGGATGGAATGACAGGCCTACTTTTACATACTTGCGTGTGTGACTCAACATAACCACACACCCTTGCTGCTCCTTACCATGTGCAAACCGTCTCTGTGTGCGTGAATTGTAACCGAACAGTTGGGTGGTATCTTTATCTACGTTTTTTAACGCTGACTTTCTATCTAGTCAAAGAGGAGGTTATAGTCAGAAACCCTCCGTCGCTCTCCATACTTTCCTGACTACTGCCAACTACCATTTTACCGTAATTTGAATTTTCTCCACGGAAAAAAATGAATTCCCGAGAAGCAGTAGAAATCGTCTTCACGAACTTGTAATAAGTACAAGTGATTAGTTTTTTGAAAGAAATTTTTTCGTTTGTAATTTCTCATTTAATTTTTTCTTATATCAAACGGCAGTTCCTTAGAGGCATGCGGGGTAATCTAATGTTTATGTCCTAAACTTATTTGTAGGGTTCATCCGGTGTGCCACTTTGGGCTGAGGGCTAACATAGATCTGCTGAGGTATATTAGTCTACCAAGACAATTAGACAACTGACGATTGGGACGTAACCACAGGCTAGCATAAAAAGAAACCTAACTGAGAGAGAAAGAGAGTGACATAAAGGTGAGTTATTGTCTGACAACACGTAACTGAGCAGCTCCTGTGTCGTTGCGGTAAACAAGGAGATGGTCAGCGAGAATAGGTGTCGCATTACAGGTGTTTTTCCATTTATGTTAGTGGGCGCGTTGGTAGAAAACGATTAGCACCCCTGGTGAAATAAACGTAGGTGGTGTCCATTCTCAGTTCATCCCACTTTTGGTATACGAAACATATCCCATATATTAAAGAGTAAACCGTGGGCGTCCTGACGTACGTAACACTGGTGGGCGAATCGGAAAGATTAATGTTAGAAGCAAAATGTTAGTTTGGGTCGTATCTATTATTCCGTGTTGTGAATTGTACAACATGCTGATGATAAGAATAATACCTGGGACATACCCCACAGCGCCATCTGGTCCCGAACTAAGCAAAGCTTGTATTATGTGTACCAGACAACTGATATACATAGGTACTTAAATATTGTTTATAGTATATTATTATACATATATAGATATTTTACACCCAGACACGGAACAAGTAGAAATATTCATGCACACAAATATTTGTCCCGGGCGGGAATCGAACCCGCGGCCCTTCGCTCCGCAGTTAGGGTCCCTAACCACTCGACTAATCGGTCATATAAGGAATTATATAATTATTTATATCGCTACTAGCTGTGCCCGCGACTTCGTCTGTGTGGCGTTAGATTTATCACAACCGGTCATAAATTATTATCATTTTTAAAATCTTTTTATGTCTGTAATGGGCAAATATATAAATGTATGAGTGAATGTAATTAATTAATTTGCTGTTTGTTTGCTGAGCTTATTCGCCTGAACCTCACTTGGCAGAATACCAGTGGTTGGGACGTTCTCTCTGGCTCACGAATTTATGCTGAGCGGAGACCATTTTGGTACCAATAGTTTGTTTAGTTTTAAGTATTGCTGTTAATTCGTTTATATTTATTTCAAACGCAACGTGGCTCTGTCTCCCCGCGACACATCGCCCCCTTGCCATCCATACATTGCCTTATGGATGTTTGTGTCGTACTTAGGTACACTTGTGTTTGACATTATAAAATTCATTTCCGAAATGCTCCCACTAAGTATTTGAGTGGGAGCATTTCGGAAATGAATTTTATAATCCTCTTTGCTTAAACGATTCCACTGTTCGAAATTGTTTATCCCGAAAATAGCAATGTTTTCGCATGAACGGCGAAAGATGATCTGTCACCGCTTTCCCAGATAGCTGAAAATGCTGAAAAACAATGAAATATTCGTTTAAGAAGACGGAGCGGTGCGGTTATCGGAGACGAGCGCTCGCGACGCTCAATTTAACAAGAATTATTTTCGCGTCCTACTGTAGAGATATCGATCTACTTCTTTGAAATGGATCACGCTACAGAACACGGAAAAATGACAATTAAATTGACATTAATGTGACATCACTATAAATATAGTTACAAGCGAAAGCGACGGCCAAACAAATAATTGCTCAGTAATTATAAACAGAAATTTCGCGAAACCTAGGACTAATTCCGGCGAAAGATTTCTTCTTTTAAAGTTTTCTCTTGGCCCCCCGGAACGTATTTGGAAAGTTCCCCGCGGATCCCGGTACGCACCTCCCTCCCCACCCTCGAACGTCTCCCTGATTGTAGTTTTTTCTATTTATCTCAGAAACGGTTGAAACTAGAAGAAAGTTGTCAATGTAAGATATAATTTTTATAAAATAAGCAACCCGTCAACATTTCATTCATTTCGGCGTGAGCTATAGTTTCTGAAATATAGGCACCTAGTTACAGACATTTCACCAAAAAAAAATATTGGTCTTAAATCATTCTTTGTACTTTAAACAAAAATCACTGGAGTTGTGACAAAAGTTCGTGTAAATTTTGATTCAATTGAATAAAACGAGGTATTTGTTACAGCAGCATTTGTTTTCGATTTACAGCGAGTAGTGTCAAACACCACGATATAATTTTATAGTATGAAAATAGTGTCGTGATAGCCCAAAGCGCAACGAACCTGTCTCAAATTTATATAGCCCCATAGGGCCAAGGTTCGAATCCGGGCGTGTACCAATGAGTTTTTCTGACTTAAGTACATAACTGTCACTGACTCCGTGGCTCGGAGGGCACGTTAAGCAGTCGGTCTCGGCTGCAGTCAATAGATGGCAGTCGTTACAATCCACCAACCCGCCGTGGAGGATTTAAGCGCCAAGCCCCCTCACCGTGGGGGAGGCCTAAGCCCCTGCAGTGGGTATAGTGGGCTGATGGAATGAATACAATTAATACAAGCGCACGCCGATATGCACGACAGTAATCATTCTATTAGATTGTGTCTGTGGTTCCGCGCCCATATAGTTTCAATTCTGTCAATTTATTTAATTTTCGATTTGCATAAATATTAATTTAATACTTTATATGTTAAATAATGATTTTATACATTAATGTAAAATATTGATCACAATCAATTGAAGGGTTCTTAAGCATTCAAATAACAATACAAATAAACAAATTATTAATATGTATTTTGGATTCCAAGGGACTATAGTCGTTTACGAGTATTACGATTTTACCAACAATATCTTCCTCATATAGATATAACTCCATTTACCCATTATAGTTTCACTATCGTAGGTATAGATAGATAACACTATTAACTACCTAAAATCTGAGATCCGTAAAATCACAGCCAAACAACCGGCGTCTCGGCATCTTCATTTACAGCGAGAGGTTGATGTGAGTGCATACCGTCTGAGAGCATTAGTACGCTTCATCAAATAGATTTAGGGCTGTCACTCGCGCTTTTGTAACTTCGTCGATGAAATATGAAAAGGATTGTTGGGCGAATAATTCGGATTGTTTTCTGTTCTTTCGCGTATTTCAGCATGGCATTTGTCTGTGTTATTGTAATGGATATTTGGTCGTGTGGAAATTTAAAAGTTATTTTTAGGGTTCGTTAACTGTAAGGTTATTGATTTGTAAAGTTCAATTCGAAAATAAAAATATAAAGTACTGGTTTACCCGCTTTTTATACAGAGGTATAGATAATATATAAAATATATAGATTAATATTTGGTTCGGTCGTTACATACAAAGGCAGGCTGAAAAATTATATCTCATTATGAATCAGTTCATTATGAAAAAATGATAGTGGCTGTTGTCTGGTCGTATTGTTGGTTAATTAAAAAAAAGCAATATTAGCGTTCATTTGTTTATTGTGTTTCATTATGATTGGAAGTAGGTTCTGAAGTAGAAATTATTTTTTAGCATAATAACTTGTGATGAAACCTAGATCTGACATTGGGACCTGGAAAGTAATAAAAATTCATAATAGTGGTAAAAAGGATTAGAAGCCTCATCGGAAGTTTAAGGTTCGTCAGGAGGGAGGGAAACTAATGGCAACTGTATTTTGATATGTTGAAGGGAAATACTGTTATTTACAAAAACAAAAAACGAATATGAATGCCGAATATTATGCTAATTTGTAGGATCAACTATGAGTAACAATTAAAAAAAAAGAGAAGCAATCTCAGGTAAGGCATATTGATTTTGCGCGATAATGCATCTGTGCATTATGCTCAAACACCAGAGCGTGCTATAAGCAAAAACGACTTTGTAAAAATTGACCACCCATCCTAGAGCCCGGACTTAGCACCTTGCGATTATTTTCTGTTTAGACTTGCAAGTTTTAAATGGTCGACGACTTTTAACAAAGAATGTTTTGCAGATGGTATATCTTTATGTGAAATGTAAAAAGGGTATTTTCTTCGTAGGGTACTAGCTATAGTGAAAAATAAAAAAGAAAGTCTATATGCTCCTGTTTTCTTCCATAATTTGGTAGATTACTTATCAACTTACCATATTTTTTACACCGAAACCAGTTTTGCCGTTTTCGGAGCGAAGAAATGTTGATGTAATAAAGTAAATTAACTTTAACACAAAGTTTAATTAATTGGTTGCCGTTGACGATATGTAATGTTTGTCTGATTTTAAACCATAGGTTTTCTGCGCCGGTTCATAAGTACCATCTAGGTATATTTATTTTCATATACCTACCTTTATGATGAACCTCAGATTTGAAGTCAACGAAGTGACAATATTCGTTGAATAATATTGAATAAATTTTCTTTAGAATATTTTTCCGAATATGAATTTTATGAGGCTTTGACAACCCTGAACGATGAGTCGTATGCCACATGTTGTCCGGATTAAGTAGAGCTGATAATTAATTGTATCAGTGCTTACCCACCGCTCGCACGCCACTGAATTAACCTTTTGTGATAGCATCTCCCAATACCATTTAGTTTTTTTTTTCAAATGATAAAAATAGCTTTCAGTGACTACATCATGTGTGGTCACTACATATATATCATTGTGGACTCGTTTAGACTAATCGTTAACTGTCAAATATGTCTGATTGGGCTTTTTTTCTTCAATATCCTTTTAAGTAAATAGTCATTTGGATGAAAAATGGATGGTACTAGTTGCTTAGAAATATGTGAACGTAAAATTGAAAATGTGGCCGAAAGGTGTGAATTGAGCCTTGAAATTTTTTTTAAATGTTCTTGCTTGAGGTATTTTTGGACTTTAATATATTATAATTTAGTAGGTATTTAATAAATAAGCCAGATCAATTAGTCGGGTCTAAAATGTAAACTTGAATGATTTAAAAAAAATATATTTGAGGCGTGCTGTGGCTTGGACAGAACAATATGTATGACAAAAAAAGCATAATTTAAAAAAAGGGGTGATTACACTCAGACTTTTTTTCAATTTAAAACAAATAAGGGTTGGCAGTGGGCCGCTCTACAGCCAGGTCTTTTATGTTCAGACAGTGCTAAACAAGTTTTAAACAAAGTTTCATGCTGCCTTCAATACGTACTCAGATTTGCGTTAGCTGGTCTCGGACCATAAATGTAACTCGACTTATCAAACACGACCCTTAATTTTCTACCTCAATTTCTTCCGCTTAGAGATTGAATTAGTGAAACAGATGTTTTATCATGCGTTCGGTAGATTATCTATGCACGGTTTCAATACAAGTGTAATTTTATTATTATTTTTTAATATAAACTTTAGCATCTTTAAAGATTGAATTAAAAGCCGGTGATATTTGAAAGCACTGTTTTTACGCTAAGACATTTCTTTAAATAATTGTTTCAATAAATTTTACCTGTTTCAAAAACGCGTTAACATTTATTTCTTACAAAAAAACCTTGATTTGAAATTCCAGCAAAAAAGAGTATCAATCTGTTGGCTATTTTCCACTTCCACCAGCCCATTATACCTCACTGCAGGGGCTTAGGCCTCCCCAGGGTGAGGAGGATTGGAGCCTCATCCACCACTTTGCTCCAGTGCGGGTTAGTAGATTTTAACGACTGCCATCTCTCGATGGCGACCGGGACCGACAGCTATTTTGACTATTTTGTTTATTGGATTAAAATTATACTATGACTGAAATGAAATTGACGCTTTTTGGTCGCTTGCGCCGGTTCGTTTATAATTATTTTTGGCCGTTAATAGTTTTCATTGCAATTACTACGAAGAACATTTTAATTAGCACGCGATGTACCCAAACCAACCTTCGAACGAATAATATCGCCTATGTAATAATTTACATGGGCGAGATGTGTGCGGGTTTTGCGCGAGACGAAATTGCAATTTCGCTCAGTAACAGTTCACCCTCAAAAAAAAAGTTTCATTAGTGAATGCCCAAGTTATTTATTAACGTTTGGAAGTTCTGTGCAAAACACGTTTCTAGGTGCTCACTGGGCGGTTCGTTGATATATCAGTCAGTCAGTCAGTTTCTTCTTTTATAACGTACCTAATTTGTTCGACTTAAGATCTATTAGGTTGTCGTTATTAAAATGTACACACTTGTACCATTGTTTATTATTTTTGTAAATTTTTTTATAAAAATATTTTAAACAGCCTCAAATACATAATTTTCAAATACAGGTTGCATATAAAGATTATCTAAATCCGTTTAGTCGGTTTAGCATGAATAACAGTTATCCCTGGGGGGATAATTGTTATTCATGTTATAAAGTTATATCCGGGGGGGGGGGGGGGGGGGGGCTAAGCCCTTGCAGTGGGATTATGGGCTGGTAGAATGGAATGGAAATAAATTACAAAAAGTGGTCTGCTCATCTTAAACATCCTGGCTCAGCTATATGATATAACCCTTTCATATTTAACTGATTATTATGCTGACAAGAAGCTGTCCAAAAAGAAGCACAGGTAGTTTCATTTTTAAATTTGGCTTCCTAAATTTAGCCACATTGCCTAACATCTTCTCATCTGTAATCGCTCTATCTAAGCACGTCATATTATGTCGTCCATAGCCGTTAAAACGGACTGATGGCGAGCCAACCGTGAAACGTTGTTAACCCCTTGAGCGATTTTTAACACACCGCATTTAGTCAAGACCAGTACGTCGTTAAAGCGATCGTAGTATATCCAGGTCATATTTATGATTCGAAGCCAAATACATGCATTAATGTCCATACGTCACTTTGACACTCGGTGACAAATTATTTATCCTCTCTCACACATATGACTGTTATCACTCGATTGATACTTCGAAGCTCATTGACATCTCACGACGTTTTTATACGTTCTGTTCCCTTCCAAAAAGACCCTTAAAATAAAAAAATAAATAGTCATCCATTTTTTTTTTGATAGAACTTTCTGGGACAGAACCAGTGATGGGGAAGTGTCGATAATTCATGGCAAGGATGTGCACGTCATAATAACAATAACTAGATCGGCAGTGAACCACGCGAAAGTTGAAACATGTTCATCATTAAATTTAATGCAATTTTACGAAAAAAAAAACTAAACGAATTAATTTAAACAATAGCATACCGAATCAATCCAAGATCAAAATTTGACAATTTTATAAAAGTTTAGTATAGTTCTTCTCAAATTTTATGGCGGATCGGAATACAACGCTATAAGCGTGCTTGCGCAGGTACAGTCATATACCCCTCGCTCCACTGCGTCCCGCTACACCTAAAACTGGTTACTGCGACGCGACTTGTGCCTATGTTCACATCCGCCATAAAGTTTGATTGGAACTGTAGTAGTGAAATGTTAACGATTAATTTTCGCGAATTAAAATTTCGTTGGATAGCTACAACTCTTCGTTTCACACGCGTGGTGCATGGCAAGCGGCGTATCTAGATAGCAGATAAGTACTGAAATACCTATTAATCTTAAACCCAGCGACTACATAATCCTCTTAATGCAGTTCTTCCATATTCCATAATCGATTCATTCCATAGAACATACGTCCGTTTCAATTTCTTATTCCTGTATGTGTTGGTTTGAATCTTTGTTGAACGCTGTGTGCGCTTGATGCAGAAATGACCATTTTCTTATATATGAAATGACGCGGCTGTTTCTTTTGATAACGCCCCTTGTCGAAATAGATTGTGAGATTGCCTTGTCGATATACGAGATTACCCTTTCAGTAAAAGAGAGCTTATCACGCCATATCATATACTTATAACTAAAATACGAAATTATGGAAATAATCCATTATCTAAATTATTTTTCACTTCCACTAGCCCATTAGTGCCCTACAGGAGCTTAGGCTTCCCCTAGGGTGAGGGGGATTTTAGCTTAATTCACCACGCTGCTCCAGTGATGGTGGTATTTTACTAATATAAAACTGTTTTGAGAAAATAACATCTCTGAAACGATATTGTCATGATTTTCATTTGGCCTCATGTAATGTATACAGAACAAAAAGTACATCCTGTCAACCGTTGCCTTGATGCAGAAACAAAACAGGTAAAATCATTTTTCAATTATAGTTTTTGGCGCCTTAGGTACCTATGTGCGCGGCTTGGAGGAGGGAGGCAGATCTGCTCCGTCAGTCCATCGTCAACGCTTAGGAACTGCCTTCCCCCCTCGCCGCGCATCTACCTAACGTATTCGTCATTGAATGTCAAAACACTATGAACTCTCTCGACTATAATTTATTTTATATAACTCACTTTGGTGTGTAGTTATGGTAATCTATTATATATACAAAGTGTAAAAATTGTGTAAATTAAAAAAAGCAATAAGAACATAATTATATAATATTATAAAGAATTATCAGCATAATAATAGTTTTACAGCTCAGTAATTTTTTTTATATTTATGGCTATAGAGTACAGTATGTCGATATTGATTTACGTTACTGGATTTCACTGTTAAAAAAGTTAATATACGGCATTCAAATTGATTTTCAGGATTCTGTACTTCAAAACGACAAAACGGAACCATTATAGGATCACTTTGTTATCCGTCTATCTGTGTGTCAAGACCCTTTTTCTCAGGAACGCGTGGAGGTTATCAAGCTGAAATTCATATCAAATACTCAGGTGTACTGTCCCTTCGAGCTGTGAAAAAATCAAACTTTTAAGCCAATGCAATCAAAGGATACAGCCGTTTATGCTGCAAATTTTCTACACTCGCAAGGGAATCAAAACCTACAGGGTACTTACTTCCCTTAAATTCAGAATCTTGAAATTTGGTACGAAGCAACGTCTTATAGCACAGGTAAAGGAACGTTTCCGAAAAGCATAAATTTTTAGTTACATCATATAATAGAAATATTTTTAATAATTTTAAACTTACTACCCCTTTCCTCGTGAACGCGTAGAGGTATTATTTTATATTGTACGATAGTACGGGTCCCTTCGTGTGCGAGTCCTATATGTTTTCTAAAAGCAAAAACTAATATAAAATGTTAAAATTCAAACAATAGTTACTTATGAAAATCGTCTCAAAACGAAAAATAGTCACTATCGAAAATAGCCGAGATGCTCACGATGTAGGGTTGTCACCGGGGCGACTGTATTAAATATAATTTGATGTAGTAGTAAATTATATTTAATAATTTAAAAGTAAAACAAATGCTGATTCTCATTACGGCTTACTAATATAAAGATAAAGGTTTTAAGTAGAGATCCTAGTCCGAATAAATTCATTGTCCTACCGAATCCATTCTATCGGTGCTCACCGACATTCAACGCGATTTTATTTTATTTGAATATTTTACTTTATTTAAAAAATATGCTCCCCGCGCGCCGGTCTGCACCAACTGAAATCCCCGCGCGCCAGTCTTCAACCCCGCAATATTACGTAATGTCATTCCGATACTGTGAATTGACATTTATAACACTATTAAAACTAAACGCTGCTGTCAAATTAATTTACTCTATGTAGTGTTAATATAACTAAAGAAATAAAAATAATTAAATCTGATCACCATTTAAATGTTTCCACATGTAGATGTTTTCAAGGGCTCTCCCAAATTTAGTTACCTGTTGTTTCCAAAATGAAAACCTGTAAACATTACCTATAAGATTGTGTACTTTCACCGAACTTTGAATGTAGCAAGTTAGAAGGTGCACGCTTGCTAAACTCAACGACTTAAAGCCCATACATTTTTTCAATTTTATTTTAATTTTTTTTATTGGTATCTGCCTTTCCTTCGATAGTGTGTAACTAGTTGTGATGTGTAATACACAAACATCTAGACACAACACAAACATCTAGGTAACCAATCGCGTGCGCCATCTCCCATCCTCATTCTTTGGCTCGAATGTGATAACTTTGCTTCTCGAATTAAACGGCCAGCATTACTCCTGTATTGGACTAGAATGCAAAGTGCAAATGCAAAGTGAGCCATCCCCCTTTCTATAATAAGATGTGAACACTGCTAAAGTTTACAATCAATTTCAAGCCATTTCAAGTACAGCAAGTGGCCGGTAGACATAAGATATCTCAGTCTCCCGGTCTAGGATTTTATAGAACTGTTTTTAGCACATCTTAATGTACGTATCGCGACACACCATAATTGATTCATTATTAGATATCCAGACATCTCTCACCAACTTCCGCCGACTGCGAACTACAGCCACAATCAGCCACATTGGTTCATGCACCACAGTTTCTAGAAACATTGGTGCAGTTCGGAGTAGCGTCTCTAATTGAAACCTTTTGTCTTTGTTATATACTGAGTACTATTTCTTCTTTTTGGGTGTTTGGGGAAAAAGATCAGTGTGAATTTTGAGCATGTAACGGCAGTTGCGCGCGCCGTAGTAACACCATGAAGTTAGTTTGTTTTTAACGAGAGTTCATTTTTATTATTATGATTGTGAATATCGTTGTTTATATTCATAAAACTTTATGTATTTTGGAGTATATATATTTTTTTTAACGTGACATTTTAAGTATGAAGATTTGAGTTTTTATATACTACTATGTATTATTTTTATGAGTCAAATTATATTTTTCGATTACACAAAAAATAGCACACAGATCAATTTTTGATTTTGCATAAATTATTTTATAATTTTTCAATGTGGGTAACTTTGCCCCACTTTTGTTGAATATCGTTAAGGAAAAGAGAGAGTTAAAACTTGTAATACACGTTGCCTATGTTTTTGGTGGCATCTAAACGTCTAGATTGTATTGCATCATTCGTATATAGCATCACCCTTATAAAAAAATTTAAAAAAACGATTAAAACTTGTGGGCCAAAGTTATATGGAGACTTGAGGTATAATTGGCCCACCTTTACCCATGTTCAAATATTACGTATTATTTTGAATTCTGAGCTTCTCATTATAACTTTGGCCTCTTGTTTATGCTTATAAACGTACTCAGTGCCCATAGACAACCTATAACCGTCAAAATATTTTTTTTTGTGGAAATTATAGCCAGAATAAAAATGTTGCCTTGACGCAGGTACTACATTTGTTCTCGATCAAGATTTTTAAAATTACACTTGTAATATTACAATCCTTGACACAAAATACAATTAAAAATGAGTCTTAGAAAGTATTATAACATGCAAATTTAATACACTGTTCCAAGATCCAGATCATATGATAGCAATATATAAGCTCTTTAATCGCCCCATTCCATAGACAGAAAGTCGTCTTTTATCAGAGTAGCTTTGTGCGTGAAAAGTGCGTGAAAAGAACGCTATAGATATAAATCTATAGCGTTCTTTTCACGCACTTTCATGGTGTTCTTCTTTGTACATTTCCACACATCAACCTGTTTTGGCCATACCCATGCTTATTCAGCCTTTTGCTTATGTAATATTTCGTAGTTTGGAGCTTGAATACATCTGACTTGCCCAGGAAACAAGCTTCCCTCGCAAGTGCTTTGGTAAGCAACCGGCAATTTTTCCTCTCCTAGTTTGTCTTTAGCAATTGGCAGCAATTCATAAACGATACTGGTAATTTTCGCCCGGGCCAATGTTAGCCGTATTTCACCGGCGGCAAAACGGTTTTGAACAAATCATACAATTTCGCTGTAACTTTGTAGATATTTTAAATTATACTTGCATATGTGTCAACACTAATAAACAACAAATACAATTTAAGCGCCATATACCTGTTAAAATTATCCAGACACTGCGTAAAAAATAACTTTGTTGCTTAATCTTTTCGACGACACAATCACGCTGCGGACAAAATAGTCTGTGATTTTAAATCTATTGCCAGTATCAATGTCACTGAGTTATGGATGCGTTAAGGATATACTAAGGTACAAAATAACTTAAGAAACATTTTGCTTATTTTTAAATAAATCGTAAAATAAAATAAAATAATGCAATAGTGAAGAGTGGGCCAATGTTATATTGAAGGCTTAAGTTACCCGCATTGACTTTACTTATACATTTAAAAAAAATTTAAACCTTTAAGTAAAAATGTTTGTATCGCTGTTAATAATAAATTGTCTAAAAAAATTATTAAAAGTATCTGATGTTAAAATAGTTCTTAAAACAGAATTTTTCTTTTTGTAATATAAATCAGACCAGAATTATTTTAAGTGTTGCCATATGAAGTTGGAACGCTTTTATTAGAATATTAATTTGTAGTGTTGAGTTTTTAAAACAAAATTTTTTTTTATATAAAATAATGAAACGGAATAGTATTAAATGTTGCCATATAAAGTTAATATTTCACTGTCGACACTATATTACGAAACTGACAAAATTAGCTTTTATATTTTCAGGTGTTCGAATAAAAAAAGTTATTGCGACTCATCCTTTTTCACTTTTATTTTCTCAAATTTCCACTTAAACATGACCTCGATACCTTAAAATGACTTGACGTATTTCGGTCCTGTCACATCCCTCGCAAATTAAGACAGCACTTCGCGTTGGTGACTAAATATAGTGACGTGCTCCCGCCGGCGAACTAAATAAGTGTATCTCTTTTATTTGGATTTTAACAATGCTTATTTCGTTTACCACGTGCGTGAATTTAATCGATAGAGTTTTTAGGTCTTCAATCCAAGTAGGAAAAGCTTTGTGAAATTTGTGATGTCTTGTCATTGAAGAGTCGTGATAGCCCAAAGCGCAACGAACCTGTTTTAAATTTATATGGCCCCATAGGGCAATGGTTCCAATCCGGGCGTGTACCAATGAGTTTTTCTGACTTAAGTACACAACTATGTATATGGAGCAGCGTGGTGGATTTAAGCTCCAAGCCGCCCTCCTCACCCTGGGGGAGGCCTAAGCCCCTGCAATGGGGTAAAAAAATGGGCTGATGAAGTGAAGTGAAGTCATTGAAGATGTTATTATGGCTATAATACGAAACAAAAGGCAACCCTAAAAATAGGGTTGCCTCTACCTCAAAAGGAGAAAAGGAATCCTTGTTAGTCCAGTAAAAATAAATTTTTGGATTGCATTAAAGACACCTTAAAAATTTCTTTTTACAATAATAATACTGGCTGTATAGTTATGCACTCATTATGCTTTGGTTGCATTATGAGTGTTGCATGTTGAGAAATACCTAAAGATGTGTTTGTCTAAATTTCACCCTTTACACTAAATAGTGAGTAGGTGACAAATTAACTGTATATCTATGGTAGTAATATTATTTTGATTTAGAAGTAATCCCCAGTATACATGTTAAAAATACTGAATATTACGAGATTTTATTTAATAAAAAAAAAAGTTAAACTTACAAAATCGCACTTTTGGTGATTTTCTGTTTTTATACTCTAGATGTAAGCCATAATAGTTTATTAAATTATCACCTATGGGACTTCTCAACAACTATTTAAAAAAGTCTTTTTTATTAATTTTTACGACGCGCATTAAAGACACTCTAAATATTTTACTTAATATGAGTCAGTTTTAATATTCTTCATCATAAATTAATATAATCCCTTATCTATGTCAAAAGCGTTATTCATAAAAACGAATAATTCTAAATTACTCACTAAGATAGGTAACGTACTTTTAAGTCTGACTATTTATGCATGACCTTGGTCGTCTGCCGCATCTCGCTAACATTGAGAAAAAGGGACGGCAATATCTCATATCAAGTATTTTTTTGAGCTATTTGTTAAGTTAGAAGCATGTCGATCTCTGGTTAGAAGTATTATTTATATTGCATTATTATTATTTTTCATCATAAATTGATATAATCCCTTATTTATGTCAAAAGCGTTATTCATAAAAACGAATAAATCTAAAGTACCTATCCAGTATAGGTAACACCCTTTAACCCTTTGTCTTCATAGAGACCGATATCGGTCGCTAATGACGTCCTACGCTTCGCCTTCCCTGCGACCGAATTCGACCGCTAACCGCCCGCTTAATACCGCACCAAGAAAATATTTTTTTTTCTCTTTCTTATACATAAGTACGTAAAACGAAATAAAAACTAGAGAAAGACAAAATATCATAGAATTTAAAAATCACTGCTAACGGTTTTGTCGCAGACGCTACAATTGAAAAAAATACTCGTTTATTGTTTATGGGTTTAGTGTCATTCCAAGAGTGAATCAGTGAGCGAACAATCATTACAGTTTTTTTACAATAAATCTTCCTTTGTCAGAAAAAATCAAATAACATTATAGTTAGCATTTTTACTAAGCTTTCTATTGGTATTATTTATTTTTTAGATATACTTTCAAATACGCATAATAACCTTCGAATGATCTTTTGGTCGCAAATTTGAAGCCCATAAAATTCATACGTGTTTTTTTATTAGATAGGGGAGATTTAAAACAAAAAATAGTTTGCAACTAAAAAGACAGTTTACTTAAGATTACATTACATATTTTCAAAAATAAACTTCAATACAAAAAAAAATTATATCATTTTATTTCTCGAGGTGATCATTCTGTCATAAGAGCTTGGTAGGCGAAGGATTGTTTTGAAAAATATGTAATAAGACGAAGGGTTAAACTGTGACTATTTACGCATGACCTTAGCCGTCTACCGTATCGCGCTAACATTGTGAAATAGAAGTTGCAATATCACATATTTCTTGTGCTAAAATTTGTTTGTCGTTAATGTTAGTTAAAAGTATATTGTTAAGAATATAACTATTGCACTTAGTGTCCTTTGAAACGCCGCGCGCCGACACCTCACTGAGACAAAAAATTCACAAAGAAAACCGCCACACGTGCCGCCGTCACCAAGGAAACCGACAGTATTAGTTATCACGTAATTACAAAAAAAAATTAATAATAGCAAAAAAGTATTTTTTTTGTGTTATACGATTTCTAATTAAAGATTTCACAATTGTAGGTCAACGGAAAGTATCGTATAAGTTTTGATTTAGTTGCGAGTGTCAAAATATACGATATATTTGACCGTATTATTTATTGCTCTAACGTAAACGGTTGTTATTTTTTTTACAGTTACAAAGGACCATTGATTTATCTTTTGATATCAATTTCAACTTGATACTTCTAATCGTATCATTTCTGAACAAAGGGTATTTACTAAAAACAAAAAACTTTAAATTATAGATTTTCAGTTTTTTTCCTTTACTCGTGCTGAGCCTTG
Organism: Luffia ferchaultella; assembly: GCA_949709985.1. Lineage (NCBI taxonomy): Eukaryota > Metazoa > Arthropoda > Insecta > Lepidoptera > Psychidae > Luffia > Luffia ferchaultella. Next base: position 5,437,764 of record OX453266.1, on the reverse strand, counting down.
TTTATTGCAAATTTCATAATTCTAGGTCAACACGAGGTCTGTATCTCCAAAATCGGTCAATATAAACATTTAATTTGCTACTTAATTTTACAAGACATTTTACAAATTTTCATAACGGGTGTAGCAAACTCGGAACCCTTATAATTTTAGAGTCATAAAAATAATAAAGTTAGATAACATTAAGATTTTTTTGTACGTTATTTTTTTTTTCAAAAGTCAATGGTATTTATGCGTTGAACAAATCTAAGTTTAGAGTCAGACCCAATGGTCGGATCTGTCTTTGTTGGCTAGGATAGAAAACAAATAATTTGAAAAAATTTAATATTTCGTATATATATATAAATACTTATAATATTTTTTTACGTACGAAAACAAAACGTTAATTTACGGGACATAATTCAATATTTGAAAGAAATACAACACATAATGTAACATCGACTTTATATGTAAGTACATATTTTAAAAATATATTTTGCATTCTTTTTAAACAACAACGAAACGTTAATTTTATTTACGAGACTTAATTATATAGATATTTGCGAAATATTTATATATACATACTCGTATAAATATATAGTGAAATTATTTTTGCAAGGACGACTTTAATGTCCTATAACTTCTTTATTTGTAGATATATTTTTATGATTCACACTTTTGTTTTATTTAGCTTAAATTTTAATAATAGCGAACAAAAAAAATTTTAAACCTCTCTATTGTACTATTTACTTAAAACATGTTTACTTGCCATTCTTTACACACTAAAACAAAGCGTCTCGAGGAACATAAAGCGTGGTGATCTCTTTTTTGTGCTCAAACCTCATTAATATTATAAACGCAAAAGTTTGTATGTATGGATGTCGGATGTTTGTTGCTCTTTCACGCAAAAACTACTAAATGAATTTTAATGAAACTTTAAAAAATATAGCTTATACATCAGAATAACACATAGATTATAATTTATAAAGATACTAGCTTTCTGTCTGTGCACTCCACTCGCGTGGACTACACACGCTGATTTTTTAAATTCTTTCACCTATAAAAAGCTACATTATAAGTGAGTAACATGGGCTATATTTTAATCTCAAACTAGCTTTCCGCCTGCGGCTCCGCTCGTATGGACTACACAGTAGTACCGGAACGGCTACAATTTTTCACATAGATATAGTTTATAAACTGAAAAATGACATAGGCTACTTTTTATTCTGGAAAAAGGGGTCCTGGTACGACTGCGTAGTCCATGCGAGCGGAGCCGCGGGCGGAAAGTTAGTTAAGTTACTAAATAAAGCAAGGTGCGGTGCGGGCGGACGGCCCGCGATTATTGCTTCGACGTAACCTGCCCCGCGCCACACCGCACCGCCCGCCGCGTACCAAGTAGGTTTTTAATAATTATTTTTGTAAAATAGCTTGTAACGCTCAACAGATGGATAAGGGATTTCTTTTAATTAAAGTTAAAGATAATTATTGGAGCATAAATATACAAAAATATTCAAGGTGTAATTAATGCTAGGACCCAAAAATTAAATAAATTTTCACCAAAAAAAAAGTAAAGTAGTCACGTAAGTGATAATTTACTATATTGTATACAGTACATATTTACGTGAAGTGTCAAATTATCGCCAACCCAAAAATTATTGTTTTGGAGTTATCATTTATTTTATATAAATATATAATTGCCTACCACATATTGTGAATAAACCTGGGGATTCTTCTGAATTTACACAGAGTGTATTTAAAAAAGCTGTCGTATAGAAAATCACCCGTTTTTAAATTTTTGTTTACACATAAATATATTTTTTAAATCTTATCGGTTGATTCTATAAAAATTAATTAACATAAATAAGGGATTATTATGTATTTATTATCCGTGAATATTTTCTTTATGATATTGTAAATAATCCCTTAAAGTGCAATTAATGCAATGTGCTCCTAACAAACTTTGCTAGATTGACTGGAGTATGTATAGAATCACTTACAGGATCATTACCGTTTCGTCTGTCTGTCAGTTAAGAACTTTTTTCTCAGGAACGCATGGAGGTATCAAGTTGAAAGTAATATCAAACACTTAGACCTACAGTCCCTTGGAGCTGTAAAAAATCTGACTTCTAAGTCAACGCAATCCAAAAATATAGTCATTTATGCCGCATATTTTGACCTAGAATCATGAAAGACAAAATGCAAGGTCTTAGCGCACAGGTGTCGTGGTATGGAACCCTTCTTAGTCCGCGAGTCCAACTCGCACTAGGTCGGATTTTTACATTGCTTTTGAATGGAAATACGATATGATTGAAATATAGCGCGGGTTGCTAAAGTGCTTTGAAATGAAAGATGGTATAAAAATTCAAAACGAAAAATATTCTTGAATGCCTATTACTTGCTACAAATACAATAAAATGCGCGATAACATTAGTGACGTAGACTTCCATTTGACCAGAAATCAAATGGTACAAATATTAATGCAGTGGCGCCTTAATTTCCGAGTTATTCAATGGCTTTGTGTCTCGCAGATGACATTGCGTCACGAATTCTGAAAGGTCCTCGCCCTGAATAGGTATATAGACATCATTCGGGTCAATCATCTTCATTGGTATATTTTCCAGTCAGGAGGTGCAATTTTTTATTAATTTTCTTAATGCGTTAAAAGATATGGACACGTTATTTGACTTTTTGTCTTTATTACATATGGGTACGACTGTCCGTTTCGAAGTTACCACCTTCATGGATAATTTATGATAAATATAACTTGTTACGTGTTTGTCAAAGGATGGAGGATGTTACCTATGTATTGATGGAGTGTGGCCGGTGTGAAACAGATATAACATCAATGGCGACCAAAATAGACGCTGATGATTCAAATCTGGGATCTTTCCAGAGCATCCTGAGTGTGCCTGAGTCCGAATTTGCTGACATTATATATAATTAGGACGACTGCTTAGTCTAGTTGGTAGCGACCCTGCCTACGAACCTGGAGGTCCCGTGTTCGAATCCCAGGTCGGGTCAGTATTTATATGATGAATATTGATACTGGTACCGGGTCTTGGTTGTTATATGTATGTGATGTCTTCGCTTGGTACCCAAAACACAAGCTAATGCTTAGTTTGGGGCCTAGATGTTGTGGTGATGTATACGTTATTAAAAATAAATAAATTATGTACATGAATATGTATTGGCCCGCGGACTTGTTTACTGAAAGCAAATATGTATGTATATATATTAGAATAGCTACCAACGATGCTGAAATATATCTCACAAGGGATAAAAGCCTTTTAAGAAATTAGATTTAAAAGAAATATGACCTGTTACGAAACATGGATTTAAAATCGTTCCAAATACTATTTTAATCATAAAAGTACGAATTGACTAGAAGCCCGCCCTCTTCCACGTTTACTGTCTAACCACTCATATATTATAGCTAGTTGTTGCAAGATGACGAGTTTGAGTCAGAGCTTCAGTGCGCAATGTCCCCGCGCGCCGGTCTGCACCCCCGGGAAATCCCACTGCGCCAGTTTTCAACCCCGCAGAATTGCGTAATTTCACTTCGATTCCGTGAATTGACATTTCTTACTCTATCATAACCTAACGCTGCTGTCAAATTAATTTACTCTATGATTTTAATTCAAAATTTAAATTTTTGTTCATAACTTTTCACTTACTTGCTTTCTAATCGAATTTTTACGTCCCTTGGCAATAAATAAACTTTCAAATTAATCTTCCCTTTTTAGCTACAAACTTGAAAGCTTTGTGGTTTTCCGGAAAGTAAATAAATCAAGTTAAAACACCGTTACCGTCTGATATATCCGAGACGAATAAACAAGGCAGACCGCAGCGTTTGGTTTTTAAATAAGCTGAATAGTTTACCTTGTTTGGGGATTTTGAATGTGTAGCGATAAATGTTTTGGGTTTCTTGCGTAAAAAGCTTCTTATATTTTCTACAATGGCCTGTAAATTCCAAACTATCAAAAAACGAGACATTTGTTCAGGATTTAGTTGGAATTTAACATTCACAAATGGAGTTATTGATAAGCCAGCAACGAAAGAAATTATGGTTGAACTTCCGTTATAGACGCTGTTAACAAATTTAATTTGACGACTGATAGATTGCTCTAGTAGACGCCGACTGCAGACCCAAACGTCGTAGATTCGTTTCCCGCCCGGGACAAATATTTGTGTGGATGAACATGTCTAGTTGTTCTGTGTCTGGGTGTAAAATATCTATTTTATGTATATTATAAACACTTGTCCGTGCCTCGGAGAGCACGTTAAACCGTCGGTCTCGGTTCCCGTCACCAGATGGCAGTCCAATCCAGAGTTAAGCTCCAAGCACCCTCATCCCGAGGAGAAGTCTATGCCCCTGCAATGGGGCATAATGATAAGGTATGGTGTATTACAAAAAAATATTTAAGTATGTAGGTATATCAGTCGTTAAGTACCCATAATACTTACCGGCTTTGCGTGGTTTGGGACTAGATGACAGTGGATGTGATGTCCTACATATTATTATTATTCATGTTTAACGTTTTCGTATAAACTATTGTATTACTTGGCTTTGAAATTTAATTGCTCCTAATTCTAACATATAATAAATACATATAAAATACATATAATTTCCTGTTTTCAACCACAAAGTTTAAATTTTTATATGTACTGTGTGAAAGCTTTGGGCGGGAAAAGTTGGGTAGGTAGGTATCCGAATTTAATGCGTGTGTTTTCAGCGTGTGCGATATTGTTTGTAAGAGCAAGTTATTGGGATCTGGCAATTATTTTTTCATTCTCTTTGTAGCAAGCAATAAGAAATATTGGTGAAAAAATGCGATGAAAACATGTTACCTCTCTATTTCCTAAACTACTATGACTAAGGTTCTAAATACATTTTCAAGAAGTTTGGTGCAAGTTTACGGGAAATCAACAGCGATGAATAGTTGTGGCCACACCGGCATTCCAAAATGATCTACCAGATATTCGACCACTGGTCTCTGCCGAGCGATTTCTGTTTACGTACTTGAAATGCAAATGGTACGTAACCCCCAGAGTGATTGTAAATGACACATGAACTGTTTTATTTTTAAATATATTATGTCGTTAATAAATCACGGTACATTGTATTGAAACGTTACCATGTACTTACGCGATGACGATCTTAAGAAAAGGCACGAAAAAAAATAATCTGTCAAGTAATCCATCATTCTGTGTAACCGACGACGCCTTCATAAATTGAAGTAGTAGGTAATTGACATATCGTCATTTTACAGGAGAGCCGATTTTAAGCGTCGACTACGTAAGACTAGGTATAATGATTTTATATGTAGATGCTTTACCTCGTACACTTAAAAAAATTTCAGCATGAAAAAAGGATATTGTGTACTTAAATCGTGGTATTACTTGATTTAGCGTAATCCTGTTTAATAACACCATGCAGCTGCAGGACAAGTCTGTCGGTGTACTTTTGATGTATCCGTATTAATGGTATATTGTATAGTTTGTCCATTATATTAACCCATATCCTTTGACACGTGGACACCGCATACCGACAAAAGTTCACAAAGAAAGCCGCCGGCACTTGGCTGCCGCTTCAAAGGATACCGACGCCGGCGTCTGGGGTCAAATATAACGGATAGACTTTACGTATTTTAGTCTAAAGTATACGTTGACTGTATATTTCTGAAATATACGTTCGTCTGTAGGAAAGATTTCTCTCAGTGTACTTTGCTAATGAAATAAACATCTAAAAATAAATAATATTAAATAAATTTTCTCATTACACAAGACAGTACAACCACATGTCAACCAGATATCCATGCAGAGTCCAAGTTCTCTAAATTTATACCTGTCCTCATAGGGTTGTTACCTGTTATACGTTAATAAAATTTGGGAGAAAAATAAAATATGGTATGCATATAGTAATATGTATATTTAAAAAAAGTAATAATGATTAGTGTCATTGGACACATCCTAAAATAAAATAATTTTTAAATGATTAACCTTAAACAAGTTTTTTGTTCTTTTTTAAATGTTTTACTGCTTTAATCGATATAATTTAATTTTTAACACCGAAGTGGTAAAATCCATAATTCGTCAACAAATCGCTCGAAAAATCTTTATGAATCGCGTTGAATGCTTACGCCGTAGTCGCAGCTCTGTACGTTATTTATACGCCAACTAAATTGGCGCAAACCAAATTCTTACCCCGGCTGAGCGTACGTGAAACTGACGGTGAAAGGTCATGCGCACATCGCCGCGCTATGTGTGAGTGTACTACAGCGTTATTTCGCATCGAGTAACTCTTAGGGGTTTCTCGACATCTTCGCGCCGGTGACACACTAGTGTGCCTCCTGGCCGTTTCGATGAAGTGGTTGGAGCTTTCGGGCTAACGACATGCGTCCTTATTCTGCTTCAGGCGGTTGTTTAGTGGGTGCAATCCCCACATACCCCGCGCGCACGGGCGCGCGGAAACTAGGGTTTAATCCGCGTTCCCACCGCAAAGGGTAAAACAAAAAAAAAAAAAACTACAGCGCGCCGCTTAAATGTAGCTTGGCTTCTGTACGGATATTTATTCATATGGTACAACAGTACGGCCAAAGTTATAATGCGCATAGAAACCTTCGTCACACTTTGTATTTCTGACAAAAAACGAATCACAAAACGTAAGTACCCTAAACATAATACTCTCATTTTAAAACTTATCACAAAGAATTTAAAATTGAAGGTAATTTTACATTATTTAGATGCAAACCGTGTGTGTTGCTGACTGGACACGTGCGCTTCTGGTTAGAAAATTCTATAGAGCTGTTATTAGCACCATTTTTCCTTTTTTTTTATACTGATTGGTAATTTTCAATATTTTAATAAAAAATAGTAGCTAAATAATTACATTGCAACTAGCCTTTACTTAAAGCACATAATATTTAAACTGGCCAAAACCCGTAACATAGGTCTCATACGTAACGCGTAACTTCACTATAATTGTAACTTTAATTAGGTATTTTTTTGTATAGACATATTGGTTAATGAAAAAAAAAAACATTTAATGTATCAAATATCACTTATTTCGTAGTGGATTTTAACCGCTCCATAAAGATAGCCTTCCCCGCTCGGAAATACGATCTTTGCCGAAGTAAGGCGAAGATTTCTATGCGCATTATATCTTTAGCCGTATTGTATTTTCTTTTTATTGTTGCATTTAGAATATAACACACAACTCGTTCATTCGCCGGTCCTAGCGATACTAACCAAAGACGAATCAATTGATTACTGGGCTATTCCCGGCATATCTACTTTAGTATAATATCATTGCATTCACATGATTTGTTTCTTAGGAACATTTGTCGTGATCGTGAGAATCGATGTAGTTATCAGCTCAAAATGCTTCCGTAATACATTGATCACGTATGGACAAAGAGGCATCGGTCACGGTTCGTAATACGTGTTAGGGACCGATATAAATCAGTCAATTCTCTATAAGGGTAAAAGGGACACTTGAAGAATGAATCACGACCCAAGGTCAGTACACTCGTTCTTTAAAATGGACGCGTCAATAATACCTAATAGTCGAATATGTGATCACGGAATAGAGGCAGTGAAAGGAATAGAGGTATGCGTTAAAAGATTAAATTATATAATCTATGCGATTGAATATAACCAGCAAATTTTAATAATTTGATCCAAAATTGATTGAAAAGAGGACAGCAACAAATGCTCAAGCTGACAGAAGAGAAAAAAAATTGTTATTTTAATATTGATGACAATTAATCACAGCCTATCCTAGTCTCAAACAAAGGACAAACATTGTAAAATTATGTAAAACGTTTGATTTAGTTCGCCTCCAACTTTATGGCGGATCGGAATACAGCGCTGTAAGCGTGCTTGCGCAGGTTCAGTCATATAACCCTCGCTCCACTGCGTCCCGCTGCACGTAAAACTGGTTACTGCGACGCGACTTGTGCCTATGTTCACATCCTCCATAAAGTTTGATTGGAACTGTACCAAAATTATGTTTTTTCCTGAAGCAAACATCTAAATAAATGAAATCGTAATTCGTGTCGTGCCTGTGCGTGCTACGCAAAAATTACTGAAGGTAGACGCGGCTTTTTGTAAACATCTTTGCAGTAATTCAGTGATAATTATTAAGGCTATATTTTATGACCATAGGAAGTTACGCAAAAATTTGTTCGTATTTGATTAAAAAACTATTTTTAATTAATTTGGTTTTTATGTACATAAGTCACTAAATAAGTTGTGTGAGGGGTTATTAAGGAAAGCGTTAACCAATCACATTTCTTAAATTACGAATTTTAAACACGAATGCTGTGAACTTAAGCAGTCACCGATTTAAGTAGCCTTCTTGCAACACGCCGTGAATCTTGCAAAATCCACGCTATACGTAAGCAAGGATGCACTTCACGTTAGTCAGCATCACCTTAGCCACGGTCGAACAGGGCCAGTGCACTCGATCCACGAATAACTCCCATCCCATACGCATCGCTTCGATAATGGATGGATTATCACACGCGGCTTAGGCCAATAAGAGACTTCTATTACTATTTTGGGATACCACGAAATAGATTGGGGCTTTTGGTGGCACAACAAAACAGGTATTGTATTCTAAAAGAGAAGTGGAGGGGATAGCAATAGTTACGTCATACGTCCGTTATATGTTTCTGTCTATAAACATGTACGTAATTAAGCAAGCATGTACTAGACAACTGTTAAGTATAGGTACATATTAATTTTTTTTTTTTTAAATTACATATGCATATGTAGATACTTATATACTGAGATAAGGAAGAAATAGACATGTTCATGCACACAAAAATTTGTCCCTTGCGGGTAGCGAACCTACGACCCTTGGCTCCGCAGTTAGGATCTCTAACCACTCGCCAAATCGATCAGTCAAATTCAAGGATAACCATTATTTTTTATTTTCCACTATTCTATCGAAGAAAAGATAGAAATTTCAAAATAGCGTTACACTATAAACCTATATGTATTATTATTATGTATTAATAATATGATTTTAATGTATGTATTAATATTATATTTATATAGTTAACGAAAAAATTGTGTGACATAAATGTCCTAAACTGTCACGTTAGCGAGATAAAAAAGGTAAAGATCTTCACGGTCGTCTTTGCCTAGTTTTACTCCTATTTATCCATTTATCTTGGTAACTTGACGTTCAAGGACATTATGTCATGTGACTATTTTTATTGGTCTATATGTCCCCTATATGCGACACTAATTAGAAACAAAAATTTATAATGACGGATAGGTTGTTCGGGTTTCAAAAGAAGATTCGAATCCTTTTGGGGTCGCTTTGCAAACGTTTACCTTGATATTTTCATTAATATATAATGGAAAAATGGACGTGATGTAATTTTGTGGTACCGTCGACAAAGAAAAGTCAACAAAATCTGTGATACAAAAAAGCAAATTGTTTACTCCCATGAGTACACAATCATTAATATCAAGGATTTTGTTTGTTTAGAAATATTTGATACAACTTCATGTGAGGAAAAAATTAGGTATTACTGAGAAGAAAAAACAAATTATATTGTACAAATAAATGATACAAACGAGCGAGAAGTAAATAACGCTCCTATATATATAAAATTTCACGTCTGTCTGTTTGTGTATCTGTCTCGACAAATTATGTTGATGTAGTTCTTGTAGTTGATACATAATGGGCTTGGATTGAAACTTTCAAGTCAGCCTAAAGGTTTTTAAAATTGAGAGAAATAAGGTTCTATACCAACCTCTAAATTTTTTTTCTTTTTTAAGAAGCTTCCAGATATTTGAGAAAATCCATCTAACGTTGAAATTATCCCTGTGACGTGATCTGGTCAGTTGAGCTTATTCCACTGCTTTCCACAGTAAAAACAGAAAGCAAAAAGTAAGTATGAAATATTTAGGTTAGTCACTGTATCAATATTCACGAAGCAATCAAAATTTTTGATCCTATTTAGTCTTAGATTAAGTAAACAATAAGTATCTATCCAAATGACGTCACAGAGATACTTTAATAGACAAATGTTTGGAATAAAATTTCAAAATAAAATTACTGTCCAATTTTTTTTTTAATTTTGAGAGAAAGGTATAGATTGGTCTAATTTTCCAGAAAAAAATATAAAAATTATACGTTAATGGTCCAAGCCCACAGAGCATTAGTGTAGGTTAGAGTTGGCATGTAGACGGATACGCTGTTTCCTTGAAGTATGCAGTATGTTGCATATTTAAGACAGATCTCATAACCTTAACTCTAAAATGCCACATCAAATCATACCAAAGATGCGAGTGAAAGGGATGAACGACTTAACCGCTTTCTAAAATGATATAAATCTGAGACAAAGCTATTTACATATACGTAATATTTTTACTTACATTCGTTATGTGTCTCCGAACAAAAACCGTCACATGGCATCTCTTACCTACTTGATTCTCTGTGGATGACACCGTGATATAGAATTGTATTAATTTTAATTTTAGTTTCGCTAAATATATTAAAATTCGCTAAATATATCGTTAAATATATTAATAGTCGTAACTAACTTTATTATATCCATACACATTAAAATTGTATTCGTTGTTGGCATGCGTTTAAACATTTGGTTTTTTTTTCTATCACCGTACCGCTATCATTATCCACCAAGATATGTTTATGTATTGAGACGCCATAACGGGATTCATGGGGCGTGCTATCACGTGACATGACTAATGCTGTTCAGGGCTGGGTTGTCAGTTAGTGTTATATATATATATATCTGTACCCGACCACCTTCTTTGTCAAGTCACTATTCTTTAGACGTCCAAGTAACGAATACCGTCGTGACACGTGCTGTAACATGTCGAAATAAACAGTTTACCGCTTTCTTAGCGTTAAAAGTGTGAAGAAATTACGATTCACTTCGATAATTTTGATACTAATTTTTTTATTAATTTCAACTTGGATAAGTTTGACACCTCGAACACACGTTGGTGCTTGTCTTGAGGTATCTATCTAAATATATATATAAAATTGACATGTCTGTCTCTTATTTTGAAATTAAGGCTTTTTTTTTCGTTCTCATACGTTTATTTGCACGTTAACAATATCCAAATACGCGTTTTAATTTTTTTGTATGTCTGTCCGTTTTTCCGTTTGGGCTAATCTCCGAAACGGTTGAACCAATTTTGACAAGACTTTTTCTGCCACGTAAAAGAATTTTTAAAGAATATTATAGGCTACTTTTTATTAGGTATATGTTTAAGTTTCTTATGTATTTTAAACAAAAAAATTTAGAAATTGTAAAATTAACGTTTTTCAAGTTTCAACTTTCTGCCGCGGGCTGCAAGTGCAGCATAACCGGACGATCGTGGTTATGCGGGCCGAGGCACAGTCGAGCCACGCATCACAGAGTCCGGTTATGCACAATTGTGGCCAAGGCTTGTTTAGTACTGTTCTCAAAGATGTGTGTAAATTAATAAAATTTTCATACGTTTTCATGTATCTGTCCTTCGATTTCGGTGGCAATTTACAATAATAGCTTTAGCGGCTTCTTGTATTTCAGGTGGTGTTAAAATGTCTTCATCACTCGTCGTTTTAAATGAATATAGTAGGTAAAGTTAACATAAACTAATTATATTGACAACTGCAACTACAACATTATAATAATAACAATATCTTAGGTAATTTTGCCGCCAATTCGCCGCGTTCCAATGTCGATTTTTTTTTACTTTTTTAAATTCAATTAATGGCGTATTCTATTTATCGTGCCAGTACTAAATTTAATTAAAACTTAGACGATTAGTTATCAATGTTCGTGTTTAAAAGAGTTCGTTCCATTTGCAAATTACATACACGAATGCTCGGCTGGAGCACGCCTGCTAAAACATTGCGGGACACTTTCTGGTCCGGTACTGCAAGTATGATTTATCCCAAAGAAGGTCGTGCAAGATATCGTTGTATATCGTAGCATTTTTGAGAAAAAAATATTAATTTCTATTTATGTATGAAAACCATTCAGGTCGCAGGCAAAAACCATGCACTTTGACACTGAAAATTAGTTTATTTCTTTTTTAAACTTAGCCTGCACTTCCTTGTCCTTAACTGATACTTGTTATCGAGTTGCGTTTTAAATATTCGATAGTTAGTCGTCATTTGTTTTTAACTTCCTTTTTGGAACAAAACTAGTGACGGGAAGTATCTATATTGGTAATATTATTGGTATAGCTCGATCTTGGGAGGGCTCGTGTTTAAAAAAGTTTTCGATGGAAGGCCAAAGGGATGATGCGATATAATTAAATTGACTCGAATCAATTCATATACGCTGCGTTTTCCCGTGAGGTTTGTGATGCGCTATTGTTTCTCGTTTTCCATTGAACAACAGCAGCAGCAGATACTCGATTACTAATTGAAAATTCAATCCGTATCGCTGCCTAGGCCGGGCTCTCGCTTATTTACGAGGCATCTCAATCGTTAAATTGGTCGTGAAACTTTTGTTCCTACTTACCAGTAATTGCTTTCTATTGTTCATTGGATTTCTTGTCTGGGTTTTAAAGCTGAAAAGTTAACGTCTCGGTTTTTTTTTTGCTAAACTCATAAGAAAAAGGCAAAATCGAGCGGCGCTAAACTCGTGATTACGAATCGAGGATTTTGTGATAACGGACGCCGGCGATCGCGGGTAGATCCGCGTAAAAAGCGTGTATATTTTATTCTTTTTAATAACGTATGCATCTATATTTTATAAAATACACATTTGAAGTGAAGTTGGACGATAATAATTTGGAACTTTGGAAATGTCTCTTTCGAATTTATGTGCCGTTGTTACTCTTGAAAATCGGGTATATTCGAATATAGACAATAATTTTCGATACGTCAAGACTAACTCTGTTCAGTAATACGAAGTCAAAGACAAGAATATTTATACGTTATACTTAAAAGAACATATCCTGACTGACTGACTACAAGCTTGATTTATCAACATCCAGTCGAAACCGCAGAAGCTGATTAAGAAGAATTTTAATCTAAGCATCCACTAAAAAAAGATCTAACGAACTTCAACTCCTGAGGTGGTATAATAGGGAATTTAAGTTTGAAGAAAATCCGTAGTTTATGAGGTCAGTAAGATGAAGTTGGTATTTGATCTTTCAGTAAAAAATTAAAAAATAGGTGTTTCAAGTTTTTTATTTTTTTTATTTTATCCTTTACGCATTGGTATGCATGCGGTGGGTCAAATTCTTGATACAGTTTGACATTCATTGAGTAGTGAAGACAGAAATGACGTGGAAATTTGAGTGTACGAGCACGCGGGAAATTCAAACTCCAACGTTTTTCATAATTATTTTTGAAGAAACCATGCATGCCTTTTTGGCTTTTTAGGGAGGCACGCGCCTGCCTTCAAGGGGATAAATTAGGAGATAAAATAACAGTAATTCCACGATTTAAATTGTTATTTAAACCTTTTGGTGGAAATTAAAAAGTACGTAAATCACTAGGAACCAATCTAACTAAGAGTGAAAAAGGATGTTAAATATTTGCATGGAAAAGTCGTAAATAAAACACAAATTAATTCGAGACCTCATTTCAATAATGAACTCAACGAATGATTAAACACGTATATTACGTATTTTTGAAATGTACCCCTAATGAGGTGTAAAGACCTGTGTTTTTTGGCACCACGATTTGTATCAGAATCGGTGGGGTAGAAAATAAGTTTGTACCATTGGAGAGGGCTCGGGTCTTAGGTGTGCACAAAATTTTTGAATGCTACATTTTTGAATACTGTAATGCTAAACATGTTAGATTAACGCGAGTTTTCCCCGTTAGTCTTGTAAGGGCAGGGGAAGGGTTGGGAGGAAAAGTAATTAAGATAAAAGTGGAAGAGGGGAAAAGGAGTGAAGATAAAAAAGTAAACTTTAACAGGGCAAAAAAACTAGCTTTGGATGTCACAATTATGCACAAATAATAGAAAGCATGTACTTAGTGACAGAAAAAAGCAGTTCATTTATATCCGAGTTGAGACCGAAGTAAGACCAATATGTAAACCACGGCCGTACCTGCAGGTGAAAAGCTAGTTTTACATAACATTTTCCAATAGAGCCCAGTTTTCCTTTTGCACCAGTTTATATTCACGACGCTAATCATAATATCGTGTGTGTCAGAAAGCTTTGCTGTGTGATCGCCAACTTTGCCAATTTCGTATTAACACGGCCACCCCTTATTATTATCACTCCATAATATATTCTACAGGGGTGGGACTCTGTGTACACACTGAAATTTCATGCAGAACAACTGTAGGACGACAGTATAAAAGGAAAAAAAAATCAGTTTAACTACGTTAAAAATGATAAGATGTGGTACATGCTTCGACTATTATATTGAAATGGTGTAGACACATATATATATATAGCTTTTATACAAATTGCAATACTAATTTCTTCAATGTTACTACATAACATTTCCGACACGCACACACATTATTTAATCAAATAAACTAGTAGACAAGAGTGTGAAAGAGACATAAGAAATGCTCTTCTGCAGAAAGAAGGCTCTGTGCAGGGATTGACTGAAAATCAGTATTGTGGGTGTGGTCATACACATCTGCAGCGGGTGGTGAGTCAGCTCCTTTCATGGCTGCGGAGACCTTTTTGTTCGTGTTTTTATTTTATTATTTTCATTCTATTTTTGTTTTTTACTTTATTTTATTTCTCTGTTTGACATGTATATTCTATGTGAATAAATGGTATTTCTTTCTTTTTTTCAAATATATAAACAGGCACTAAGATGTTCACAAATACTTTAAAATTCACAATAGGCTACGCAATAAGCTGCAAACAAACGCGTATTCCAACTACATGAATCAATCCGCATAGTTTTGATGGAACGGTTTTTAGCACGTATGTCGCATCTACGTCTCTTTATATAGTATTCTTTGGCTTCAGCGTATACAATACGCGCAGCTTTTAGGTGTATGCAAGCACATCAGATTACGTAATTCATTCCATGGCAGATGACAGAATTACAAAATAGAGATCATTTTGTGAAAGCTTACAAAAGTGCTTTTGACATAGATAGCGCGGGGGTATAATTTGCACAGATAGAGAAACTAATTGAAAATGGCAGCCGTTGTATGAAATATATTTTTTTCATCCAACTCGCACGTACCTATGAGTGTCCACCGAATATGAAATACAATGGCCGCCATTTTTCAAATCGTTCCTTAATTTGCGCGTGTCATTCTAATAGCCAAAACCGATGCCACGGCACGGGGTACAGAAACGGAAACTTTCACTATGAAAAATATTGCCGTCCATTATGAATACGTATCCGTGAATTAGTAAAGTAAGTAAATAAATAGACAATGTCTTTTAATACAACGGAGAGGGCCGGTCTACGCGGTGTCTGTTTTAACTATGGAACTAGACCAGGAGTCGGCAATCTTTTGACATGGAAGTGCCAAGAATTTACGAGTTACAAGAGTTTATTTTATTTAAGTGGCTCTATAAAAATTTCCAAGTTTTTAAAGAGCCACTAAAAAATTTAATTTCAATAGCATTTGCTTGTAATGTTGTATATTTGATTTTAGATTTAAAATAAACTACTTTTAATATGAAATAGTGTTTATACATATAAAAACATTTTTAGTTTAAAATATTTTAGCCAGAGTAATAAAATAATTAATCCAACTATATAAATACAGTTATTGAATAAGAGATAGTCCCATCAACGGAAGCATTGGTTTTGCATATATTTAAATCTAGCTCATAACTTGTTTAAAATTCAATATTTCTTATTATATTCATGGAAAAACGCTTAAGTGGCTTAGAGATAGACATGATACTAATGGTTTGATTACACAATTTTTAATGGTTCTGATAAGAAAATAATTTTGCGTATGGAACTGCAGAGCCGCAACTTTACACCGAAAGAGCCACATGCGGCTCGCGATCCGCACATTGCCGACCCCTGAACTAGACCGATTCGGTTCTACTGTGGTGAGCCAGCAGCTGGTGGAGATACAAGACTAACTCTCGCGGTACGGTTTTTCCATGCCGTTTCCATGCTACCGTCATCTCATACAGAAATCGTGTATGAGTGGAAGCGAAATGATGCCGCTATCAAATAACGCGCGACTTATAGATAGAATTTGAGAGTGTGAATCCAATAAGCACGATGCGTATATATGAGCTGAATTATTGACAATATTAAATGTGAAGTCGAGGGACGGAAGGACGATGTAGTTTATCTATATATTTATAGTATCTCACCGAGCGACCGTAAAACGGACCAAATAACTAATCGCTAACGGTGATATTACGGTATTCGGTAATATACTCAAAGCAATCGTAAACATTTGGCGTTTACACAAGCTTTCTTAGAAAAGAGAATGTAATTTTCGTACTGATATAATTTCAGAGCTTTCAATGTTAAGGTGTTGCAAACTGTCGTTGTTATAATTACACGACTGTTCCTGGGACATGTGTCTAAGTTAAACGTTTAGTAATAGCACTGTGAAATAATTTTTTTGGTAAATATTTTCAGATACGTTGACGGAACATTGCTACAGGTTTTTATTGTAAACAATAAACTTGAAGCACATTCGATTTGTTCAAACTAATGCATCAAAACAAATAATTCTTCACCCCGTTGTATTTCTGGCACATCACTGAAATTGTTAGTATTCGCACCTGTGATTGATTGAGTTGCTTGCAATTGTGCCAGTGATGGACTACCAACACTACAAAAGCTTTTCTTCTTATTATTTTTTATTACGTGTCCAATCTACATAATGCTGCCAATGTTCTTTTTACCTTTTCCTCGATATTATCAAAAAGAATATGAAGAAAAAATTAGAGTACGACAACGCATTGTTCGTGTAGGTAGGTCTGAGTGAGGAAATCCAATTTGAATATTTGATATATGTATATGATACCGCAAACAAGAACACAGGAAAATGGTTTGTGATTGATTGCGTCGAGCTTTATGTTCCGCGTCGGTCGCGCTGCAAGCAAATGTTTCATCATTATACAGTTCAAATGTTCCTTCCATCAGTCATTATCCTCACGGATGCAGAGAAAGCAGCATTAGAAATGTTGCTGAAATAATATATCTCAATCGCCACACGCGTCTTCACGAGGACACACCGGTTTTTATTTTTTATTGCAACTTAACATCTTATTCGCAATGTCTATGTAATATGTAAGGCGTCGTAAGATAGCATTATTTTTCCATTCCATCAGCCCATTATACTCCACTGCAGGGGTTTAGGCCTCCCCCCAGGGTGAGGAGGGGCTTAGTGTTTAATCCATCACGCTGCTCCACTGCATGTTGGTGGATAACATACGCGACTGGAATACTTCTATAATATCAATCATAGGATATGTACAATATATTTTCTTGTAATGTAGGTACAGTTTCGTCATCGAAACACCTAGAACTTAAAACACCTATTAGCTTTAGGTGAATTGAATATTGTAGACAAAGCATGTTAACAAACTTTGGGGATGATTCGTTCAAAAAATCCCCTTCGACTATTGATCGGTGCAGCCGGGAGTGCAGTGCTTCGAATTTATTGGATAGGGGGACAATGTTTATCAGAATTTAAAAATGTATCCTGTTACCTTCCCTATAAGGATCAATTTATACAAAGAAAGTTTATGAAACGTGGGGTTGAAAATTGATCCACGTGTTACATGCATTATTGCGTGATCTGAATTTCTGTTGATCTGGATATACGAATATTTAATGATTGCAGTAGCATCATGACTATTAATACTTAATTGATAGTCTATTTTATTTGTCTATTATGTATGTGTAGTTCAGTGTCTCTTTCGATATAATTGAGCTACAAATGTGCGAAGAGTGATCAAAAGCTATCTAGAATAGAATATAAGAAATAGAATTTTGTTTATATTTTAAATTTATACAACATGTTTTGTTCATTGTTACTAGCCAGTGTGAATATAGCTCACGACGGGTATTCTAATATTTCATTATATTATTTATCTTCAAAAATGGAAAGAACTGAGTTTTTCGCAAGAGTCTCGCTGCATCAGTTACTATGCCGATACCTCATCTCCTCAAGAGTAACTTTCGAAACCAATTATTAAATTCTCATTTTAAAGATATGTATTTCACAGGCAAATATTATTACTATTGTTATTATATATTGGTCGGTGAAAAAGTTTCTTCGCATTTTATATGAAAACTCAAGACATTTTTTTTGTAAATTATTTACATTTAATTGCAATATATATATGTACCATTTTGTTCGATGACTGTCTGCCATTTTGTAGGTATTGACATGATCCCGTTGCTGTAGAAATTTTGGGACTTCTGATCAAAAAAATGCCACAAGTAGTTTTGGCAGTCCTCTCTTGATGTTAACCTGATACTGTCTAAAAAACTCTGAAGAGACCGAAACAGGTGGAAATCTGGAGGTGCGAGGTCAGGGCTATATGGCGGATGCATTAACACCTCCCAGCCAAACTCTCTTCATTTTTTCTGAGTGACTAAAGATATGTGAGGTCTAGCGTTTTCGTGATGAAAGACCACACTCTTTCTATTGATTAATTCCGTCCGCTTCCTCTCAATTTCTTGCTTTAATCTCAACAGTTGTTCGCATTAGAGATCCGAATCCACGGTTCTGCCCGGCGTTAAAAGCTCATAATAAACAATAACCTTCCAATCCCACCATACACACAGCATCACCTTATTGTACCGACCTTTTGACCACGACTTTTTTCGCACATTCTTATCGTACTTGATCCACTTATCTTCATCAGTTATTAGTCTTTTTAAAAACGGTTCGGTTCGCAAATGAGTACACGGTTAACTAGTTTCTTTCAGTGAGCTCATTGGCTCCCAAATATCGAGCTTTTTTGTATACTCAGCTTTTTTCAACGGGTCAAAACAGTTTTCTTGACAATTCTCAGATCTTTAACTATGTCGTAACTACTGATACGCCGATCTTGCTATACTTTTTCTAAAATGGCGTATATTTTAGCCGTGACTGGGTTGTGACCACAGCGAGGTGCATCTTTGACATCAAAATTTCCGGATTGAAAACGTTTAAACCAACTTTGTGCTACTCTTACTGACACCGCGTTAGGGTCATAATTGTCACAATTTCTTTTCGCAGTTTGCGTTGCATTTTTTCCTTTTTTATAATAAAATTTTAAAATGTATCGAATTTCTTCAGTAGATTCACTCATTTTGACACAAAGAAAAACAAATGAATACAGCGGGGAACAATATTTTACTAAATTCTTTGTTTTTTTGAAATGTAACCTTTTTAATGATATCAAAACCAGCAAGATACAAAAAGTATATACAGACTATATGCGAAAAGACTTTAGCCCCGATTTAATATATACTTATGCCAGACTACTAAGGACTGACTTATGCTAAAGCTCAAATTAATATTTGCATAAGTTTTTTTAAATTATCCTCTGCTGTCCTTGTCACGCGGCGCTTCTCTAAATTTCGAGTAACAATTCCAACTGGTGGACTTTTCTCACACGTGGCGTTGTCTGAATCCCTTTGCATTACATTACAACTGTTTGTATTTTTTCTATTATATGTTGTAAGTATAAAATTTTATAAATCGAAATTCTAACTTTATGCATGAGGCATGTTTTAGTCGCGTTGTAGCTGCATAATTTACTTTAATCTAGGCAATCGTGCGGCAGTACAATATGCGGTATTCGCACGGTATTTATTTTATCCGTGTTAAACACACCATTTTGTGTTAGTAAAATTTATTGCTATTAAATTGTATTCATTTACAAATATGGGAAATCATGGAATACATAATCTCCTCTGTGATTTATCTGCTGCGGATCTTTATTTTTTCTCATTTCTGCTCGGTGTTTGTAGTATTTCAGGAATTGTTGAAACAATAAAGAAATTACATTGAAAATGCAATATCTATTTGTAATTAGAATGTTGTGAATCGATTTTGTGTAATTACATGCAAGCTTCAATAAATCTTTGTTTTTTTTTCAGGTAATATTGGTTGGTGTCTGGATTGACCGTAAAATTTTCTCTACGCGAATACGTAAGCAAATATATACTTAACCGAGTACTGATAATTTCACCCGAAACTGAGGCGAATTTTGATACGCTAATTCCATACAATACTGCGACCGAGTTGGAAAGACAACGGAATCTTCGAAGCCTACATTTTACGTAAAATGACACCGTCATTTTATTTCCAATTAATTAACGTGGGAAATCTCTTTTGGAACTTTTGACGAATCCCTTTTAAAATATCTTCTCTTCGCTGGCTCTGTGTACTTTTATTGAAAGAATTTTAATTAAAAACGGCTATTGTAGCAATTCGGCCTGTTACTGATCTCACAATTGTTGTGAAATTATTATTCTTTTTTCATCTTCTTTAAAAGTGATGAATTCCAAATTTGTTTTGATACCACACATGGCCATGGGGAGACCAGGTTCATTTGTTAAATTGTGAACATTCAGTAAACTATATGCGAGATGTGTGTGTGTTAAAACCGTTTCCTATTACAACTATAGACAATCTCCTCTACCATCAATAGACGAAACAAGATTTATTGTATTTGCGACAAAATATCGTATTTTGCTGAATGTCGCATCCCTCTCGCTAACGCTTGTCGTGCAAGAAGGGTGTGGTGAAACCTCTTTAGCGTGAAAGGTTTTCGTGACTGCAGTATATGGGAAGGGCATATTAATAGGTACCCAATATGAAGAGGAAACTTTAATAACACAAGTAAATCGTAAATCAGAGCTATATAGTATTTATTAAAATGTGTTATGTCTACAACCCGAATACAGACTTGCTGTTCACGGGGTATTCACAGCGAAGATATAGTGAATCTCTTCGTTTACTATATTAATATAACTCAATGATAATAGACATGTGATTGAAAAAAATATATTTTCACCTCACTAGCACGAAAAGCCGGCCTTTGTTCCTTAAAACCAATGAGAAAAATCAGTTTTGAAAATTTAGAACACTACGTTTTGGGTATTTCTAAATTCATTAGCTCCGAACCGTTCAGGAACTCCGTGCACTCTAACGTTTTATTTTATAAGCAATATTTTATATATGCTGTTAGTAAATCGGGCAAAGTTATAACCAAAATATGTTTTTCACAGTCGATCTGCACATTTTACCATTTCCATGAAAACCTTGCAAGCGCTCAACGGAATTATAATTTCTTACTTCAAAGATTCCCTCAAAAGAACCGACTAATGAAATTTCTCAACGCCTAAATTTTAATCAAAATTAAAATGTTTTCGTATGCCACGATTTTGCTCGTTGAAATTGAAAGGTTGTAGGTAAGAACGACACACGCCCACAGCGACCGACTCGCCAACGCAACGTAAACACATAATTTACGTTCAAATATTAAATTCAAATAAATTTAACAGTCCCTTCGGGGCCTGGTTTTCTGCCGTTTACTGACTATTTGCTTAGAAACAATAAGCTGTTTATATTAACAGCCTTTTAATTAATTCAAATATTGTAACTTTCTCATTGTACATTTGTCACGTTCTCTCTCATAGTACCGAGGCCTGTAAAAGAAGGGTCGTTCAGCCATTCACTTCATAATTAAAAAAAAAAAAACGAGTCTTGTCTGACGTCCATTGTACAAGACAGTTGCGCCTGGTAACTTAGAAACCAATCAGATCCAGTAGCGCTTAGGCAGCGAATATGCTGAGCACAGTAGGATAAGAGCACCTAGCACGGGCACATGTTAAGCTTAGATATTTGCCAACTGTTTCGTAATATAGTATTATTTCTACTTCAGATATGAATCAGAATCATCGCATCCGCATACATCCGACCCACGGAGAGAATCACATTCCACTCGCCGTTCTTTTCAGAGAATCCAATTCTGAATTTAAAACGAGTACACTCAGAAAACGGAGCGTTTACCGAGGGCGAATTTCGCTCGGTTAATAGCAAAATATTTAGTTTTAAACAATCACTCTCTAACTTTTATCAAGTTAGCTAAGCTGAAAATAAGACAAAACGGTTAAAATAAAAAGGTTAAAAACAACCGAGTGAACGGTTGTGGTCGCCAAACAACTTGATTAATAATAAATAAAAACAAAGTTATTTAAAAAATACTAAGTGAAATCGTTAAAAACAACCGAGTGAACGGTTGTTGCTGTACTGAGTAATTTGTGTGACAGTTAACAAACGCAAAGTTGTTTAAAAAGTAATAGGTAGATGTGTTAAAAACAACCGAGTGAAACGGTTACTTACATTATAAACATAGGTTTTCAACATATTACTCTTTAACCATTTCTTGTTAACAAATACTAACCTACGAAGTTAACATTTTTTAACACAGTGAAACACGTTTATTTAAAATTAACCGAGACGGCTTAATTAATTTTAGCCTAGTGAAACGGTACTTTTTAACCCTTTCTAGTTAACAAATACTAACCTACAAAAGTAACATTTTTTAACATAGTGAAATTCGTTTCTAACCGAGATGGCTTAGTTAATTTTAGTCGAATAAAACGGTGACTTACATTACAATTATAGGTATTCAACGTGTTACTTTTTAACTCTTTCTAGTTATGAAACATTAACCGACGCAGGTAACATTTTTTAACACAGTAATATTCGTTTATTTAAAATTAAAAAAAGACGTATTATAGTGAGTTTAAATATGGTTAGCAATTTTTAAATGTGGAACTGATATTCTTTAAGTAAACATATTTTCTCAATTTAGAGAATAAAACTATTCTTTTTAAAATATTGTGATTTGAATTTGAAATAATAATCTAATTGGTCTTCTTTTTTCACTCATTAGGTATGTTAAAATTAAAAGACTAGATGGGCAACAACAACAGAGCGATACTGCTACTTTCAATAAAGTTGTTAGGTTACAATTTGTTTGGATTAATTTAGTTTGATATTTTGGCGCAAGATGTCACACCAAACGAGTTGCATCACACACGCACTAGACCGACCACAGGATTAAGGTTGGCTCACCGCTCAGATTGAGTCACTTCCAATAAATAATGTGAAGTCAATACTATTCACTTCACATTATTTGTTATTTTACTTTTCACTTTAGTTCACTATTCAGTGAATAGTGAACTAAAGTTAACTAAATTGAAATGGAAAGTGCAACAATTCAAAGTAGTTACATTGTTAAACACTTTTAATTTATTAGGCTGACTAATACAACCGAACAGTACTGTACTGCTACTTTTTTTTAAACGAGTTGGTGGGTTACTTTTAACAGATTAGGTTGGCTAATATAGGCGAGCAATACTGCTACTTTCAAACGAGTTGGTGGGTTACTTTTAACAGATTAGGTTGGCTAATATAACCAAGCAATACTGCTACTTTTAATCGAGTTGGTAGGTTATTTGTAACAAAGTAGGTTGGCTACTAAAGTCGAGCAATACTGGTACTTTTAAACAAGTTTACGGGTTACTGTTAACAGAGTAGGTTGGCTACAATAGCCCAGCAAGTTTGCTTTTTCGAACCGAGTATTATAAGGTTATTTTTAGCAGAGAAACTATAGCCGAGTTACTTTGTTATTAATAACCTACATAAACTTAACCGTCTTACTTGGCTGTTTTTAACCGAAACAATTTTACCGAGTTCGGTGGGTTATTTTTTGCCAAAAAAACGGCATGCCATATGATAACAAAGTTACTTATTTAAAATTAACAAAAATTCGGTTAATTTTAACTAACACGTTTTCTCAGTGTACACTGAGAAAAGTGTTCTTTAAATATTATGATGATTCAGTATCAGTAGAGCAATGGATGATCGAGATATCGTAAAACCCGACGTATATGGGATGAAAAATTACGCCTCAGTATAATTATGTTACAAGGATAAAATAGAGATCAAAAATTACATTGTATGTATTGTTCTACTGATAGTGGATCAGCATAATGTTCAATGAACACTTTTCTCAGACTTAAAACTACAATACGAGTAAAACGTCAAATATTTTATTCAAAAAGGAGATCGGCGAACAAAAGAGAATTAATAAAACTCCACATGAAAGGAGTGACACCTATGGTGACGCACTAAATAACCATTAATAAAATGTCACTAGGTTGGGATCCTCAGTCCGCTCAAATGTTGTTCAAACCGATAGGCTGGGAAGCTGGTTGTCTGGGTGTAAAATATGTATATATTATTAAAAAATAATATCGAAGTATGTATATCAGTTGTCTAGTAACCCATAACACAAGCATAATACTTGCTTACTTTGGGACTAGATGGCGCTGTGTGGGATATCCCATGTATTAATATAGGCACGCGGTACTGGACAGTAGACGAGTTGCGTTTAGCCATTATATACTCTAGTGAAATACGGTTAAGTTTAGGTAAATTTGTTTCTTCGATGATAATTCAATCGATACGTATACATTTGAGTCTATACCCATCCCTAATGATAGACTAAAGATTAAAGTAGTAGCAGGATATTTCTGACTTTTTTTTGTCGACGCCCGTTGAGTGTCCTTATCGGTCTTTGCCTCGAGCACGCGAGTGGGGACGAAAAAAACACAGACTGTCGCCGGGGGACTACCGGTTAATTACCAATTATGTTATTTGCACGAAAAAGTGCGTTTGAAGTAGGGTATTTGTTTTTGGTCTCGTTTTTATTTGTAACTTACTTTGTACTCGTAGTTTAGTTTGACGTTTTAATTTAATATGCGATTTTATTTTCCTCGAATAGATGACTATATTTTAAATCTATTTTTTGAATTTTATAAAGTAAGCTGCATGGATTTGTCTTTTACAAACGTAGAAATGAAAATATATAAAATGGCCGGTAAAAAAAATTGTAATGGTAGGGATAGGACAGTTAATGACAAATCGAATAGGCATAATATAATTACTAATGTGCTACGGTTTCATAGTATTTTTTTTTTATAGAAAATTGGAAAGTGAAATTTGTTATTAATTTTGTAATTTAATAATATTTTATTTTGTAAATGCTATTAGCACTATTACTTGACTATAAAATACATTTCCAACAGCAATATTGGTTCCATCCGAAAAAAATATTATTCGTCAGATTTCTTTTACGCTGTTTTCTAATTTTCTGTACCGAAGGGTACCGAGTACCAACGGGTACCGTATAACTAAGATTCCGCTGTCCGTCCGTCCGCTACATAGTCCAATCATTTTAGACATTTTAAACCCCAATCTGCGGAACAATTCCTAGTGAGCTGGATTTTTGTTACGTTTATTACGGTGACCTTTATTACGGTGTCGTAATGAAGATGTGAAAAATCGATATCGTGCCGGCTAAAAAAGTTATGAAGGTCAAAAGGTCACGAAAATCAGTTTTTCGCAAATATCTCGCGACCTATTGCTCGGAGGTCAATAGCAGCTATTATAAAAATTGTTTCTAGTAAAATTATCTACAAAAAATATCTCTTGTATTTTTCTGTAAAATCAACCGTTTTCGGAGTAAAGCGCTCGAGCGCTGAGAAATCGACTATATTATGACGATGCACTAGTTTTCTCATCACCTATGAGGTAGAATGCAAAGCGCGTTTTTTTACATGGTTTCCTCCGTAGGCATAATCTATGATATTCAATAAAAGATTTTCTTATTCAAGAATAAATAGAAAAATACAACAAAAAATAAACTAGTATATATATTTTTTTTTATTCATTATCGATATCTTCAGCTTCTCTATCTGTAATAGTTGCTGACAAAACGTCGAGTGGACTCATTTCTAGATTGACATCTACATCTTCATCATTTTCATCATTTGTTGACTCTGCGTTTAAGCATGACTGGCCACGGCAATGTCCACAAACTTTTGAACATCTCAATCCAATTTTTTTGCATCCACATTTGCTGCCACAACCTTTCGTACAATTGCAAAAGATGGTGTTCAGTAGATCATCGGGTGCTGGTGGTAATAATGTCGTTATTGGCTGTAGTATATTATTATTTAACTCCTGACCCCACTGTTTTGGATCAATTCTGGATATCGATGTCGATTTTTCACATCTTCATTACGACACCGTAATAAAGGTGTATACAAAAATCCAGCTCACTAGGAATTTTTCCGCAGATAAAACCTAAAATGACTAAACTGCCAGGGCCATATCGTCTGAGCCGTAATAGGTATAGACACTTGAAATTTTCACAGAGTGCGTAGGTATTGTACTATGACCGTTAAAATAAATAACAAAATTAAAGAGAGGTCTCCGTACAAGAAAATGTTTTTTTTTTAATAATGTATGGTGGTACGGAACCCTTCTTGTGCAAGTCCGACTTGGCTGAAATCCTTTATTGCATTTTGCGATACTATACTAAAAAAACATCTTAACGCGGGTGTTAACACGTGTATGGACGCAGTGTTATATTATTATTTTTTCTATAATATTCTAATATGAAGCCCCGACATTTTGAACATGTTTTTGTTTTCATAAACAACATTAAAGTTTCAAGTGAGATTTCATCAAAAATTGATAATATCTGGAGTACGCGTCTTAATTGAAGAGCTGAGTGTGACAAGGGGTTATCTGCCACTTTTATCAAAAATGACTTATGTGTATTTTTTGAATAGTATTTTCAAAAAATACACGTAAGTCATTTTTGATAAAAGTGGCAGATAACCCCTTGTCACACTCAGCTATTCAATTATCAAATGTATATCATTGTATACCACACACTAACCATTGTAATATATTTACAACCAAGTAACTCTGTCTATGGTATTAAAGACTAGATTAGTAACAGATAAGTTAATACTTGAATACACATTCAATATACTATCCATGTAATTTTATCAGCTGTCTGATAATTGCGGTTTATTTCTTTCATAAAATGTACATTCCGTTCGTATTTATGGTATTATTCCTTAGATATTTTATAATTTATTGTCAATATTATCGCCAAAATATAATCTTCATAATATATGTTATCTGATTACATAATTTATGAGCCATCGACCTCTTTATGTCTAACAAGAATACAAAAGACACTTCTTTTCACGCATGGTGAGTTTGGCTATTCTATTTCTGAGATCATTCACTTTTATTTGTGAACACCGACAGCACACAAAGGCGGATTCGTATAGATCGCATGTGTTGTTCTAATTAGTACGTTAGTATAAAATAGTTAGGAGTTTCTACACAAACAGAGTCATACTTTTGATGTCTACTTTTCAAAGACGTTTATAATAATACTTGGGACGTCCGACCCAGAGCGCCATCTAGTTTTAAAGTTAGCGAGTATATGCTTGTTTTATGGGTACTAGACAACTGATATACATAAGTAGTTAAATATTCTTTATAATATATACACGGACACGGAACAAATAGACATGTTTTCTCAGTTTTATTACTATTCATTATTATGCGTATGAAATCTTTGACTACGTTTACTAGTTAATCGGTTTTTTTTAAAGTGAAACTTCTTATGGCACGGGGTGAGCCTAAAACGTCACGAAAATGCGTCACGCTAAATAATATAAGTGGGGGTGATATAAGGAACAATCGGCTTTCACACGGGAAGCCGGTCGTTCCCTATATCCCCACTACTAACAGCTGAGTGTGGGGAGTAAGGCCAGAGCGTTACTCAGTTTCGTGTCGTTGGCAGCTGCGTCATTGCTCAGATTGTCAATAAATGTGATTGAAAACTAGATTGATGTTGATAATTTTAATAACATTATGAAAATTGAAATTTTAATACTAAAAGTTCTAAGTTTTCACTTCTGTCGGCAGTTCCTATAACTGCCAATCAGTTTTTTTTTTTACTTTACCTAACTTTATTACAATAACCGTGAAATCGAAATTTCATATTTTTATTCTCTTAAAACTGTAATTGAGTTTTTGTTGAAAATGGTTAGAAAATTTAAAATCTTGAACGAGCAATGTAAACAAGTAGCCAAAAAAGTATTACAATTTCATATAAGAAAGTTACGGAAATCTCTTTTTAATGGCGGAATCTTTTTACTCCCGCCCCCTATATTCGCTACTAGGGGTAGCCGTGACTCATCGCAGACGCCCAGACGGGTCGGTCGGGGGTGTGACACGGTGATATATAATGGTCGTTGTTTTACCAAAATATAGCAACGTATAAGTAGTACGACTCGGTACGGAGCGGTTGACGACAAATCAAACGACAATTTATAGATAATACACTTAAATTATGTACGAATCTAAAAACGAGCTACAGAAATGAGCCTAATTATAAATCCTATTGTGGAATAATCCATTAAATATCTCGTTCCTAACATTGTCTTAGGGCCGGTATTTTAGTTCTCACTTATCCTAGAAATAGCGTTGAGGAAAACAAACAATGAAAATTTGTATTGGGTTTTGAAGATTAAGCTTCGATTAACGTTATTCCTGGGTTAAGTGAGAACTACCAGCCCTTAGTTATCAAAGTTACATTCATGCACCAAACAAAGTTGACAAGGTTAATGAAATGAAAATTATGACAATAATGAAATACCCACACTCATTACGTATTACTTAATCCGTCTAATAATGACAACTGTCAGATAATTACTGTCTATATGCATTTTTATGTCATTTATAGTTCCAATCAAACTTTATGGCGGATCGGAGTACAACGCTTTATGGTGCTTGCGTAGGTTCAGTCGTATGCCCCTCGCTCCACTGCGTCCCGCTACACCTAAAACTGGTTACTGCGACGCGACTTGTGCCTATGTTCGCATCCGCCATAAAGTTTGGAACTACCTATGTTACCTATATTACATACTCGTAACACAGACAATTCGTAAAGTCATTGTGGTTCTATCCTCCAAAATATTATTAATTCACAAAATTACCTTTTTCGCTTCGCTAATAGAAACTTACAAAAATATTAATACAAGATTTCAATATTTCCGAGTTTCCTGGCCCAGAGTTTTTTACAAAAACACACGGTCGCAAAGAAAAAAATGTTTTAAAATAAAAAAATGAATTAGAGTATTTCTTTGTGAAAGGTCGAATAATACGAAATGACTTTTTTTACGAATGATTTTTTCTTTTTGGACTTTAACGCCGCGTTGGCGTATTTTGAAATGGTTAAATGTACCTACATGTGTACTTATGTATGAAGTTATTAACTTTTTTTTCTATGCATGCCATCTATATTGCAAATATAACAACTGCATTAACTATGAACGTATTCAAAAAGGAATCTCAGAAAACTATTGTTACAGTATCATAATACGTTATACAGTAGTATTATCATATTTTAGATTATCTGAAATGATTCCGTTCAAGAAGCAGACGAATCTAAGGTCGAGATCTCCATGACAAATAGTTAGAAGGGCAAACAGGCTTAATTTTGGGGTGGCGCGTGAATTGTGAATACTCTAATAAATGCAGTGGCCCTACTTTATGTGTGGGGTTGTACCTTCACGTTTATTGGGGTGTTCCGTACGGTTATAAAATAAAACCTACCTGCTGGTAGACAGGAGGTTCGGCTGTACTTCGTATTTGCGTAAAAAATGTGGGTAAGGGGAAGTCTAACAATGTTGAACTGCGGTTGTTTTTTTTCCTTAACGTGTTTAGAAATCAGCGATATTTGTCATTCTTGTGTGTACCGTGTCTGTAATGGCCTAGAAAAAATTTATGACTTAATAATAACAAATCTTTGGCCGTGTAGTTTTATTGTACTTATGTAGGTTAAGATAATGAAGTGTGTGTCTACTGCACGTTTTTGTTACAAAGTTGGTAAGTTTCTTTGCTAGAAAGTAATGATGCTAACAACAGAGCACTAGACTGTGTTAGAGTTTTTTTTTGTTTGGTTTATTCTTGCAGTGGCACGGCGGATTAAACTCAAAAGGTTTCGCGTGCCTGAGCGCGCGGGGTATGTGGAAGTTGCACCCGCTAAACAACTGCCTGAAGCAGAACAAGGACGCGTGTCGTTAGCCCGAAAGCTCCAACGACTTCATCGAAGCGGCCAGGAGGCACACTTGGGTGTCACCGGCACGAAGATGTCGAGAAACCCCTAAGAGTTACTCGATGTGAAATAATTCCGTTGGCGCGGGCCTCCGGTTAAGATTTACGTTAGTAATATAACGTGAAAAGTATTTTACTGTTTACTCATTTGAGATGAGGTCAGTAGGGGTTAGGTTAGAGTTAGCATGTAGCCAGATACTCTGTCCCTTTCAAGTACGCAGTAGGTATAACCCTATACTTTAAAATGCGACATCAAAGCATACCAAAGATGTGAGGGAAAAGGATGGACGACAAACGCTTTCCACTACGGAGACAAATCTGAGACCAGCGTATTTACGAATGCATTTATTTTTAGTTATTCTCGTTGTGTAATTATTTTTGAAACGCGTGTAATTGAACAAATACCGTTACAGATACATCTAACCTATTGTATTCTCTGTGGTCCTAACATCACTTTAATCGTAACTGATTTTCTCGTTTCGGCATTGATTTTCCATAACTTTTTTATTGTCTCTGACTAAAAAAAGCACCTTTTATTTCCACCAATATATCCCCATGAAGATTCATATTGTGAATAAGGTTATACGACATACGTTTCAGTTGGAACAATGGCCGGCGCGACTTATCCCGGCTGCCGTAAGGCCCATAACACATTTTGTGTGTTGATCTCGTTTACTTGTGGCACTTGATGTTTTTAACTTACCTTTTTAAACTAGAATGTTTTCATAAATTGTTCGTAACAGAAATTTTTATATTGTCTTCTTTCGTCGTAGTTTTGTTTACCTTCTTGGCCATTCGAACTGAATAATGACAAAAAATTAACTGTTATACTTTCGGAATGTAACTTTTTGTAAATGTTATGACGAATTAAACTTTTGTGGAATGAGGACAATTTCTTGTTTACAAAGACGTTGTTTACTATACGTTAGGAAGTTTTAGATTTTCCTTCCTATGATAAACAGTTCCTTTTCCTTGGCGGTAAAAGCTTTCGATCTTATTTATTATCGAATCAAATTTTTGGGGTGGTAGTAAGTTAGTGATTAGATTTTGAAAACAACTTCTGCTTCATCATGCGCTTCTTGTTGGAAAAACATCTACAAACGCCAACATCTATTGCTGCGACTATCTGTCGGCTGAAGTACGATTCGCATACTCGTTTGCGCAGGTTCCGTAATTCCTCAGCTACTTTCTATGAAATTATCTTATTGCGACGCTCTTGTGATTAACTTCAGAGCTGCACAGATCGGTGGCGAGTATTGTACACACATAGTTTGAGTGCCTGTTTCGCTCACAATGTTCTTGCTTATTTGCGCCGGTTGTGGATGTCATGTTGTGATGCGTCGTGAACACCTGACAACACCGTGACCGATATTATTAAAATTGTTTCAGATCATAACGCTACGAGCAATCGTAAATGTTTTGCGTTACATAATAAATTTGCCGTTACTATCTTCAGACTGTTGAAATTATGTATACGATATATATGTCTAGATAGAGTTTTGGCGTCAAAAAACGGTTGATAAAAATATCACCTAATTGTTCGGTTACAATTTACATTCACGATTTTTGACCCCAATTTTTTATTGTTTGGTTTCAAACTATTGAAACAAAAATAAGGAACCCGTGTTTTTTTTTTCTTTCCTTGATATAATATTTTCAAACTGTTTTAGCGAATTCAAAAGCTGCTTATTTTAAATAGTCAAATCTGCCACATGACGTAATTTTGTATGTATTTTTGCTTGCTTTTTGCTTTTGTTATAATCGTCAGCCCATTTTACCCCACTGCAGGGGCTTAGGCCTCCCCCAGGGTGAGGAGGCGGTTTGGAGTTTAAATCCACCACGCTACTCCACTGCGGGTTGGGGATTGTAACGACCACGATCTATTGACAGCGTCCGGGACCGACTGCTTAACGTGCCCTCCGAGGCACGGAGTCAGTGACGCCCGGATTCGAACCATGGCCTTATAAATTTGAGACAGGTTCGTTGCGCTCTGGGCTATCACGACAATTTTGCTTTTGTTATTTGCGCGTATAAAACCTTATCAGTTATATAATAATTTTTTTTGTCGTCATTGTATAGCGTGGCTTTAGACATGTAAATAATCGAAATCATAACTTCAAACATATATCTACAATAGCAATCGTCATTATGTTATCGCAATATCGTCGCTAGTGTGTAACGTTCCTAAACTGTACTTTCGTATTTCACAACCCCAGGTCACTTCCCCCTGCAGACGGTTAATGCTTAGGCATAGTTAAGTTAGACTGTTCTGTAGTAGACTTTACGTTGTATTGCTGGCTAGAATAGATGTTGTATGCATGTGTGTTTTAAAGCTGTTTATCGCATCAAAAAGGGTATTTTTAGCGCTATTTGTGCCCAAGTTATGGTTAGTTTTAATTTTTCATTTATTACTTTTAGCCTTTTTTTTCTGGTCGGATGCTAAGATGTAAAGAAAGTAAATGAATCAGAAGCATCGTAGAGTAGTATCCAAGAGACGGCTGTAGAATAAGAAAATAAAAACCCAATGGGGACTCAGAAAGCAAGCGAGAGTGAAAAGTCGAAATCTTAGAGGAGGCCTATGTTCAAGGGACAAGCTGAATTGGTTACCGAAATACGAGTAGATTAAGTTTTGCATATAGCACAATTTTTTTTAAATTCAGTAATAAAGGCTTGTATTTATTATTATGGTTAGCTAATAAATTCCCTGTTAAAAAAATTGGACTCTTTTTAAGCGTTGCAATATTTTTTTTTCGTTAATTTAATGTATCTTGTACTTAATGTTACGTCGCCGTAAACTCAAGCCATGTAAATAAATGAATTTTATCATACAAATGCATAAAGTAAATTAATTTGACAGCAGCGTTTGGTTTTAATCATTAAGTCGTAAAAATGTCAATTCACAGTATCGAAGTGACATTACGCAATTTTGTGGGGGGTGAGGACTGGCGTGCAGGGATTTCACGGGGTACTGAGCGGCGCGCGGGGATCTTGCGTACTGAAACTCGGATTAAAACTCGTCATCTTGCACCAGATAGCTAGAGTATGAGCGGTTAGACGGTAAACGCAGGAGACGGTTTCTAGTCAATTCGTACTTTTGTGTACAAATGTGTAATTTTAGTTAATTTGTTCTTTGTTTATAGTTTTCATGAACCGTATTTTATTTTCTACACTCTGAGGCATTTTGGCATTCAATCATATTCAAAACACGTCTGTTATCTATACTAATATTATAAAGCTGAAGAGTTTGTTTGTTTGTTTGTTTGTTTGTTTAAACGCGCAAATCTCAGGAACTACTGGTTCAAATTGAAAAATTATAGTTGTGTTGGATAGTCCATTTATCGAGGAAGGCTATAGGCTATACTGCATCACGCTACGACCAATAGGAGTGGAGCATCAATGAAAAATGTTGCAAAAACGGGAAAAATTATTCCTTTTGGGAGCTTCTGTCGCGCGCGCTGCGTAAACGGTTGATGTTAACCAAAAACAATGTATTACGGAATTGTTCCCCTTTAAAAGTTCTAACCAAAAGTCCCCGACAGCATATGTGTATCTTTTAAGGTTAACTTACTGTAACCTTTTTTATGACAATCAAATTTGTTCTAACATAATGTACTATTTGCGAAGATGTTTTTTAAACGTAATATTAATCCTTATCAAATTAAATACGTTAGTTGTCTTAAGCATTTCATACATATTATAATTGCCCTTTACACCACGCAATTTCAATTAATATGTTAGCAGTTTTTATCGAAATATGAAAACTATAGCGGGAGAAAATAAATTCGCTGTGTGTCTCTGTTCGTTAACTTTTTACTTCCAAACCGCGCAATAGACTTTGATACGGTTTTCTGTATTATCTTATAATCTATTAATCTATATAATACAAATACTTATTACAAAGCTGAAGAGTTTGTTTGTTTGAATGCGCTAATCTCTGAAACTACCAGTCGGATTTGGAAAATTCTTTTTGCCTTTGATAGCCTGAATCTAGCGGAGGGTTATATAGGCTATATATGAAAACGAACTGTCTGTCTATTCGAGCAAATCGGTTTCGGGCAAAACGGCTTAACCGATTTTGATGAAACTTTACACATATGGAAAGGATGTAGTCAACTTTTTGTATGTCTGTTCGTATGTCCATCTGTCTAAACCGATTTTAATGAAACATCACAAGTATGAAAAAAATGTCATCAAAACTAACAAATGTTACTTTTTGTCCGTCTGTCTATCTGTACGGGTATCTGTCTATTTGAGCTAATCTCCAAAACGGCTAAACAGATTTTAAGGAAACTTTGCAGACGAGAAAGAAGGTTGTCAAGAGATTTGACATTAGCTACTTTTTGTCCATCTGTTTGTCTGTACGTCTATGTGTCTATTCAATTCAATTTTATCTATTCGAGCTAATTTCCAATACGGCTGAACATATTTTAATGAAACTTTGCAGACGTGAAAGAAGGTTGTCAAGATTGTCATAAGCTACTTTTTGTGTTTGTTTGTCTGTCTATCTGTCTGTCGTTTGTCCACACTGATCTATCAACGTACAGCCAAAACTACTAAGTCTAGGAAGCTTAAATTTGGAACATAGGTTTATTTTATAACGTGAACATGAAGAAAGGCTTTTTTAGAAATTTCAAACTTAAGGATGGGAATGGAGGCACTTAAATAATGACGTGTTTCAGGGTTTTTAGATTTCCACCTTTTAAGGGTGGGAAAAGGGAGATGAAAAATTGTATCGGTTTTTTTAAAGGGTGGAAGGGGAATGAAGATTGAAAGTTTGAATGGGTGTAACTATAATTGGTTCCAGCAAAAACTATGTATAAACCATCTCGAACGTTAATAGTAACTATAACAGGAATTTGTAGTCTACGCAAGCGAAGCTGCGGGCGGTCGCTAGTTCTATAATACTTCTGATTGATGTTAACATCGAAACATACTTTAATGAATTACATTTTGTTCCGTATTCAGAATTAACTTGATTGACAAAAATTCCATCTGCGAAAATGGCAATATTGAGTTCCAAACAATGGCAAAATCAATTATCTACTATTTACCGTTTTCATAAACATCTTTATTTCATTGAATTTAAAGTCCATTTTTGGTTGCTTTCATGAAAAAACCATATTTGATTACGATTAAGAAACGCCACTTTTCTATACACATGCGTGTTGTTTATTTGAAAGATTGATTTTTTCTCGCATTGTGGAGTGAAAACCGACAGCGTACAGTCTCGAGTGTCGATTACATGTTAGCAGCGAATTGACTCGGGGGCGTGTTCGCCCCTTTATTGGGTGTCAAGGGACAATTTATGTGCGTGCAATGTTTGTTAACCTTTCCACTCCTAAGTGAGGTGTGTGTTATACTGCTGGTGTATTCTAATATTATATGGTATACACTAACCAGCTGATCTTGCACGACATTGCTTACGCTGCGCGCTGCTAAACACGAGTGCTTAAAAAAAAATTACGCGTTTCGCGGCGGAGCCGACGTGTGAAAACGGTGTTAAAAGGGTAGGTTCGGCCCGTGTCTAATCCTCGCTGTATTTCTGTATCAATATTAACAGAAAAAATATATCTAATAGGAGAAATACTGCCACAGCGCGGTATGTTTTTGTTTTTTTGGTATCTTGTTTAGTTGTTTTAGATTAAATTCCTGAAAAATATGATTTCAGTCGGTTTTTCGTTTTTGAAAATATTGAGCCGTAAGTTCGATATAATACGAATTAAAAAAAAATAATAATAATAATAAAAAAACGCCTTAGGGACATTCTTTCTTAATGACTGCAAATTTTGGTTCCAATTCATACACATTTCAGAGGTGGATACAGTCACGGCCCGGTATTTTGGTAATTTGTTCTTGTTGTCTCTGTCGTTCAGGAACAGGTCGGAGAAGAGTTATTGAAACAGAGATAATGATGCCGATTCGAAGCCACGGAGAGAAAGACTTTTCCCTTAATAGTAGTCGAAGAGAGGTCATCTTTCATCCATCTGTTTACCAGATGTAAACTATTTTTTACCAAATATTATGTGTAAACAAATATTGTATCGCGAATATAATTTGCCTTGTCAAATATGTTCATGGCTATTCTTTATTAAAAAAATTGTAATAATTGTTTTTTTTTTCTATTTTGCACTTTTTTCCTTACAAACTAATTTCATACGAATTGAAAGTATAAAGCATAAGGAACATGTAAATGTTATATTTATAAGTGTAATCGCCTGCATCAATTTACTTTTTTATATCTGCATGCCCAGTAAACCCGGTAATAGGGCACAGTAAAAAGTAGGTAATACAAGTTTTGCATGTTTCTAATGCTTTCTAATTTCGATTTTTATTAAATTCTTTTGGTAAGCAAAATACCAAATACAGTACAATACAAATACAATACAAATACCAAAATACAGTGTCGTGATAGCCCAGAGCGCAACGAACCTGTCTCAAATTTATAAGACCCCATAGGGCCATGGTTCGAATCCGGGCGTGTACCAATGAGTTTTTCTGACTTAAGTACACAATATCACTGACACCGTGTTTCGGAGGGCACGTTAAGCACTCGGTCCCGGACGCTGTCAATAGATGGCGGTCGTTACAGTTCCCAAACCGCAGTGGAGCAGCGTGGTGGACTTAAGCTCCAAGCCCCCCTCCTCATCCTGGGGGAGGCCTAAGCCCCTGCAGTGGGGTAAAAATGGGCTGATGATGATGATGATGATGAAGCAAAATACCGAAGCGTAGACAAAATTTAATCACAGATTTTTTTAATTAAGAATAGCCATGAACACATTTTAATGGGCAATATATTCGCGTTATATTTTGTTTATAATATTTGATAAAAAATATTTTTCATCTCTTCGGATCCCTTTTTGGATCATTCTTTGGATCCTACAGGTACTATAAGCCTGTTAAAAGTGGTTAAACGGTGCTGTTACAATCTCAGTGCCATGCAATACCACTTGACATATGACACAACTTTTATATGAACTGATATTAATCTGAATCCTGAAATACAAGTACTTGATAGGTACTAATTTGGAATTAGTAGTGTGTACCGATTCCATAATAAATGTTCTTTTTTTATGATCCCGTACGCAAAGGAGCCAACGGGACCCTGTTACTGAGCCTACGCCCCTTCCATCTGTTTTGCTTTCAAACGGGCTGTATCTTGTGAATCGAGTATACGATTCACGAGCTCGTGTTCGACCAATCTCGTGTAATCTCGCCCAGTGTCTGGAACCGGTGTTACTCTCCGCCCCTTCTACTTCACGTCGTTCCGTTGCAGAAACCAACAATATCCTTCAAAATCTATCTTCCAAAACTCCTACAAAACCGAGAAAGAAAAAATAGCACCTAATTTATATTGTATTTCGTCGACAATTTCTTATTAGCACATATAATAGGCGCAGACAATGTTATAATGATACACGTGAAAAGTGTACTTTCCTTCCCATATGTAAGTAATATTTATGTCGAGTGACATCTGATTTCGGCGGTAACTCATATGAAAATTCCTCGGATGTGATAAGATAGTTTTGCTCTTGTTGTGTGTCACGCAGATAAATGAGTTATGTTTTACATCTGTCGACAGTACCAAACCACTGTATTTTTTAGGGTTCCATAGCTTAATGGCAAAAATAGAACCATTAAAATTTAGTCGTGTCTGTCCGTCTGTCATTACCTTTTTTTTCAAAACTATTGGTCCTATTATAAGTAAAATTTAGAAAATTTGTGTAATATGTAAACCGCTATACAATTGTGTAGCGAATTTTATATTAGAAAAAAAAATGTTTTTTTTTGGTAGGTCGTTGAGGGTATGTAACTGAGGGACAAAAAAATAATTTTACATAAAAATAAGACTCTAAAAATGATATGGATTTTTCGATATCACTTTTTAATTTCAGTCAATAGTTGTTGAGATATATATGCGCTACTAAAGTTCCAAAAAAATATGCCTCCTCCCACTTTTAACTTATGGCGTGGAAAATTGCGAAAGAAAAATTATTTCAACAAAAATTGTTTTTAATAAGATATGTTAAGTAGTTTTTGAGATATTTGTTTTTAAATTTATTATTTTATATCATGGCCGTCGAGAGGATGCGTTCCTGGCACTTAGCAAGTCGTAATCGGATGGTTGATGTGAACTTGTACCGTCGGACGATTCCCGTTTCTAAATATTATTATCGTCATGTTACATGCACGAATGACACAAAATTAAATTGAATACCATATTATTATGTCAACTCACAACAAACATGTTATACCTATAAATTTCTTGTGTCAGAAGCGCATTCTCTCGACGGTCATGATATAACTTTAGACATAAACGTTCATCCCAACTGCGGAACCCTTCCTGTGAGCGATCCGATACGTACTTGGCCGGGTCCTGTTTTAATTTACATATATACATCTGGACGCACGATTGCAGCTTTAAAGGTTAAGCCTATAAAACTTATTCTGTTCTTACGTCTTTAAACCGAAAAGCTAGCTGCATACCAATAAATTTCTTACTAGAACGGAAAAAAGTTACTACGAGTAATCCGTAATCTTTGTAAAAAAAACATTACACCGAGACCGCTGGGCCTATGTACACTAAATTTTCATGTATTTTTTCGTGGCTAGACTGTTTTTGCCTGATTGGCCGTTTTTTAGTAGAGATTGATAAACAAATTTGGTAAGCTTAAAAATTATTTTGTGACTATTACATATTACTTGTGACTTAGCGACTAGTACCTACGCGTAATGACCTTCTATTTTTGTGTTATATTAAAAATACATAAAGTTAATAGAATGGAGTCGGCAGAGAATAATACGACGACCGCTTAGCCTAGTGGGTAGCGACCCTGCCTACGAAGCTGGAGGTCCCGGGTTCGAATCCCAGGTCGGGTCAGTATTAATATGATGAATATTGATACTGGTATCGGGTCTTGGTTGTAATATGTGTGTGGTGTCGGCGCAAAAATATTTATATATGTATATATTATAAACAATATTTAAGTATGTATATCAGTTGTCTAGTAACCCATAACGCAAGCATAATACTTGCTTACTTTGGGACTAGATGGCTCTGTGTGGGAAGTCCCATGTATTATTATTATTATTAATAATAACTATACCTCGAATTATACAGAATTATGCTAAGTCTATCGTTTTTATTTTTAGCGTGCGTAGTTCTTAGGTCGTGACTTCTGTGACTGTCAAATGAGTGTCCTAATGCACATGGGGCATAAAAGTAAAATAAGGATGGAACTAGGTACAGTTATTTTCCATCCTTTTTTCTCTATGCCCAATCACCGTCGCATTCAGGATTTTATGGAGTTTGCTTACTCTAGTAATATTATCTCTATGAAAAAATACTACTAAATCATAGAGTAAATTAATTTGACAGCAGCGTTTGGTTTTAATAGAGTCAGAAATGTCATTTTATAGTGTCGCAACTGTCAAACGCAATTTCGCGGGAAGAAGACTGACGCGCGGGGACCTCGCGGACTGAAATTTGCCGTCTTGGATTAGCTAGCTAGAGTATAAGTGGTTAGACGGTAAGCGCAGAAGACGGCTTCTAGTCAATGCGCACTTTTATGGACCAAACGCTTAGAATTTATACGCAAATATGATACAAACGAAGAACGAATTAACGGTTTCGATTTCTCTTTCGATGTACGGAACCATGTTACTGGAATCTTGTATCCACACGAACTCGACACAATACAATTTCGTCATCGTAGGCACTTCCTTTCTTCTGATATATATGATGCTGGTCTTGGCACAACACATTTCCGGCCGACCTAAAGTGGCCACGGTGGCTTTTGTTGTTGTATAAGCTTTGTAGGAATTCGAGATTATTTGGCAACAAAAATAACCTGCATTAAGAGTCGAGAGTAAGAGGCGAGAGTTACGTACTTATAACCCATCGAATTATCTACTATATTTTTTAAAATCTTATATATATGTATATCTTATATAAATTTAAAGTCGCTCAGCGCGCTATGGTATGGGCTATGCCCGGTATTTCTTTGATGGACAAAATTAGGTTACTGAAATCCGTCGAAGAACTAAAGTTGTCGACACAGCCGAAGTAATTAGCAAGCTGAAGTGGCAATAGGCTGATCACATTGCCGGAGAACCGACAACCAATGGGGTAGACGAGTTCTCGAGTGGAGGCCACGTACCGGGAAGCGAAGCGTTGGGCGCCCCTCGGCCAGGTGGACTGATGACCTAAAGCACCATACCGAGGGTAATTGGATGCGGAAGGCGGAGGAACGTGTGTGGTGGCGAGCTTTGGGAGAGGCCTATATCCTGCAGTGGAGAGACACGGGCTGATGATGATGATATAAATATATATTTGAATCGGAATCCGACTCCTTCCAATAAACAGGCTACGTAAATATAAGAAAAAAAATCCGTTTCTCACAGGAATTTAATAACTTAGGAATTTTGTTTAGGTTTTCCTGTAAGCTATAAGTTCGGCCATATATTTCGTATTTATTTAATGAATTACCTCCAGAGTTAAATCGGACGGAAATAATATTTGTATATGTCATAATGAACACGTTCATTTGGTATGTTACACAATAAAAATTTTATTTTACTGATTTGTCATCCAAAATTAACCCGCAAAATTAAAATCCGTTCATTTAGGCTTTAAGGTCTAGAATTAGGTTGCCTTTTGTATATTGTAGCTAATATAAACCTATTTCGTCTAGTAGTAGAATCGATGAAAATTTGTTGTAACTGACGGCAGATAGACAACCGAGTTATAAGGATTCCGTTTTTTCATCTCAGAAGTACGGACCCCCCTAAAAATACACATAATGTAGTAATCTGGTCTCTTGAGACGTCACACATGTCATGTCGTGTCAACGTCCCACGGTCGTTAATATCGCGTCACGATTTATTTTCCGATGTCGCCGTGATCTTAACTCTCTTATACTTTGATTGGAACTGTGATGACTTCCATTTCTGGTACAATCAAATACGAACAAGGAAATCATCATGGTTCTGATCAAAGTATATCTGTCAGTTTTTACTTTGCGTTGCTTTGACGTCATCTCTTTTGGTGTAACTCGCTGTAGTGCTTATTCATAGAAGTAGGATTAATATGAGGTAGACACTAGAATACATACTACGTTTATGCTTCTTTATAGGGACTAACTACACTTAAATTAATTGTACCTAGTTGACAATAGCGCCGCGTTTGGCAACAGCGCTTGTTAGCAGGTCCGGCACAAAATTAAATTTAGTAAGGAAATATGATCGAAGATGATGTCGACAACTCCGACGCTCTATTATCCCTTCCCGTGATTTACTATCGCTGTGCTCGTTAACCCCTTGCACATTTCGCCGCATATCTTTCTCCAGTTGGAAAGCGCTTGTTCTAGATATTATCATTCCTACTTCTATGTTGTGATTACATATTTTCACGATCATTTTGGCTTTCAGTTCCGCCTGACCGCATGTAAAATCGTTTCATGTATGATAGTTTCGCCCTCGAGGTGTGCGCCGTTCAGTCGGCCGTATGCGGACTGAAGCGCCATGTTCAGGTTTGCCTGACTGGATCGACTGGCTGAACTGTGTGTGGCGACGCGGAGGCCGATCGCATCGGTTCGCGTTCAACATCACACCATGCGGATGCCTTTTTTAGGGTGCCGTACGTTTGAGATGAAACAAAACCCTTATAAGATCAATCTGGTGTCTGTCTGTCTGTCCGTCTGTCACAGCTTATAGCCTCCGAACCTACTGAAAGGAATAAATTGAAATCGGGTACGTATACAGAGTTTGGTGACCCAATTACAGACGTCTAGCCTAATAGAACGAATTTTCATTTTGGGGCAAAAATATTTTAAAAAAAACTTTTTACAAGTGCATCGTATGACATATCAAATAAAAGTAATGGTTATGAGAAATAATTTATAGTTTAAAAGATATTAGAATATACCATAGAGTAAATAAATGTGACAGCAGCGTTTGGTTTTAAAATAATAATAATAAATATCGAAAATGTCAAACGCAATTTCGCGAAGGCCGGCGCCCTCACGGACTAAACTCGGATCGAAACTTGCCATCTCGCAACGAGTATACGCCAGCTAGCTAGGATATGAGTTCGAGTGGTTAGACGGTAAGCGCAAAAGAGGGCTTATAGTAAATTCGTATTTTGATGGAATATACCAAAAATTTACCATTCCAACTTTCACCTCTCCCACACTACTTGTGTCCAAAAAATATATTTTATAGGAAATTCTATATGATAAATGATTTTTTATTTTAATGGTAAGTTTTAGGGGGCAAACCGGAAAATAAAAAATAAAAAACTTTTCTCTGTTACATCTATTCTGTGTTTTTTTTTAGTGACATCAAAAATAAATGAAAGTGCCGGTTATGAAAAATACAAATACATTTTCTTTAATCATAACTTTTTTTAATCCCGATAATTTGAAGCAGCAGAAATCCGAGTTCACGAAACATCCGAACAATATCGAAATTCATCCATCGTCGGGTATTAAAATATGATTTTCGGCTATTATTATTGTTGCGGTGCGGATGAGGGTTGACATTTACCTAACACAAGCTGTTCGTTGGTCGTCCTTCACGTATAATAAACATTAACTGTAGCTACTAACTATAGTTATATATATCGGTCGAACGGCTAGAGAGTGACCGATTGGCTGAGTGCTCGAGTGGTTAGAAACCACAGAGAATCGAGTATGTTAGAGGTGCCAATGACGCTATTTGTGCAGAGACACGCGTCCCAAAAATAATTACACAATATAATTTAAAATATTACGCATACGTAGTAAGTTTTGTCACAGATTTATCACAGTTTAGAAAGTGATTAAGTCCTTTATCCCTTTTACGTGCATCTCTGGTATGATATGATGTCGAATTTTAGAGTTTAGAGATGAGATACTTGAAGGGGACAGTGTATCCGCCTACATACCAAATCTAACCTACTTTAATGCGCTGTGTAAACCTTAACTGCGGAACCAAATGGCGTGGGTTCGATTCTGGCCCGGGACTAATATTTCTGTGGATGAACATATCTATTTGTTCCGGGTTTGGGTGTAACAAT
Organism: Luffia ferchaultella; assembly: GCA_949709985.1. NCBI lineage: Eukaryota > Metazoa > Arthropoda > Insecta > Lepidoptera > Psychidae > Luffia > Luffia ferchaultella. The sequence goes on along the minus strand of OX453266.1, from coordinate 5,394,825 downwards.
ATTTATATATGTATATATTATAAATAACATTTAAGTATGTCTTATCAATTGTCTAGTACCCCACAATACAAGCATAATACTCGCTTTCTTTGGAGCTAGATGGTGCTGTGTGGGATGTCCCAGGTATTATGATGTCTGCGCTTGGTACCCAAAACACAAGCTAATGCTTAGTTTGGGGCCTAGACGTTGTTGTGATGTAAGTGCACGTTATTATTATTATTATTACATTTAATTTGAACTACGCTTTAGGTTTTTTGCTTTGTTTTTTTTATGTCCTCAGCATATTTTTAAATATAAATATTTATTCAGATAAATATAGTACGAAATTTACTCCTTAACTTTAAGGCTATAAATTGCATGATTTATGATTGAACATAAATTGTATACACCACCGTAATATTAATAATAATAATATTGCTTTATTATAATATTTATTAATATTTATTATAATATATATCATTATTAGTAATGTAATATTTATATATCTATGTTATATCAGCTATTCAAATGGAAAGCTTAACAAGCAACTAATTAAAGCATTAGGTATGCAAAAATAATACATTTCATACATATTCATGAAATTTTATTATAACAAATCCCAGGACGCGCTGCTGTTAGCATGTTTACTGAATAAAATTTTACAGTGTATTCATATTTTTTAAACGGAACAAATATAATGACCACCAAAAAATACTTTAATACCCTAAACTCTTTTACCAAAAAAATATAATAAACACCAAAAAATAAAGTCTAAAATTACAATAGTTTTAGCTATTTTAGTCACGACTGCACTTCAAAATTATATTCAAAGACCAAATTTAGTAAATGATCACCAAATCTTAGCGAGCAAATTAATGCGCTATTTCTGCCAATATAAACCACCATGATTGCCATAAAATGTTGGTACATTACCAAATAAAGTATAATGATGCCAAATTAAGTTATGTCTCCAGCTTAAAAGTCCCTCCCGCGACACCGCCCCTCCCGCGATTTAGATTCGGGTATGGTTTCCGGTGTAGTATTCAAGACTTTCTTACTTTTTGTAATTTTTCACTCCTTATTGTGTTACACGAGTCATTTATCCATGGTCTATTTAGGAGTCTATTAATCAATTTCCAATCATGTCAATTTAGGTTAATGGTCTATTTTTTGAAATCATTAGGTTAGGTTAGGTTGGTTTATGTCAATGCGAGGAGCGAAGCGGAGCGAAGCGACGAGCCATTCAGAAGCCTATTAATCAATTTCGAATTAGTTTTGTTTAGGTTAATGGTCTATAAATTTATAAGTTTGTTGATCAATTTCGAAAACAAAACTAATTCGAAATTGATGAATAAGCTTCTGAATGACATGAAAATATTTGCACGTTATTTTAATTTAAAATGTGGTTAATATTATGGTGGTCATAAACAATTTTTGGGTTAACAATGATTTGTTTGGAGTCATTTGCTTTAATAGCATAGCAAGATGTAAAAACTTTGGTTATGATTTCACATTAAAATGCGGTTATAATTTTGGTGATCATTTACTATTTTTGGGGTAACAATGATTTGTTTGGAGTCATTTGCTTTAATAGGATAGCAAGAGGTAAAAAATTTGGTTATAATTTCACATTTAAATGCGATTTTTAATTTTGGTGGTCATTTACTATTTTTGACGTAATATTTTACTATATCATGTGATAAGTTAAACATAAGCCTTTTTTAAATGTACTTTTCATTTGTATTTTTTGATAATCCAATGAACCGTTGCATTTTATAAATAAAACTACGAATACACTTATATGTAACCATAACTATTGAAATAAGCATGGTGGGTTTTAAAAAAAAACTCTTATTAAATCAAAAATATCTCAGAAGTGTTTTGTTGTTACATTAATTTGGAACTACTACGATATATGATTTAATTGGTTACTTATTTTAATAACATAGGAACAGTACAAATCGTCTTTAAGAAAATTGTAGAGTTTGATCTCTGTAGTTCCATCGCAAAAGCATTCACGATCTTATTAGAAAGCAAAAATACATGAATAACATGAGTAATTAATTACTTGATAATTTCTTTTTTCTCAGTAACTTCTAGTTTTATTTTTTCTCATATCGAATGACAATTTCTTATTTGAACCCCTAATACTTCAAAATACAACCCTTATAAACTGTTGGCAGTTGTATGAGGCAATCTACCTTTTCAAAAGGGTTTTTGTTCTGCGCCTAAAATTGATTGGAGTGCTACATGCAGAGCTTATTTAAGAGGATTGTGTAGTTAGTAGCAAATTTCCACACAAACGGCGATAACGGTTGCACCCCGTTAAACCTTAACCGATTACAGCAAAAAATTATATGGTATTCAGATCTGCAAAAACTGAGTTCATACATTTTTAATTCTTTAAATATTTTGATACAGCGCGGGGGTTCCTATTTTTAGAATTTTTTTGTTTTTCACTACATGCAAAAATGCACTTTTTTTGCCCCAATCGGTTAAGGTTTAAAGAAGTGCCACCGTTATCGCCGCCGTTTGTATGATTGCCACCACGCACTCCTCTTAACCATGATTCGAATCCGGGCGTGTACCAATGAGTTTTTCTGACTTAAGTACACAATATCACTGACACCGTGCTTCGGAGGGCACGTTAAGCAGTCGGTCCCGGACGCTGTCAATAGATGGCGGTTGTTACCGTTCCCAACCCGCAGTGGAGCAGCGTGGTGGACTTAAGCTCCAAGCCCCCCTCCTCACCTTGGGGGAGGCCTAAGCCCCTGCAGTGGGGTAAAAATGGGCTGAGGATGATGATGATGATGATGACTCCTCTTAACAGATCAATTTATACCGCATCCACTCGACTGTGTCGTTAGATCTGTGTCAATGGCACCTGTCGTTCAATGCGGTTATATAAAATTGCCTAATTGAACAATATAATTTAGCATTGGGTACGGCCTCGGCTGCGTTTTGACTAATTGATGTAGTCTAACCGTATATGGTCTCGTATAATTAACTTTAATAATGGCAATATAATAGTAGGGACAATTGTATAACCGTGGGCTCGCCGTGGGTATACAAAGGTATAGTGATTAAGCTTCATACATGGATTTTCGACACTAATTAGGATGACTACAAGAGACTGTGGTGTACGTAGATAGATTTTGGCTTCCTTTCGGTACTTTGATGTTGATATTCTGAGTATGTTATTATCCTTACAAGCGGAAGTATCCTTAACTAAGTACCTTGTAGGTTTTGACGATCAGTCAGAATTTTTTCATTACATTGAGTAAGAGATTTTATTTAATTGATTTTCAGAACTATTAGGGCATGACTTAAAAAACCGGCCAAGTGCAAGTCGGATTCGCACACGAAGGGTTCCATGTTCCATACCACCGTACAATATAGAAAAATCACGTTTGTTGTATGGGAGCCCCCCTTTAATATTTGTTTTATTTTAATTTAATTATTTATTTTTAAAGTGAATACATAACTAAATATTCTGTGAATGTTTCAAGCGTCTACCTGTTGCCGTTTTCAAAAACGAGCAAAAAATCACGTTTGTTGTATGGGAGCCCCCTTAAATATTTATTTTATTCTTGGTTGTTATATGTATGTGGTGTCTTCGCTTGGTACCCAAAATACAAGCTAATGCTTAGTTTGAGGCCAAGACGTTGTTGTGATTGTGTGTGTTATTATATTATTATTATTATATTATTATTCTGTTTTTTAGTATTAGTTGTTACAGCGGCAACAGAAATACATCACCTGTGAAAATTTCAACTGTCTATCTATCACGGGTCATGAGATAAGGCCTGGTGACAGAGGGACAGCGGAATCTTGTAGTAATGGGGTCCTGTTTTTTTACCCTTTGGGTACGGAGCCTGGAATAAGAGATATTTGGACAACTAAGTGAGAGTATTCATTTTATTAAGCTGGGAAGCTAAGTTAGTTGCTTATACCGATAGAAATTAGACGCAGACGGATGTCTGTTAGTCTTGGTTAGTCTAGTTATTTTCACAACGTTATCTTGGACAGTATTCTTTTGTGTGGCAGAGTCGCTGATATAGACACATTTTTTATAATACAAAAAAGAAAAAAAAAGAACTGCGACCAATTCACGACTTGGAAGCCCGGGTTTCTCTTTGTGAACGATTTCGGAACTTTGATATTTTGACCGAAATATGGAATCTCAATATATTTTTATAGTAATATATTTGTATATCAAAATAAAAATAAATTTAATAAACACAAATGCTAACACACAGGCATAAGATAGCGGTGTGTTGGCTCAAAAAAGTCCATAACTGTTTTTTTGGGCAAAGGTAGGTTATACGCATTTATAACAGATTGCCTCCACAAATATTAAATTTGCTATTACATAAGATTAAAAAAATATTAAAAAATAAATACTGAAAAGGTTTATTCCACAGTATGTAGGATTATTTAAATAACTGACAGTTGGGATGTTTTAATTTTGTAATGTCATGCTGTACGTTGCTATTCAGGTATAATTATTGTTAATACTTATAATATTTTGAAAAGGGTAAGTGCTGAGTTTCTTGTGGGTTCTTCTCTGTATAAGCTACATTCCAAAACCCCTGACTTTAAAAAAACAACTGTATTTATAAACCTTCACGATTCAGAAGTACTTGCGCAAGTCTACGTAACCTTTTGACTTGTAATCAATCGTTATCAATCAATTGTCTCTGTCATTTAAATTGATCGTGACTTTCTATCTGACCAAATATGGTTGATGAGTAGTGAATAGGTTAATAATAATATTAATACTAAAAGAAAATAAGACAGCCATCGGTTTTTTACTAAAGATTATTATATTAAAATTTAGATGATTGTTAAAATTTCACCTTCTAATTGAATTTCTATTTATGTATACCTACATATAGGTATTTGTCTAATATAAAGTTATTATTATTAGTGTTGTATCCTCACGGGCAGAGCCGCGGGCACGAACTAACTGATTTAATAAAACTACCTTTCAAGCAATTAAATACGATAAAACGTGTAATTTTATAGTGTACGTGTTCCCAGTACCGCTAAACGTGGTTATGTCACTTCCTGTTAGGACGCGCGCGGCTTCCGCCTGCTATACCGACTCTTTTAAATTGGGACGATTGAATGGAGGCAGGTCGATTGGCTATTATTGTCATCGGGATATATGGCGTCGTGTTTTTAAAACAAGCGACGTAGAAATGGCTCATCAAATTGGTATAGATATACTAGGTGTAAAATACCAATCCAAGATGACTAAACTTTTACTGTCTAGTCTCTATACGACAATTTAGCGCAGATGTCATGAAGTGTGTACAACCAAGCTTTATAATGCAATATATAATGCAATAATGCGACTTCGTTGTAGCGTGTATGTTAAAGACTTTACGACACTTTTTTAGGGTTCCGTTTGAAATTTTTCCAGAGCGTGTAGAATAATAATAAAATAAATAATAAAGTTTAAAATTGAAGATATATGAAATAGATTAAAGTTTGAAATTTAAATAGGGTTCTCATACAAGAAATGTGTTTTTGTTATATTGTACATCATCATCATCAGCCCATTTTCACCCCACTGCAGGGGCTTAGGCCTCCCCCAGGGTGAGGAGGAGGCTTGGAGCTTAAGTCCACCACGCTGCTCCACTGCGGGTTGGGAACTGTAACGACCGCTATCTATTGACAGCGTCCGGGACCGACTGCTTAACGTGCCCTCCGAAGCACGGTGTCAGTGATATTGTGTACTTAAGTCAGAAAAACTCATTGGTACACGCCCGGATTCGAACCATGGCCCTATGGGGCCATATAAATTTGAGACAGGTCCGTTGCGCTCTGGGCTATCACGACACGATATTGTACGGTGGTAGCGAACCGTTCGTGTGCGAGTCCGACTTGCACTTGACCGGTTTTTTTTTACTACCCCCGCAGTTTACTATAATTTTGGATTTTTTAAGGTTCTATCCCATTTGAACCTTCAAACTCTAATATTAACCTCCTACGTTCGTATGGATACTAAAATTGCTTTCAGTGCATGTATTATCGAAATATGTTTAACGCTTTCCGGATGATACGTTAACAAACAAGCAGACAAATATTCTATAACCTATTATTTTGCCTTGTTTTCTAGATGACCCAAACAGTGAGCCTGACACAGTATCCTCATAAAATCGAGTTGGCTTTTAAACAATCAAAGCTGATATTGGTGCTGGCACTAGATTTTAATAAGTTGAGTAAATTATATAAAACTCATCATAATTAAAAAAAATCTTTTTGGGGAAAGACTTACCCAGTTAGCACGCCGCCGTCGCCGCCGCCGCCGATGCCGCCATCGCCATGTTTATAATAAGGTAGGTATATGTATACGCACTGCAGACGGTAACAAACAAAAATTACAAAACATGGTAAAAATTTAAATACATTTTCTATTAAAAACCACTAGCAAACATATTTTGGTCAGTAGTTGTAATTCCTTATAAGATTCAAGTAATTTATGATAATAATAATAATATCTGGGACATCTCACACAGCGCCATCCAGGTTTAAACTAAGCAAAACATGTATCATGGGTACCAGACGGCCGATATATACATATATATACTCAAATATTCCTTATCTAATATATAAAATTCTCGTGTCACAGTTTTCGTTGCCATACTCCTCCGAAACGGCTTGACCGATTTCGATGAAATTTTTTGTGCTTATCCGGTATCTATGAGAATCGGCCAACATCAATTTTTATCCCCCTAAATGTTAGGGGTAGTCCACCCCTAAATTTTTTTTTTATTTTTTAGACAAAATTTTTAATTTCTATTTTTTTTGATACAACATACAAAAATACATACAATCCTAAATTTTCACTTTTCTATCACCAACCCCTATTTTTTAATAGTGGCAGAGATAACTTACTTTCAATTAAATTATTATATAAATATGTACGTCGCGAAAGTGTACTTTATTTGATAAATTTTAATTAACCTGAATGAGTTACGACTGACAGAAATTGAAACGATAAAGCATTTGTGTCGCGGGAACGAAAACGGGAGAGGGAAGAACGGGAATGAGTTAAGACTGAGATAAAAAAGTTATTCTTGATGAGAATGGAAACGAAAATGAAGCTACACCAGGGCCAAGAACAAAAACAAATGTCTCATTCTCGTCAATGGAAGCAAGTGTAAGAGATATTGCTTCGTTGCCTCAGAAATCCAAATGCCAAATAATTCAAACTAAACAAAGCTAATGTCAATCAATAATGGTTGGTTACGATTTGTACAACATCAAGGCAAAAGCTAACAGCGCAGTCGAATATCTGCACACAACAACACGGCAATAGAAAAACAAACTCGTGTATGCGCCCCAAATTTAAGATTTAACGGCATCACATACAAACTCATAAATGGCTGATAACGATGCCTTGCAAACGTGGCTCCGTGCACATGTGCGTATTTGCACAGGCTCGTTTTTCCTATGTGACGTCACGATTTTGCACATAAAGACGTCATTAAGTTCTCGCGAGAGTCGTCTCGCTTCCGTGCACACGTGTATAACACGGAACGGAATCTATTAGCCTAGGTCTTTGAAGAACCGTTTCTTCGGTCTACGAAGTTGGCCCGAATTGCTTACCTACCTCTCTCTGAATTTAAATCGAGCATTGTTTAGAGTTCCTAAAGATCGAAGATTTTCTTTTCGCGTGACCAAACTGTACACATTCTATACTAAACTTATAAAAAACAAAATTCGTGGAAAAAGAACAACTTAGACCTTTTTTACAGGGCGTTGGAATGTCTATTCAATAAAAGCAGTTACTTTTAACTTTTTGTCTAACGGCGATCAACTATTTATGTCTTCCATAAATATATTATGCCGTCTCGTATCTGAAATATATATCTGGTTTATAATCCAGACGTAACTATATATATGTGCCGAAACGCAGCCGTAAACAAATTTTATGACCACAACAAGTCCATTAAAACGTAATCCGGCTAAATATATCACCGTTTGACCCGTAAACTGGCGCATGAGGGGGTCAAATCGTTGCGCGTGCGACTACTGACGTGGGTCATTTGGCGCCGCAATTGGACGATCGCCGGACCGGGTCACAAGCTAATTGGCCGGTAAGTACCCCGCAACAAGCGTGTAATTAATTTCTTTTGTATTTCAATTCGACAAGATAATTTTCAAAGGAATTCATTTTGCGCGTACGAATATGCTCGGATTATCTTTTAATTTTTTTTTTAATCAAGAGTTTTCGATCAAAGTTCAATCGATTAAGGTCCGATCGATTAAAGCTCAATCCAATGAGGTCCGATCGATTAAAGCCTTCCTTCTTGATCTCCACGAAACAACACACGGTTTTAGGCCAACTCTAACCAACAATTCGTGATTGAATTGCCCACGTTATGACATCCTGATGTACCTACTCTTCTGATAGCACTCTCCACATCATTCTCACACACACCCACATTTTCAGTTTTCAGTTAATTCCCGTAGTTTCTCCTTGTGATTCCTCCCTCCCTTATCAGAAATTGGTCATCGCCGTGATCTTAAATTTTGATGCTGATGCACGAAATAGAAATTAAAGTGAAGAAATTTTCAACATTCAGTGGAATACTTATATTTAATAATAATAATAACGTATACATGACAACAACGTCTAGGCCCCAAACTAAGCATTAGCTTGTGTTTTGGGTACCAAGCGAAGACAACACATACATATAACGACCAAGACCCAGTACCGGTATCAATATTCATCATATAAATACTGACCCGACCTGGGATTCGAACCCGGGACCTCCAGCTTCGTAGGCAGGGACGCTACCCACTAGGCTCGGCGGTCGTCGTTGAATTTGTTGAAGTAGTTAAACTTTTTCATTATCATCACTGCTTAACTCCATGTTTCGTGGTCATACTGTAACAAAAAACATGTCATATATAATACAAGAATTTTGTAAATGATAGTTAACGCGATATCAATCGAGATAAGTACCTACTTAAGAGTGGCCCGAACGTGAATATTTTCATATAATCTTGTCCGTGGATTTATGTCAAATTGGCCGAAACTATTTAATTGATTGACCATATCGAGAATTGAAATACGATATTTCTGTGTCTGCACCTACTTTTTGAAAATACAGAATCAAAAGAAAAGGTCAGCCATAGAAAGATTACATTTTTAACGATTCAAACACGATATCTTTGACCGTATTGTTTGATGTGAAAAATGATTAAAGATAAAGAAAGAAGAAAACGGAAAAATAATTACGTTATGGCATTATAGATAATGTTTTCTGATATTTTTTTAAGTATAAAATGGGCTGTTGAGGACATGTCGGTATAGCCACCTATATACTAGAAGCATGCATCGAAAATCCAACTTGCCGATTACCAAGATATTCGTTACGTCCTTTAGCTTCTTCAAAAAGTTTTTTATTCGATCCATCTCAAGTCCAATCCAATCCAATCCAGAATCTTTTGTAAGTTAATCTTGTCCACTACTAATACATACAGCATCATCGTCACGTTGAAAATTATCAGTAAGTTTACCTACCATTAATTCTTATACTGATACAGCTATTTATACCTGAAGATCTCTTCGTTGTGTATCAAATAAGAAAGGTAAAGGAATACATCCTTGCTTAACACCACGACGTATATCAATAGCTCTTGTGAGATCGTTGTTTACCTCCACTATAGCCGATTGATTGTTATACAACTGGGCTATAAATCGATTGTTCCCTAGAGTTGTGCCTTTAGTTACGAGTATTAGTTATTCTGTCAGCTTCGAATGGTTCGCTTCAAACTTGTTGTTGCATAGTATAGTGATTAACGTAATGTAATGAGTGTGTGCCTGTGACCCATTTTTTTTTTTGTTTCCTCGTGTCCGTCTGTCAGTGATATCTTCGCCTATTTGGAAAGCTTTCGTTCTCCAAGATCGCCTTGTACATTAAAAATGAACTTTATTTGACAAAACCTGATAGTATCGACGAACTTAAAAACGCATTACTCAGGTAATCGAGCAATATGAGCAGAAATGTTGAGCAAAGTCAGAGTTGTATTATGTCTTCTACTAAGATGTTCTCTAGAAAATGGGGTAAATAAAATAAAGGCTCAAAGGGCTGGAATTCTTTACCAAAATGGCATAGGTCATTAATTGAAGGTAATTATTTTGAACACAAAAATTGCTTATGTTGAACATGTATCCATTTGATGGTAAGTGACTGTTTTTGCATATTTCTTCAGTCTCCCTGCGTACTATACTCTTACTCACGTTTTTTTTTTAATTTTTAACAGTTTAAGTTCGCACTCAGTGATGGCAAACTTAACACTGAAGGAATTCTGCGGAACAGTTAGGTGTCATTTTTATATACGTTTTTTGATGACGGCTCTCTATCTAGATATGTAAATAATCAAAGCTCGGGGCACACATTGAACCTCTTAGGAGTAATTTTTTTTTTTCAATTTGAAAAGATCTTTCAAGAGAGGAGTCACAAAGAACGTTTCTGAATTAAAAAAAAAATGTGCTTGGTCTCCGGTGGTATCAGCACCCCTGCGTTACGAAATTTAAAAAAAAAGTCAATTAATTGTATAGAAAATTAAATGATAGTTTTGGTAGTTTATTTACTTGTTTATTTTGTACTGAATTAATTTAAGTTAAAGTCAACATCTTTTATAAACAATATAGTTTAGTATCTTAGACGAATTTAACCATCGGTCTTATAGAAGCTTGGACGATGCCGGTAGCGGAACGCCAACGTTCGCGATAAAGCCGACAAGTGCCTATTGTATTTTCATAATTAATGTTTAATGTTGGAAAATCCACCGGGAGCTTTCACTCGAGCGATATATATATTAAGTATTTAACGGCCGATTTAGGAGCTCTCCGAAAGCTGCTTGCGGCGTAAAAGTATATTTGCTAAAAAAAATTGTGAAACGCAAATCATAAGCGAATAATCATTTGTTCAAAGTCACGCGTGCTTTTTTGTGGTACAATAAATTCCCTTTTTTGTCCTCTTAGGGATTGTATTTGAAAAATAAAATTTAGAATTTGAAAAATTTTTACTCAAAAAAAAGGAACACTTACATAATCCGATATATTTCATGTTTATTTATATTTAAATTATTTTTTATTTTTAAAGGCGTCATCGTAGCGTCTGGAAATGCTTAGTGAATTTACTACCTCTGAACTTTAATATGTTACCTCACAACGAAATATATAGGTAAGCGCTTAGGTATATTATTCAGCTGTCCCCGACGCTTTTGAGAACCAATAATAATTTTAAAATGAATGTTAAAAAAAATTATAAACATCTTTTCAAATTATTTATATTACTATTTTATGTGTCGCATTTTTAAATTAATTTTTTATTTCAAACATTTTAAATCCAACCAATTTTGTAATTTTATTACATCCAGATTAAACCAGCCTTAAAACAAAGAAAACCGCATAAATTCGTTTCTTCCGCCTGGAAGCTACGATGGCGCAAACCGACCCACAGACAGACAGAAATTTTGTTAAGCACCATTCCTACTAACCCAGTTCTCAAATAAAAAGAAACCGCATCGAAATCGGTTTATCCGTGTGGGAGCTACGATGCCACGGGCAGACAAGCAAACAGGCTTACAAACGTATAAAACTTCTCTTTTTTCGTTAGCGTTTTAGAAAATTATGGTAAATATAAATAATAAATATGGTGGTTTTATGATTCCCATAAGGATTATTTTACTCGAGCGAGATAAATACTTTAAGTGTTTAACAGCCGATTTAGGAACTCACGAAAGCTTTTCGGCTTTTGCTATTGCCGCAAAAATAAAAAAAAAAAAAACAATTTGCGAAATGCCGATTCTTCCTTGACCTTAAGTATATTTCGAAATTGAACAACTGAATTTCTCAGTCAACTATGTTTTGGTGATACATAGCGTGTTATAATTCGTTTAGAACATTATTTATGCTAGATCTCGTGTTGATAAATTCCTATTTATATTTTTTCCGTATAAACTGTAACACCATTTTTTGCTTTTTTGTTAAAGAATTGGTAAAATATAAATCACTTCGCATCGCATCAAACAAAGACTTTCGTCGATTGTGCAAATGCAAATCTTTAAGATGTTTGGACATATCATACGCAACGAAAGCTCACTGGAACGATTGGTGGTGCAAGGAAGAGTAGAGGGTCAACGTTCCCGTGGCCGATCACCTACTAGATGGACAGACCTCATTAAATCATCGACGAAGTGTTCCCTTACTGAGTGTACACGCAATGCCATGAATAGAGAAAGATGGAGAAATCTCGCAAGGAACGCCACCAATCTATCAGACAATCCACGACCACGACCACTCCGTCAGGAGTGTACGACTGAGAAGAAGAAGAAGAAAATATAAATATTTTGTTTATTTGTAAGAAATTTCAATAATAGAATGCGTTACTTATTGGACAAAAAGATATTTTCATCTTCTTACGGGCATTTCAGTAATTGCTCAATCGTTAGTCGGCTGACCGATTGGTCGAGTAGTTACAGACCCTGACTGTAGAACCAAACTTCACGGGTTCGATTCCCGCTAACAGTTGTGTGCGTGAACATGTCTATTTGTTCGGTGTCTGGGTCTGAAATAACTATATATAAAAATATCTAAATATGTAGGTACATCAGTTATTTAGTACCACTGAGAGAAAAGGCTTTCGCTTTCGCTAGAACGAGATTAAATACAGTCGCAAAAGAAGCAGTCGATTTAATAGCTTTTGAAAGCTATTTGGCAATAAACGTACGTCGCTAAAAAAAATTGCAAAATGAGACACCCACGTCAACAACTATTTTGCGGAATTGGCGACCTCGGTCAAACATGTTTTAGATACACGCGAAAAGTGGCCAAGGAAAAAAGTAGGTTGACAAGTGGGTGTCGGAGTACAGTCCAGGGACGTTAGTTCACGGCTATAAGCTCAGTGAAAAGTTTTTTCAAAATGGCGCATGTAGAATGTCGTAGTTCCATGTGGCATTTTGAAAAAACTCCATATTAACCGTACTACGTTGCCTGTTTTTATTATTTTTCAATAAAAATAGTATAACTATCATACACTAGACATTGGCAGAATTAACATATGTTAGAACGCCATTAACCAAAAGAAGAAGAAGAAGAAGCTCAGTGAAGTGCTTTTAGGGTTCCGTGGTTAAGTGGCGAAAAAAAACCTTATAGTTTCATCCTGTCCATTTATCTGTCTGTATGTCCGTCTGTCACAGCCGTTTTACTCGGAAACTATTGGCACTACATATATGTTTGGAATTTAGTTGTAATCTATGCACCGTTGTATAATGATGTAGCGAAATTATGAAAATATAATTTGTTAGGGTAGGTAGTGTAGGTAGGGTGACGCCATGCATGTGACGAAATGTGGAACGAAATTCCTATGCATGAGGAACGAAAAATAAAATATCCAGCGCACATTAACACGTAGATAGGTCTTTAAAATTAAAATAGTGTTTTTAAAATTACTTTTTGCTGTAGTCAATAGTTGAGATATACGCTCCCATAGCCCTAAAAAAATGTTTTGTGTGTATCTCCTTTAACTTTTCAACTATCGCATTGGATAATTCTGAAAAAAATAAACTTAGCCTAACTTAAATTATATTTTCAACGAAATTTGGTTTGAATAATGTATAAGTAGTTATTGAGATATTTGTTTTTAAATCTATTATTTGTATTTTAACCGTATGAACATTCATCGTGACTACGAAACTTTCAGTCTTTTCACATGTGCCGGCTACCAGGTACCCGACACGTGTGAAAACGCTCTCGCTGTACCTCTTGGTCCGACACGCACTTGGCCAGTTTTTTATGTTTAGCAATGCATTCAGTATCGTGATAGCCGAGTGGTGGCTAGCCCGCTTTTCATTTAGAGGGTCGTGGTTCAAATCCCAGAAACAGGCATGTACCAATGAGTTTTTCCTGACTTAAGTAAGTACAGAAGTTTCACGGACCCCGTGCCTCGGAGAGCACGTTAAATCGTCGGTCCCGGTTGCTATCATCGGATGGCAGTCGTTAAAATCCACCAAACCACATTGGAGCAGCGTGGTGGATTAAGCAACAAGCACCCTCATCCCGAAGGGTGGCCTTAGCACTTACAGTGGGACATATTTGTCTGATATGGAGGAATGTATTTAATATCTAATAAACAATACTCGCCAGGTGCACATAGTTTCAACATTTGCGACAAGGATCACTCCGTCATAGACTATAACAATAGATAACTTTTTTTTTTTAATTAGATATACAATCTAAACTATTTTTAGTTACAATATAAAGACCTTGATTAATTCAAATAAAAGTACCTATCAATTTTCTCTATCGTTCACATAAATAACTGGTAAGAAAATGTAGGTAAGTACATTTATTATAAGTGCAGTTTACGATGGATATTTCTTTTGTTAGTAATTTTCCACACAAAGAACGCCCACAATCACAAATAACCAAAAGCGTGTACTTACATATACGTCGGTTTCGATTTCAATTTTGCAAAGGTCATTGTGTGCAAACACTGACCGATATTAAAAGTCTACACAGCGCCCACGTTTGTTTTAGGTATTCGATCAAATATATCGTTAAGTCGCAAGCCCCGAAGTATATCGATCGATTCCACGGCACAGAGTAATTTATACACGCTACCATCGGAACCCGAAATTATGACAAAATTTTGGACTTTCTGATGAGCAGCCAGGAATAGCAGCTAGGTCCCTTCGTGTGCCAAACCTTTACGCGTTTTTCTCGTTTGGCTGGTACTGGCCCGTGATTTCAGATCGATGTATTTCATGTTTATGTATGTATTTCATACTCGAAATTGAAAACGGGTTTGGACCAAAATTTTTAATACATTATTTTTATTTTTTTCCGAAAATATATACCAATAGGTATATACCTTCCCCTTAAAATAAAAATAATAATAAAGACTGTAATTTTCTTAGTTATTTTTTGTTTTTCAAAAATTGATTAATAAAATATCCCTGTGACCTCATCTGTACAGATGTTTACTATTTACATTATCTTAAGCTAAATAAACTCATAATATTTTTATTGATTCATAAGGATTACATTTTCAATTGACATAATGACCTTAGCTCAATATTTTTTATTTAGTTTTAGCTTTGATTTTTTACTGTAGAAAGCAGCGTGATGAACTCAACCGCCCAGATGACATCACAGGGACAATTTTAACGTCAAATGAATATTTTTAAATATCTAGCAAATTCGTAAATAGAAAAAATTGATATTTTGAGAGGTTATTCTAGAACCTTATTCTTTTTAATTTTCTTTTTAATTTTAATTTTCTTTTAGTATTTTTTAAATTTTGCTCCAAGCCCATTGTAATAAAACGTAGTTTTAATGTTATTATTTTTTTAAAAAGAGGCTCAGAAAATAATATTAAAACAATTTATATCCACCAACCCGCACTGGAGCAGCGTAATGGATATTAAGCTCCAAGCCCCCTCATCCCGAGGGGAAGCCTAAGACCCTGCAGCGGGGCATTAATGGGCTGATAGTAATTTGTATAGGAACCTTATTCAATCTTTAGAGATGTTATGTTTAATGTGTATTTTTGGCATATTTCATGTTTGATATTCGAAGTAACTTTTTAATTCGACTAGATGAATTTCGATTTATTAGTAGTCATTTAAAAAATATTTAGAAAATATTTCTAGTTTATTAGGATCTGATTAACATGATTAGAATTATATTTTTACTGTCGCAAAATATTGGCGACATAATATAAATGTCGACTTATAAATGTGAAGAGTTAATTTATTGATTGTACCTAGTATATTGCTGCCTACCTTTTGCAAATTGAAAATTGTATGGCAGATTGAAATCGAAGTGTCGCATTTGATTGTAACGAAAATTAAACCGACCTCCTAAACTAATGTAAATAACTAATTTTGAGTCGGCCGTCAAACAAATAATCAACTGTTTAGTGCTGACTCAAAATTAGTTATTTAATTCGTTATTCGTTTACTTCGAGCTTTCCAACAAAAGATAATCATCCAAATCGGTTTACTCTGTAAATGTTCCCTATTAGGGTATTAAGGTAGAACCTTTGGGTTTGCAATTATTTTTTTTATTTATAGAACTAAATGGGACAACGTATGAGTACCAAAATCCAAAAAAAAAAACGTTTATACAGACGCAATGAGAACTTTCTACATTTTTCTCCGGTTAAAATTTTATATGAAAATCAACTTATTAAATTATGGTGGACTTATTGTTAACGGTTTCAATAGCGCCTGGATAAAATTTTAAAATCTCGATTCGGTGACACGCCACTCGGTGTACGTTTCTTGTATGTCCAAGTCAAAAGACACATCGGAATACGGCGTATAATCAGTTTGACGGGAATCTATATACCCTCCCGTGCACACACAGACGCCCACCACACTAAGAGCAGTTTAATTTGTAATACGCGTGGTTATTGGGGAGCGGCCGTTGTACGATCCCGTATTATCCCAGTCGAAAGTGTAATGTCAATTCCGGATGTAACGGGATTGAATAATAGAAAATGGTAGCTAGGTTAATGAGATTTCGGTATGTGCCTGTTATTGACTTAACCTTACTAGTTCTGTATGAGGAAAATGGCTGTGGACGTTGTACTAAACTAATATTTACGAAGGAAATGTTTGTGTATGTTTGGTTAGAACGCTTTCAATTCAAACCTGCTAAACGTTTGCCATAAAACTTTGGAATTGTGTAATTTATTAACTTGGACTGGAAGAAGTTGAGCAGTAATGGTTAGGTAATATTTAGGATAATTAAAGGAGAGTGAAATCATAGTTGCAGTATAGTATTGTCGACAATAGAATGCCTTCTTAAAGTCACACGATAGTATGAAGACCCTAAAACTGCTCAAACTGAGCAGGGGAAAGATAAGACATAGGAATCGCAACATGACACTGTGGGATTAACAGACAATTGACGATCATGAAAATCAAAAAAGACTCCATATGCCCGGGATGTGGGAAAGCAGAAAAAACAAACTTCCATTTGGTAGCAGAATGCCCTATGCACACACTTAATAAGATGGAAAATTCTAGGAACAAACAAGATAGACGAAGATCAGCTTGCAGACATCGAACTTTAGCAACTGGTAGACTTCTACAAGGCAACAAGAAGGTTTGAGACGACGCGACGCCAAATTGCTAGTAATCCATGAAGGGAACTACCAAATGGGGATTTGGGCGAAATATTCTACTCCTGAGAGGACTGTTTGCACGCTGGTATAGGCTGGCGTCGCGTCCCCACAAATAAATCATCATCATCATCTTCATCAGCCCATTTTTACCCCACTGCAGGGGCTTAGGCCTCCCCCAGGGTGAGGAGGGGGGCTTGGAGCTTAAGTCCACCACGCTGCTCCACTGCGGGTTGGGAACTGTAACGACCGCCATCTATTGACAGCGTCCGGGACCGACTGCTTAACGTGCCCTCCGAAGCACGGTGTCAGTGATATTGTGTACTTAAGTCAGAAAAACTCATTGGTACACGCCCGGATTCGAACCATGGCCCTATGGGGTCTTATAAATTTGAGACAGGTTCGTTGCGCTCTGGGCTATCACGACACTGTACACAAATATATGGAATGGTTAAAAATAAGAAAACCGAAAAGGTATAAATTTACCAGAACTTATATACAACGTTATTCTGCATACACATGTATCTACTTATATAACTATAGAATTGATTTTGAAAATTTCTATACTAGCTGTGTTACGCATCGTGCCATCACCTAGTCGATGCAATAGTTAGAATTGTAACACTGTTGATTGGATACCCATATTAACTTAGGAAAGGTTCACAGTTCTAGGCGCCCACATCTATTAGTCAATTAAATTGACGCTAGGATATAAAATGTAAACGACAAACACCTTGAACACTGACATTGTATTAGGTCTCTATCTCAAGCGATCCGCTGGCAGAAGCCTACGTCGGTAAAAGTAGCTATAGTTTGTATGAATTTCGAAGTCTTCCAACTCTCTTTTTTTTTTTTTTGAAGGAACTGACTCGTATTAACGATAATACTAAATATTATTCTAAACCTCTTTACGCATACGCACAAAGCACAAATCGATATAGTTTGGTTTTAATAAGTTGAATATGTCTTGGTTCGTTATTGTAAGATTTATTTTCAGTCCAAGTGGCCAATAGCTGAAACGGCAATTTTCTGTTATTACGTCTCTTGAGCGAAGATGAAGCTACGGTCGCTTACTTCCACACGAGAGTCATATAGACACATTTAAAAAAAAGAATAGTAATCCCCACCAAATAAAAGAATCCGCCGCCACGCCGTATCGACGCCAATGGTCGTGAGACACGGAAGCGGAAACGAATGTCTCGACGTCTATTTCCTAGAAAAATTTGTGAAGCACAGAAAGCTCAAAGTTTAAAGTATCGATATAATAAATACCATAGGTCGTACCTAGGAAAGTATTAATTTTTATAAAATTCCTAAATAAAGATGAAAATTTTGTGGTTGGAACTCTCACATGAAAATTTTGTATTTTTCCTGTCATTTATTGTCTTCTTATTTTTGAAGCTATCGTCGACTATTATTTCCAAGAGATTTCTCTCCAAAACTTGAAGATCCGACATTTATACCTACTGTAATACAAATGTTCGTCATTTTAACGTTGTTTCGACTAATAAACAGTGTAATATCTATTTTACCATGTTAATATGTTCATAAGTAAAACGTGTCATAAAATTATAGTTTTTATAAAATGTTACTAAGTAATTACGTCGTGTAGTTTTTTACTTTTTTTATATAAATTTATTAATTTCATGATACATTTAACTTATTAAGATGGTATAATAACTATAACAACGTGCAGTTTCTTACTTATGGTCTAAGTAAGTCTAAGTATTGTATGAAATAAACGGTATCGTTTAACTTTGATCTAGAGCTAATCTGATGAAAACGCGTTTTAACAATATTATAACTTGAACTGTAAATGAAACAACTCACCGTAATTAGTCATCGCTGAACAAACAAATAAAAAAAGACATTTTAATTATTTTTGGCTGTTAGTGTTTTTGTTTAAAGTTGGAAGTCTATACATGGAACGGTATACTTGTAGACTTAAAATTCTGTTTGAGAGAATCAACAAGAACTTTGTCCCTTTTCCGTGTAAAATGAGTTTAAATAATTAAAGTCAACGACGCCCGAGGGTATGATCCGTTCGCTTGGTACACAATCATACTAATGAGGACTCATGTGTAGGATGTGAGTAATTTTTGATGTTGAATATCCTTTAGGCTAATATTATTAGGACGTGTGACACGTTTGTGAGTTATTGGATTTAGATATTCTTCACGGTTCCGTAAATGAAAAGGACAAAAAGGTATTCTGATAGGATCACTTCGTTTTCCGTCTCTCTTCGAGACCGTTTCTCTGGAACGCGTGGAGATACTGTCACGTTAGAAATGAGAAGAGTGTAGTAGATCAGGGTTTGTGACAAAAGTAAGAGAAATAAAGAATGAGACATACAGTTCAGTCATTTGACGACCGCTTAGCCTAGTGGGCAGCGACCCTGCCTGCGAAGCTGGAGGTCCCGGGTTCGAATCCCAGGTCGGGTCAGTATTTATATGATGAATATTAATACTTGCACCGGGTCTTGGTTGTTATATGTATGTGGTGTCTTCGCTTGGTACCCAAAATACAAGCTAATGCTTAGTTTGGGACCTAGGCGTTGTTGTGAATGTGTGTGTTATTATTATTATTATTATTATTATTATTATTATTTACTAAAACTTTCAACAGATTTTAACACAGAATTTTAATATTAATTAAGACCTCTAAAATTATGACGTTCATCGGATGAGTTAAATTTTCTTCTTCTTCTTCTTAGTCCTCAATCTCGTTTTTCCCATGGAAACGATCAGTCATTAAAAGTCAATCCACAAACCGAGTTTTATTTTCAAGCTTTTCATGTACGTGAAGACATATACATTGAAGGCGTGAAGCGATGTTCTTCGGGCACTTCATAACATTGAACTGAGCGCCTTTCCTCAAACAATAAATTACAAATTTATTTATGTCAACTTCAATGTTACATAAAAGAAACAATGAAAAAAAACAATATTAGACGAATTATCAAAGCATAGTTGTATCCACGTAAAAACAGACAAACAATGCGTAACACTATAGGGAGCAAATTTTGTGCAATTCCAATCCAGCAATTCCAGCAATTCTATGGCTTTTCTTGGACAATTCAATCAACGATTGGGTATGGGTCCAGGCTTTCCGGGGCAACATTATCATAAAGGGTGCATAAAAGATTCAGAAGAAGTTGTACACTATGATGGTGAATGTTCTAGTAGTATTGTTATTATTTGCACACGTTAATAATTTACAGTAAAATACAAAGAAAGCTTGCAACTATTTCCATACCAAGGACGATTACTTTCTTTTTCAGTATTCTATTCAGTATTTTCAGTATTGTGACATCAGTAAAAGGAGAGATAAAGAAAATATGAGACTTAAGTTAGTTCAGTCATTTATTACAATTTTGACCCAGACAGAATTTAAAGATTAATTCAGAATACTTAAGATATGATTTGTCTTTCTACTTCTTTCTTTCTTCTAACGTGACAGTAGGAATTTGAAATTAATATGAAATATTTAGGTCTACAGTCCCTTGGAGCTTTAAAAAATCAAGCTTTGAAGTCGACGCAATCAATAAATATGGCCATTTAGGTATGCCGCATATTTTGACACTCACAAATAAAACAAAACATATGAAGTACTTCCTGTTGACTTGAATTATGAAATTTACAAAAAACAAAGTCTTATGGCACAAGTAAAGGAAAAATTCTGAAAATAGTTTATTTGTTATTGTATCACTTAAATAATAAAATGTTTTTTGCATTTACAAACTTACTTTTTTTTTTGGTAAATACGTAACATAAACATTTTGTGTGGTGGTAAGGAATCCTCAATGCGCAAGTACGACTCGCACTTTGTGGGATTTTTTTTAGTACTGTACTTTACACCAAATTTTGATCGTATCGCGAAAAACGTGTCGGTAAATTCGTTATCTTTTAAGGCTATTAACTGCTTAACCGATTTTGATGAAATTTGGCTGAGAAATAGTTTACATACTGTATACGAATATGGGCTAGCTTTGAAAATAATAAAAATAGACCGTCGGCCGAGGCCGTTATTCATACGTATGGCATTTCGCTTGATGACGATACGCGTGATTTATAAAGTCCTTCTATCATACACCCTTTTCTTTCCATGTTGGAAAAGTTAGGAAGTAAAGCTATATAAAAAAATGCCATCGACAGGAAAATAATTAATCCTATTAAATATTATTTCGTAGCTTTCTAACTCCTACTACACGAAACGAAACTGGAAATCGAAAATCAGTCGAACTATTTTTTCCTTCAACAAACGAGACTTTTATGTCATTCTGTTCCCACCGTAGTTTCATCTTATGTTTATTGGTCTCATAACAGCCACCGACTTCACCAATTGGAATTCAAGACGGCATTTTTGAGACAGACATGACTTCTTAAATCTTCTTAACTTAAACGGAGAGAAAGACGAGACGTTTGATGATAGGAGGGTTTTTTCATACATGAAAAAGACGGCTTCGATCGAAGGCCTATTTAATATAGGCTTTGTGTTAAAACCGAAATAAAATAATTTAAAAATACCTATACTACACACCGAAAAATACCGAAGTAGCGAGCGGGCGCTAGTTTAAAGTGTATTTCAAGAAGGGCTAGATCGTAATTTCGTTATCTTGCAACCGCAATGACATACAGAATTTTTTGGAAGGCTATTCAATTTGTGATTAGATGTAGTTGTATATTGTATAAATTTTAAGCTACTCGCATTAAAAGCTCACGAGTTTTAAACTGCTGCAAGAGTTATCATAAATTAAAATAAAACTTTTCGCGTGTTACAGTTGCGACTGACTCAGGTGCGGTAATATTTTTCAGAGGTGTGCCCACCTACCTACTTCCTTTTATTTAAAAAGTTTTCTAGAGTTGCAACATTCCGACCCTCCACTTAAGTTGAAATGGGTTTTTGACTAACCGCGATGGTCCGGCCATGCACTGACGAGTTTTTCTGGATATTAATCCCGTTTGTGATATTCGAATTTCACAGAAGTATTTAAATAATATTTCCTTAGTTTCAGGTGCGTTTTTGATCAAATGTTAATTATTTTATAGGTGCGCGAAATTTTTTTATTGTCGACCGACTTCAAAAAAGGAGGACGTACTATATTCGAGTGCTATCTATGTTTTCGCCTGAGTGACTATGATATTTTTTTTTTACTTCAGCTACCATAGACTCGAAGTCCATGTTCTTATATGAGCTTTTATTACTAAATTTTAGGAACAAATTTGGCACATGCGCCGCGTTTGCAGTGTTCTCCTGCATCAGTGAGTTTGCCCTATTTATATCCTATTTCCTATCATACCTATACATGTATATTAAGCTTTTTTTTTAATTTATTTGTTTTTTTAATTTTTTTTATTTAAAAAAAAGTGACTATGATTTCGTGTACTAGTTTATTGTGTACTTGTCTATTTGAGTTTGTATGTTTGTGGTATTGTGCTAAAGCCACACCAAAGAATCAAAAATTAAATTAAAATTTAGTTTTCATTACCTCCATCATTTCTAGAGTTTTAACGTCGGCAGTAATTACTTGGCCAATTTTTGCTAACTATAAAAACAAAATTTGTTATTAGATGTAATCTAATTTACCTGAGCGTGGAAATGTTAATAAAATTATTAGAAGTTGCACCGAAAGTCTTACAATGAAAGGAATTAAGGTTATATAACAACCTCTTTAATGAATATCTATTTTTTCTTTCTGTTAATTTCCCAGATATTTATGAAAATTTATCTGACGTTGAAATTGTCCCTGTGACGTCATCTGGACAGTTGAGCTTTTTCCGCTGTTTTTTATTTCGAAAAACAAAGTACAAAAAGTATAAAATATTTAGGTTAGTCACTATATCATATGAAACTGTAATCCTTTTGCGTCAATCAAGATAATGCGATCAAAAATGTGTCCAGATTACGTCATGGGGACATTTATTAATTTAATTTAAAAAAAAAATGCACAACAAAAATAGCAGACATATTTTTTTTTATTTCGAAAGCTATAGATTAATCTATATTTTGGAAAAAAAAATTAAAAATATGTTAAAAATTTTGGACCAAGCCCATTTTACATCTTATTTTTTATGGTTGTCATAATCTCTGTGCAATATGTTTGCAAAGTACATAAACTGTAGTTGTGATCTGAGAGCACATAAACTAAAAAAATCCCGTTGCTCTGTTTAAGTCGATATCCGATATTATTCACTTTATCGATACCACAATAAAATTTTGATCGTTGTAAACCGTTTGACTTCAACGTGTAAACAATTAACTTAGATTGTAATATTACACACGATCGCGTCATAAGAACGTATATAGGTTAGAGTGTTGTTGACAGGTAATTTACAGGCATTCGATCGCCATCGAGTTTCCTTTTCCAGCTCTAGTGTTTGTGTCGTGGGATGAAAACGCTCTGTGCATCGTTTACTGCATAGTTAGCGTTAGGTGCATCTACTACTTTTGTACTTCACTGCTGTTCAAAAGGCCGCACGTGAGATACAGTGTCCGACGAAATATGTTTTTATCTTTCGTTTGTGTGTCGCCACGGCCTGCAAATAGTTATTTAATTTTTCTATCTTCGTAAATCATGGTGAGCAGTCTATTCCGAAATGAGTTACTTTCGATATTTTGTACTCCGTACTACACAATGAGAAGAACGTTATCAAATCCGCCCATTCTCCACCGTTTAAATTGGTAATATCAACTGGCAATGCTTGCTTATGGGGGTAAAGGTAGAAACTATACTTCATCGTTTTTACCCAAGAAAATGTGGTTTTAAATAGTCCATTAAATCCTACCATTTTTTTTGGCAAGAGTGAAAAAAATCTTCTTGATTATTTTGACTTGAACTGTTTATTTATCTTAGAATAAGAAAATTGTTCACTACTTGATTCAATGTTTTTTGATTTAATGTAATTTCAAGATAATTCTTGTTTTAAGAAAGAATATACTTTGGGTAATATCCCTTTGAATCAAAACAGAAGCACTTTCCTTGTGTCTTGCTCACGAAAATTTCAGAAGAGATCGAATTTGTCCCTTGCATTGTGCTTAGGTTACATCCACCCCCCGCCAGATTGGAATAATAAATCTGCTCGGACCTGACGCAAACGCTTATGTCTTGGTCCGATTAAATCCGATGGTGTCGCGAGAGTTTCAAGTTTCGCTGTTTCAAATTTACGGGGCCGTATGACCGTGGTTCGAATCTGGGCGTGCACCAATGAGTTTTTCTGACTTAAGTATATAACTATCACTGACTCCGTGCCTCGGAGAGCACGTTAAGCAGTCGGTTCCGGTTGCTGTCAATAGATGGCGATCGTTACAACCCTCCAACCCGCGTTGGAGCAGCGTGATGGATTTAAGCGCAAAAACTCCTCACCCTGGGGGAGGCCTAAGCCCCTGTAGGGGGGTACAATGGGCTGATGGCATGGCCGATGAAATCCAATCTTGGATGCAACTGTACACAGAACAGTGAAATATTAGTAGCTCACTTATATGTTTAAACTTGAAGTTTTTTGGTCGAAGCGTTTCCTTTTCCGTGTTGCATGGAAATTGGACGTGCCATCTGTTCTCTCACTTTGTGAATATGCTCGTGGATTTCTTTTTTACTTTTCATGAAATGCTTTCACTTAGCTGGAATCCGGAAATGTTCTTATTGGTACTTCACGAAACATTTTTCAACTTAGTAAACTGTATTCTTAAACCGAGTGATTTTCTTGGCATAAGTAAAATATTCAAAAACAAAATTATCTCCTTGGCAATATTTACTTACTTTATCGTTGATTTAATGATATGCTTTTGAATAAAAAAATTAAACTAAATCCTTGTAACAATTTGGTAATTGGTTCTTTTTTTATTGGAAAAGAGCCTGAGGCGATGCCGCTATCACTGAAGTTACAGCTAACTTCCAAACTGTTGTTATCCTTTGGATCGATCAGTCCCATCTCCAAAGTCAGAACTTTTTCTTGTTCTTTTGCAACGGCCCACGCAAAGCCTTTGCAACTAGGTATTTTTTTGTCACGAGGTAACTAATTTTTGTTAAGTATTTCAATTTTATTTTTTAAATATTGGATTTGTGTTACAATTTTTTTATCTACTTTATTTATTTCCAAAACCGTTCTACTGACAAATCTTTAAAAAAGAGTGTAAAAGGAATTCAAAAAGTACCAGTCATTTTTGTTAGTTAAAAAACCGTCTATGCAGTGGTTCGAATGAAACTTCTCATATTTCCTAACTTCGTATGAACAGGTATGAATCTAGTAGCGCTCTCTATCAACGAATAGTTGCAACTTAACTTACTCTGTCATCAATAACATATAGTTTATTAAATTCTCATTCCAATATCGACTTTGTTTTTTTTTATTTAATATAAACTCACCGCATAAATTACATATCTTCATCTAAATATATATATGAAATTTAATTTTTTGTAATATTTAAATAAACAAATGGTCCTTTTCATGACTGTTATAAGTTATTTTCTTCACTTCATCTCGTTCATTTCAAGCGGTAAAGACTGAAACCTTATAGGATCACGTTGTTGTCCGTTGATCCGTCTGTCTGTCCGTCTCAAGAACGGCTAGAGGTATGAAGTTGAAATTAATATTGTTACGGGCTACCGGTTCTAATATTGACGATGCACTGAAACACTGATTTTTAGTTCACTTTACTTTATTATAATTCCAAATCACAAAATAATCCAAGAGCAAACAATATCGAACACTAATTGCACAGTTAAAACACTCCGCACTTCGCAAATTGTCGCGCTTGACACTTATCGCACACTTCCAAAAATCAACTTGCTCGACGCCGCGGACCATCGCCTTATATAGCTCTCTCCCTTCCACTAGTCACCGTCTCGAACATTCTATCTCTCGAAATTTATAAATTACATTTTAATTTCTCGACCGACCGTGGGAACGGAATGTTAGCGCCACCGGCGCCGAGTGGCGTCTCTAAAAATGACCATCGATTTTTAGAAATATCGCGAATATTCTTTTGAACGACGCCGCCTCTGTATTTAAATTAGTGAAATTAATTGTTCGTCTAGACTTTTCGGTTTTATTGAATGGCTGTGGGAATTTTTCTCGTAAGTTCGATGACCTGTTTTTGTACTATTGTAGATAGGTGTTATGCTTTTTCTAGTGAGTTCGATAACGTCGTCGCGAGAGTAGATAGGCGTTACACTACCCCCTTCTTAGATTTGCTCGTCCCGAGCAATATTCGAACCTCGGTAAGGGGCTAGTCGATCGATGTGCACTATCTTAGGCTTTCCTCGTAGACCACGTTGTATGCGGTACGTCACGTCGTTGATCCTGGTTATCACCTTGTACGGTCCTTCCCAGCGGTTTTGTAGTTTGGGGGATTTACCTTTCCTGCGCCTCGGGTTATGCAACCATACAAGAGATCCCTCATCAAAGCCAGTGGCGGTGGCGCTTCGGTCGTATCTAGTCTTCATCTTTTCGCTTGCCAGAAGACCATTCTCTCTGACTTGCTCATGAATGTCATGCATCCTTTCCTTTAGGTCCGACACATAATCCGATATTGGTCGCGGGTCGTCAGGCGGCCTGCCAGTTACCAGGTCGAACGGCAATCTTAGTTCTCGTCCAAAATTGGCAAACGCTGGTGTGACCTTTATGCTCTCATGTTCCGCCGTCCTATATGAGAGCATAAACAACGGAGTATATCGGTCCCAGTCCTTTTGATGTTCGTCGACTAATTTTGCGAGGTGGGTTTCCAGCGTACGGTTAAATCTTTCGACCATTCCGTCTGATTGCGGGCGGTATGGGGTTGTCCTTGTTTTGTTTATACCCGAGATACGGCACGTCTCCTGGAACACCTGAGATTCAAAATTACGACCTTGGTCCGAGTGAATCTCCAAGGGCAGTCCGTATCTGCAAAACACTTCGTCAACCAGTTTAGTTGCCACTGTTACTGCCTCCTGATTGGGTATTGCGAAAACCTCTGGCCACCTCGTAAAGTAATCAACCACGACCATGAAATACTTGTTGCCATCATTAGATACAGGAAAAGGTCCGGCTACATCTACTGCTATTCTTTCCCAAGGGGCTCCCACGTTGTACAACTGGAGACGTCCTCTGTTCCGCGTCGTCGGGCCTTTCACGGCTGCACACACAGTACACCTTCGACACCAGTCCTCGACATCTTGCCGACAGTAGACCCAATAAAATCGCTTCCTGATTTTCTCCAGGGTTCTCTTCATGCCCAGATGCCCTCCTGAGGTACCATCGTGCAAGGCTTCCAGCACTGCGCGTACTTTTGATCTTGGCACGACCAGCTGCATAGTTGACTCCCGTCCACTTGGGGTTTCCCATTTGCGATACAACAGTCCATCAACCATCACTAAACTGTCCCATTGAGCCCAATAACTCTTCATAACAGAGCTCAAGGCTGCAACTTGGTTCCATTGTGGTTTTGGACTCCCTTGTATTTTCCAGTCTATGATGGCCCTTAGGTCACCGTCCTTCTTTTGCTCTTCCTTCATTGCATCCGTGGTCCACTCATCACTGACGTTATTGATGGTGATGGCCTTAACTGTTTCTTCTTTTTGTTCTCGTTTGGAGCAATGTTTACACTCGTCAGGGCACGGCCTACGCGAGAGAGCATCGGCGTTTCCGTGCGATTTTCCACTACGGTGCTCGATCTCAGGCTCGAATTCCTGAAGTTGTTCGATCCACCGAGCCACTTGTCCTTCAGGATCCTTGAACTGGAGCAACCATTTGAGAGCGGCATGATCTGTCATGAGCTTGAACTTCCTGCCCAAGAGGTATTTACTGAAGTGGCGCAGCGTCTTCACTACAGCTAACAGCTCTCTTCTGGTCACGCAGTAGTTCCTTTCCGGTCTTGACAAGGCCTTGCTGAAGTATGCTATCACGACTTCCTTGTCCCCTTGTCGCTGTGATAGCACTCCTCCGATTGCCAAGTTGCTGGCGTCGGTGTCGACTACGAACTCTCCAGTCTGATCTGGATAACCAAGGATAGGTGCTTCACAGAGTCGTTGCTTAAGTTCTGTAAAAGATTTTTCGCATTCTTCAGTCCACAGGAATGTAGTCTTATCTTCTGTAAGCCTGTGCAAAGGTCTGGCTATTCCCGCAAAATCCTTTACGAAACGGCGGTAGTACGAGCATAACCCCAAGAATGCTCGCACCTCCGTTTTGTTCCTTGGAGTTGGCCATTCCCGTACTGCTTCGGTCTTTGCAGGGTCCGTTTCCACGCCTTCTGTCGAGATCACGTGACCCAAGTAGTTGACCCGCTTTTTGAAGAAGCTGCATTTCTTCGGATGTAGTTTTAGGTTTGCGGTCCTTAGTTTCTGAAACACTTGCACCAGGTTTTGTAGATGTTGGTTGAAGTCGCGTCCCATAATGATCACATCAT
Organism: Luffia ferchaultella; assembly: GCA_949709985.1. Lineage (NCBI taxonomy): Eukaryota > Metazoa > Arthropoda > Insecta > Lepidoptera > Psychidae > Luffia > Luffia ferchaultella. The sequence goes on along the minus strand of OX453266.1, from coordinate 5,366,305 downwards.
CAAGATAGACCAGGCAAGCTTCACCGAGAAGGTCGGCAAGTACTACTTCCATCAGTCTCTCGAAGGTAGCGGGAGAATTGCACAAACCAAAAGGCATGACCTTGAACTGCCATAGCCCTTTTCCAGTTGAAAAGGCAGTTTTCTCCCTGTCCTTTGGATCAAGTTCTACTTGCCAATATCCACTCTTCAAGTCAAGAGTAGAAAACCACTGGTTCCCTCGCAGCTTGTCCAATGTGTCGTCAATCCTAGGTAGAGGGTAGCTGTCCTTTTTGGTCACGCTGTTGAGCCGACGATAATCCACACAGAATCGCATGCTACCATCCTTCTTCTTGACCAGGACGACAGGAGAACACCAAGGACTTGAAGAAGATTCGATGACATTATTCTTCCTCATGTCATTAATCATCTCTTCTACTTCTCCTTCTCTGCTCGTGGGTATTCGCCGAGCTCTTTGACGAATAGGTAGTTCATCGCCTGTGTTTATTTTATGTTTAACTAGTGACGTTCTGCCAACGTCACCTTCCTTGAGGCAGAAAATGTCGGAATAGCGAGTCGCACTTCCTTTACTTTCGCATATTCTGCTTGAGTAAGGTCGTCCTTGCAGATGTCCACTTGTTCGAGAACTTTCTTGCTTCCACTCCTCGCCGTAGGTGACTCCACTTGCACACAACTTCTCATCCAAGAAACTTCCTGACATTTCGCAATCGCCTGATTTTCATGCAGGACAACAGGTGCGTTACTGAAATTTAGTAACCTGATTACTGGATGTCCCTCGCCGCTTCTTAGCAGTGTCCTGGCCGTTAACCAGTTGCGCTTCTCACTGTGGGGTAGCTGGTCAACGATAACGCTTCTAATAGGTTCCTCGTTCGTCGATGGTGGTAGTTTCACGTTGACCAAGGTTTGCGTGTAAGGTGCTAGCGTCGTTTCTTTAGCACAGCGTACCACACCTCTAGGTCCGCCTTTAAAGAAAACTTCGTTATGGCCACATTTTAGTACTCCATTGGTCACGTCGATTTTGCACTGAAACCGTTGCATGAAGTCCAATCCGATAATGTAGTCGTCGGAAATATCAGCCACGATGACAGTGTGCGAGTATTTCTCTTCTCCCACCTTCAAAGTCACCGTGAGCTCGCCGTGGACAGGTATCGGCTGGCCGGTAGCCGTGACAAGCTTCAACTGTGGAGTCGATCGCTGGATCCTCTGTGCCGATTGCTTCACTAGTCGTGGTCTGACTCCCGTCCGTGTTGCCCCAGTGTCGACTGTGATTGGACACCGAGTACCATTTACCTCGCCGTCTATGATGAGACTATTCCCGTTGAACACTTGTGAGATGACGATTTTCGGTGCTGTGTCACGGCCAGCTTGTACTTGGGCTCTGTCTTTCCACTGTGCTTCATTCCTTTCTGCCCTTTGTCTTAATTTAGGGCAGTCAATCCGAATGTGCCCGAACTGCTGACAGTAGAAACAGCGCGGCGTAGATCGGCGCCTAGATGGTAAAGCGGCTGGTTCTACTAATTCTCTCACTCGTTGTGTGCGAGGCTCCTGTCTCACAGCTTCTACTTCAAGGGCATGTGCCAAAGCGTCCTTCAAAGTTTTATGGTGCCCAAGTCTGACGGTTGCCCTTACTTCCAGGTCCTTTATTCCGTCGACGAATGTTTGCACCAAATTCGTGTTGACGAAATCAGTGCCGGCCGACGGGTATGCCTTTCTTACAATCTTCTCAATTTCCAAAGCCCACTGCTGTAAACTCTCGCTGGCACGCTGCGTTCTGTCCCTTAGTTGAGCCCGGTAGACATGCTCTAGGTGTTTATCGCCATATCTGGAGTCCAGCGCTTCCAGTAGTTTTCCGTAACTCTCAGCGCTGTCTGGTGATGCCTCGAGGACCGAGAGCGCCTGTCCTCGCAGTGCCACCGTCAGGGCGGTCAGACAGTGTTCGTCCGTCCACCCATTTGATGATGCCACGGTCTGGAACTGGCGTTTGTAGGCACTCCACGAAGTGGTACCATCGTACGGCGGCACCTTAACTCGGGGGCCGGAGTAGCTGGTTCCACTAGGCCCAACCAGTTTGAGATGTTGCACTTCTTTTTGGAGCGATTCTAGCCTGTCCTCGTGTTCGCGGAGATTTTCTTTGAGCTGTTTCACTTCCACGTTTACCTTGCTCAAAGATTCTCCGAGCAGCTTCTCCACTCGCTGTGCTTGCTCTTCCTGAAGTTGGCGTGCCTCTGCCGCCTGTTCTTCTTGGCGACGGGCCTGCTCCTCCATGAATTTGCGTGTTTGCTCCTCCTGGCGACGAGCTTGCTCTTCCTGCCGACGAGCCTGCTCCTCCATGAGTTGGCGTGTTTGCTCCTCCTGGCGACGAGCTTGCTCCTCCTGCCGACGAGATTGCTCCTCCTGCCGACGAGCCTGCTCCTCCATGAGTCGCATAAGAGCGCTTAAGTCGAAGGTCTGAGTAGCAGCGGCCCCGACGTCCACACTTACATTTTCAGCGTTGACGTCGTCCATGACCTCGTGCTGCTGATCCGCTGCCGCCTGTCTCGTGTGACGTCTTCTTGACTGAGACGAATCCCTAGGTGTTGTTGGCATCTTCAATATTGCACTTCTGACACCAAATGTTACGGGCTACCGGTTCTAATATTGACGATGCACTGAAACACTGATTTTTAGTTCACTTTACTTTATTATAATTCCAAATCACAAAATAATCCAAGAGCAAACAATATCGAACACTAATTGCACAGTTAAAACACTCCGCACTTCGCAAATTGTCGCGCTTGACACTTATCGCACACTTCCAAAAATCAACTTGCTCGACGCCGCGGACCATCGCCTTATATAGCTCTCTCCCTTCCACTAGTCACCGTCTCGAACATTCTATCTCTCGAAATTTATAAATTACATTTTAATTTCTCGACCGACCGTGGGAACGGAATGTTAGCGCCACCGGCGCCGAGTGGCGTCTCTAAAAATGACCATCGATTTTTAGAAATATCGCGAATATTCTTTTGAACGACGCCGCCTCTGTATTTAAATTAGTGAAATTAATTGTTCGTCTAGACTTTTCGGTTTTATTGAATGGCTGTGGGAATTTTTCTCGTAAGTTCGATGACCTGTTTTTGTACTATTGTAGATAGGTGTTATGCTTTTTCTAGTGAGTTCGATAACGTCGTCGCGAGAGTAGATAGGCGTTACAATATCTAATATACTTAATATATAAGATTTATCATCTTTTGAAGATAAAAAAAATTTAGACGTCTAAGGCAAAGAAACGTAAGTTATTTTACTTATATATTTTGATATGTACTCATACAAACTCATTTATGAAAACCTATAGGGTACTTATCATTGAATTAGATTCCTGACATTTTGAAAGAAGCAAGGTCTCACAGAACAAGTAAAGGGAAAAATTTGAAAATCGGTAATTTGTTTATAGCTAGTTATGTGTGAATACATATCACAAATATATCGTTTGGTAGTACGGAACCCTCTGTGCGCGAGTGCGACTCGGACTTAAACGGTTTTTCAAATTCCAATAATAATTCGCTGTAACACTACGTTTGCACCAAATGTCTTAAGGGGGTAGGCTTTTCATATAAAAAAGGGGGTTCGACCGGTGTCTAATCCTCACTTTATTTCTGTATCAATACCTATGTACAGAAAAAATATATGTGATAGGAGAAATACTGCTACAAGGCGATATGTTTTTGTTTTTGATATCTTGTTTAGTTGTTTTAGAATAAATTTCTGAAAAACATTATTCCCGTTTTTTGAAAATCATGAGCCGTTTTGATATTTCTTTCTGACATCCTTTCTTAATGACATCCCTGAAAATTTTAGTTCCAATTCATGCACATTTCAGGGGTTGAAACAGTCACGGCCCGCAAGCTGTTTCGACGGGTATTTTATAGGTATTTTTGGTAATTTGTTCTTGTCATCACTGTCACTCGGGAATAGATTGGGGAAGAGGGTTTGAAACAGAGGTAGAGATGCCAATTCGAAGCCGCGGATTGATAGACTATCCCCTTAAGTGTAATGAAAAACGCTACTTCGCTACCAAGGGGCAATAACCAAGAACTGTTAATCGTAGTGGCACTACTGTTACAATCTCACTGCGCCAGATCTAGTTGTTTCTTGTTAAGGCGTTTTTGCTTTTATTCGTTTAATTAACTCGTACCACGTTGTTATAGCCAAATTAAGAAACACTATAGATACTTATAGTAATGTACAAACAGTTGTTTGGATAATGTTATCTTCTCAGTTACCAGAGCTGCTTTAAGACAAGACAGCTCTGTACTTGTGTCTGTTAGTCCATGTGGACTAATATTTACATCGATATAATCAAATGTTTAGCTCCCGCCTAATTTCTAGATCGCTCTGAGTTTTAAGGAAGTATCGTTGCGTTATGAAAAATGGGTATCAGAAGGTCAATGGCGGCCGCACCTGCGCAAGACGCACCCGCGTCAACTTCAGGGCGAACTAGAAGCTTGGTTCGAGCTGTAGTACTATGACTAGTCGCTCGTTTGCAGCAAACTCAGGATCATGTATAATTTTAAACACCACAGAAAATTTCGACCGCAATGAAAAGTTACCTACAATCTGGAATACATACGAATCTAAACTTTTTGAAAACCTTGCTTAGCAGGTATGGTAAGTATTAAATGTGATTTATGTCATAAACAATGTGTCTAATAAAACCGTGATTAGCATGTCATTTTAGAGAGCTTTTCTTTTTTCTCTTTTAGGTACCTTTATTTTTTTTTATGTTGCACATAATAATAATAAAAATCCTCACCAAGCGAATTTTCAAATTCCTAGTTCCAGTAGTTTTTAAATCGGAGATATTTGGATTTTAGATTAAAGAAGATTAAATTCGCAACTCCTTTATCATTTTCCAATATTTACTTATATTTGATATTCATAAAGTTTGTTCGTGTATTCTCAAGATTAGATTATATTATGTTACGTGGCATAGACATTTTAAACATAAAGCTGTGTCCCACCTTTCCCCCACTTTCTTTCCACCACGAGTAAGTGCATTTTACTGTACCGCGTTTATATGGGGCCATAATATAAATTAACAAGAACGAGACCTGTTACCTGCCTATCTATCCTACAAAATTTGAAATATATCTACTCAAGTGACTGGCGAGCACACGTCGTTTTGGATTTATACCCAAGAAATAGTGCTTGGTCACATAATAATAACAAATTCGAAGCGTCCAAACTCCCAAAGCCGGAAACAAATTGAAATGCTGCCTTTCCCTGTTATGCAATGACCTGTGCGTCCGGGCGAAGGTGGATGGCGTTGTTTCACATGTATGGGCGTTGTTCGAGTCTATTTATTTGCAAAATGTTGTTCAAAAGCATAGGTTATTTTGTTTCTCGTTCGAATATACATCGATCTAATGAGTTTTTTCCTTGTGCGAGGGTAAATATATCGTGACGAAAGCCGACAGTTGGAGAAATACCGTCATAGTATAAGCGCGTGTCTTATATAACATCTCCGTATTTTAGTTCCTGTTTTCACCCTTCAGATATAGAGCTGAATTTTACAGTTTCGATTTCCTTCGAGAACTGGATTAAATTAGAAAAAGTCGATAGCATATGTCAATCCCAAATGCTGCTGTCAAATTTATTTACTCTATGTGTCAATCAAATATCGTATTTGACAATCAGACAAATCCCTGTATTCTTTGAAGCTCGAGGGATTAACCAATTAACCGTGAGTCAGGACAACATTCGGGAAACATGAAAATAAAACAATTTTTGTGATTCCCGAATTTTGTCCATTCAGAAAGTAATTATGGTGATATTGATATGCGGCAGATTCAATTACGCTGGGCAACACAACGGAGCAAACGGAAAATTTCGACATGATATTCTGGTACAACTTGCCTTAATAATTGAAAAAAGTTTTCGCCCACCAGTGGTGCAAACACCAGTGATAACTTATGGATCTGAAAAGTGGTCTCTAGTCTAAGTCTGGTTCACAAATTTGAGATCACTCAGCGAGTCATGCAGAGAGAAGAGAACTAACTGTCTTTAAGTAGTATACAATTCATAAAAAAAACAAAGGTCACTGACATAGTCCACAAGACAATGGCTGGGCACATTTGCTGCAGAACAGAGAATCATTGGACTGGAATAGTTCTCAGAAGGAGACCCTAACTCGTCATATGAAACGGCGGTTACCCCTGTATGGGGAGCCGTATCTACGATATAATAAAGATAGCAGGAGGCTATTTGATACAGGTCACGGAAGACTATGTGGATTGTGAATCTTATATAAATATTCGAAAATCATATTTGTGCGACACTCACACTCTCTGATTTGGAGACGAAAATGTTTAGATATTAGAGTACATTCCACGGAGCTTTGAACTAGTTCAATAGAGGAGTAATTTTAAAGTTAATGTAATAACTAGTACATAGATTGCATATCCAAAGATATTTATGATAGTATATAATATTGAATATAATAAAGACGACCGCTTAGCCTAGTGAGTAGCGACCCTGCCTACGAAGCTGCAGGTCCCGGGTTCGAATCCCAGGTCGGGTCAGTATTAATAAGATGAATATTGATACTGGTATCGGGTCTTGCTTGTTATATGTGTGTGGTGTCTTCACAAAAATATTTATATATGTATATATTATAAAGAATATTAAGTTTTTTCAATTAAGTTTTAAGTTTTATTTTTTAAACATTTGCCTACTATTATAATTGAAATATTCATTTTTTATTTTTAATGTTTAATTGCATGTAAATGAAGTCGTAAATCGAATTTTTAAGATATACGTATTAATGATTAGTAACAATTTGTAATTGGTGATAGGTATAGGTAAATAATGTATTAATATGAATAATGAAATAATTAGAAACTTTGTAATATATGTAATATTAAGGAATTAAAAGGCTATAATAATAATAATAATAATAATAATAATAATATTATAAAGAATATTTAACTATGTATATCAGTGGTCTAGTAACCCATAACACAAGCATAATTCTTGCTTACTTTGGGACTAGATTACGCTGTGTGGGAAGTCCCATATATTATTATTATAATGTTGGTCGTTTAGTTCGAGAACCTAAGTTATCACATTTGAGCCATTGGATGAGGAATGAAAACGGGCGGGGCGGGAGGTCCATGCAATCGGTTACCTAGATGTTTATGTTGTGTCTAGCCTAGACTAGACTACTAGACAGTCTAGGTCTTTATGTATTACCCGTCACAACTACTGACTTACTATTAAATGAATGGCAAATACCGATAAAAAAAATTCAAAAGTAGTTGATAAAATTTGTTGGAATTAAGTCGTTAAGTTTAACAAGCGTTCGCCTTCTAGTCTGCTACATTCAAAGTTCGGTGATGCACATCATAAAATACATGTTCTGGTTGAAGATAACGTAATCAGTAGATGAGGACAAATAGGTATTGAAATTGATACTGCGTCCAGCTCGATGATGTGGGTGGGTGCATAATAAACGCCCCTGTTTTTACCATGCTGGCGAATGATTCACGCGAGTGCGTTCGAAATTTCGCAATTAATCATTTCTCGAAATCGATTTGGTATAATATGGAAATTTCGAAATAAAGGAATGTCATAAGCAAGCGACATGATCCCATTGTTAGCACAAAAGTGAGAAAAGTGATGTTTGGAAAGAAACGAAAGAAAATGTTTACCCGTCTTTTGACGTAATGTCTATAGGACTGTGAAGTTACTACTGAAATACTGATATATAATGCCTGAATAGAGAGTCGGCGTCAAAAAATTTAGATAAAAATATCACCTAACAGTTCGGTTATAATTCACGTACACATACAGTTTGTACATATTATGGCGTAGCGAGAGTATGTGGTCTATTGAGTAACAGCAAATACGTAAAAGTAGACTTGTCATTTTTGTTCACTTTGTATTGCGAAGGTCCATCATCATCATCATCAGCCCATTTTTTCCCCACTGCAGGGGCTTAGGCCTCCCCCAAGGTGAGAAAGGGGACTTGGAGCTTAAGTTCACCACGCTGCTCCACTGCGGGTTGGGAACTGTAACGACCGCCATCTATTGACAGCGTCCAGGACCGACTGCTTAACGTGCCCTCCGAAGCACGATGTCAGTGATATTGTGTACTTAAGTCAGAAAAACTCATTGGCACACGCCCGGATTCGAACCATGGCCCTATGGGGCCTTATAAATTTGAGACAGGTTCGTTGCGCTCTGGGCTATCACGACACGAAGGTCCATCCAGACATTATATAATCAAAGTGCGTATTATACAATAAGTCTCTATTTTTGGTAAAGCTATGGGAAAGATATGGATTTCATTTAATTATGATTCCAAATTGAGTTACCGATCATTACCGTCATCAGGAGAATTGGAGTTTTCCTTGTTCTACTATATAGATAATAGATAAATAAATATAGCTCGATACATTTTTTTCCGTCGAAAGTACAGCTTTAGAATTTGTAGTAAATAAATTATCCCTCTTAATAATATTATATCTACCTTGAAAGGTAATACGCCGTTATCCGTATAAAGAAAATTCAATAAATTTTCTTAGATATTCGACTAGGTTAACGAATTTCTTTTGAGAACATGACTATTTTCTTTTTGAAGTCTTTCACGATTTATTTAAAGGACTCGGTCAGTGTAAATACTTTGAATGTTCTAATCTCATTGATTACCTTTTGTTAAAGTTAACATTTTTCAACATTGCTTTACTTGCTTACTCTCAACTAAACTAAAGTCGTAGGGTTGGCGGGAAGGGTGAGGGGCGGACTTTCCCACCCTCCCCTACGACGTTAGTTTTGTTGTTGTGATGCACTTAACACCTCGTTTCCACCAAGTATAATTCACTGTATGATACAGTGATGCAGAATGGATATAACAGTATAATACAGTGTATTATACTTGGTGGAAACGAGGAGTAAGATACGTTTAGGCTATAATACCTTACGTGCAATTTTCATTCAAATTTTCGTCGTTTGGTAGACATAATATGCACTTATACTATATACAGGTTGAGGTTTTAATGTCCAGCCAAATTTTTATATAATGATCTTTGGTAGAAAACCGATAGCCGTCTTGTTTCCTTTTAGTATCGTTCTATAGAAAAATATTGAGATATGACTACAACACAAACCTTTCCCGAAAAAACCAATAACTCTAGTCACCACTCATCCCCACCGCCCCATTCCGTTACAAGGCCTCGGGCGCTTACGTTTACTATAGCGTTAAGAAGGCAACCAAACATTATAAAATAACACTGTAGATAAAATAATTTATTATGAAAATGTAACCCATATTTTTTATTTACGCAATGAGTTCTATTGGTGATACCTAACATCTAAAAAAATTTTGGTTGGTTACTAAAATCTCACCTTGTATATAAAACTACGCGATCGATTGGAAAACACAAACGTGATTGAACGACACTTACGTTTACACGCTCAAGTGCTCGCATTCGAAGAGTGATTACACGACGAAAGTTGAAACAGATTCAATATTTGCAATTCAATATGACATCACCGCGCCCAGCGCTCAACGAAGCTGAAATGACTGACGAGAAAAATTCGTGAACCCGTAATCAAAATTCAATTAATCCCCGTCGAGATTAGATTATTTAATTTGAATAAAATTATTTATCACACGTGCCCACATAAATGCAAATTAATGATAGAAATCATTAATACGCGTTCGGTGTTTTATTTAAATATAGGTACATTTGTGCACAAAAGATTACATAACGAAAAAAAAAGAAAAAAACCGGACGTACGGTTAACCGGGATCACGACAAGTTAGAACATACGGGTATTATGATTTATTCTATGTCGAAATACGTTCAGACGTTATTACTTTATAATTTTGTTCACCGCTACAGCGCCAGATGCGCCGATTTGATTTATATTATAACAGGTTCGGGTCAGTTAGAAATGAAAAACGCTATGACACGTTTCAGTGGTTTTTCGAAATTGACAATGTTTTTTAAAGTAAATTATTTTTACTAGGTGACCCCTGCAAATATTTTGCACACGCTCAAGTTTAAGCAAGTCAACAGTAACAATTTGGTAAGTACCGTTGGTTTTTTATTGCATAGACGCATCCAATTAGGTCCGAAACGATACATTGAAAAACCAGGGGGTAAAGGTCTGACAAGTTTAAATTATCGCTAAAGGGCGGACGGACGGACGGACGGAAAAACTACCTTGCCAAATTTATAAAGTACCAAAGGTTCTTTTAACAAGCAACGCCATCTGTTGGCTTCTAAGGATACTGACGTTGCTTTATAATACACAGGCTTCTATTTATTAATCCGGAATAACAAAAAGAAACAAACATCTATCATTTTATGTGGTTTTATTGATGCATGATGCACTTTCTCATACATTGGATCCAATTTTCATAGCACTATCCGTTCTGATTGAGGTATCTCCAAAACGACATTTTGAACACATCAACAACGGCCTCTTCGCGGCTCGAAAAACGTTGACCACGTAATTTATTCTTTACACTTGGAAATTAATACAAATTATTGGGTGTCAAAGCGGGGCTGTACAGCGGATTATCCGTCAATTCAATGTTTTGACCTTCCAAAAGTGAGTTGTTTTGGCCGACGTGTCTTCTGGCAAACAAATGGTCGTGTACCGTTCCGAATTAATCGTTGTACGATTCTTTAGTAGCAATGTACCTACCCACATGTCCATTTATGTATAAAAAAAAAGCAGGCGACCATTTCCTTCAAGGTTCTTTTTGCATGAATAAATTTTCTTGGTTTCAGCTCATCTTGGAACACCCACACCCTTAACTGCTCTTTAGTTTCGGGGTCATACACAAAGATACAAAATTCATCACCTGTGTAGATATTGTAAACAGCTTTTGACGCACCACGATTGTATTTTTTGAATTTTGAATATTTTTTTTTGCATTATATTGCACCAATCGACATGAGCCTGTCTTTGATCAATTTCAAGTTGTGCGAAATCCTACGCGAACAAATTTTTTTTTGCGTATGCTAGTTCCCGCATGGCATCGATAGACCGCCTATATACGATTAAAGCCAATGACCAGTGATGCACAGTGGTTTCCCATGGTGCTTCATCCCCAAAAGTTGAAGTCAGTTTGAGTTTTTGAGTCACCTGTTTTTGAGTTGCCAGCTCTGCCTGAGAATTAAACTCTACAATATCATAAAACAAAGCTGCATAAATCTAAATAAACATAATACACAACGAACTGAAATAGATTACCTATTATTTTCTTTTCTTTCCGTTTGTGGTCTTATAGAAATAATAAGTGAATTTGAAAACGTCCTTACTTAAACCCTAGATTATTTACTATTAATTTTCATACCCAAATATTTAGTATTGGTTTTATCACTAAGATAAAACAATGCTTTTATGCGAACTTACGTGTTTTTAATACGCTTAGTCGTTGTTCACTTCTAATCTGTAACTTGCTCTAATCGGGAAGGTGAAACTCATTTTTAAGGAGGTATCGGGTTTATAGTCCACAAGTTCCTCACCAATAACGTAATAAACATCAAAGGATCATCTACCGGTATTTCTTGTAGGTAATACGAACAAGTATACGCACTGACTTGGAAAACTCTGTTATGCCCATTCTAACGTTATTTTGAACACTTCTGGTATTAACTGAAATAAACTTAATTTGTTTTAAGTATTTAATTCAAAAATTGTTTGTGCTACAATTGGTGCTACATGGCGTTTGTATTGTTTGAAATTCCGTTCTTCAAAGAGTCATCATCTTTGCGCTTCTTGCAAATTCTTGTGGTCTCCCCACTAGAAAAAGTAGTTCAATGCTAGCTTGGCTAAGTTTTTCTCTCATTCTAAACAAGGCGACGTTCACAATCTGTCTCTGTCCTTTTCGAAGCCAGGTGTCAGTTGCAGCTGGTGTTTATGAAGAGGCGTCGTCGCACGTGCAACGTGCATTGCGATATGAAGACACGTGGATGGAGGACAATGCATGCGAGCCAAGAGTAAACTTTTGATGATATTATTCATGAAAGACGTTAGATGTAATAGTTACATATACTATTTCCATTTCTTTATTTTCTCGATGACAGCTCCTGTAGAATGTAACTGCGCATATTAGGCAAAAATTAACTTTTAAATGCGAGGTATAAAAACTGCCTAATTTTGTTCCTTTATCCCATATAATATTCATCCAAGACAAATTGAGTCCATAAATGCAGTATTATTTTTTTAAATACGATAAATAACCAACATTTTAATAAAGTTACATTCTATGGCAATATGAATAGTGATGTTATTATAGACATATCAATATTATATCGATATTGTATATAAATTTGTGACGTCATTCACAGTTTTAACTGAAGGTTCAGACTGCATATTTTAAACTTAAAAATATTATTAATCTCAACATTATTGATACTTTTTTATCATCTTTTATGTATAGCGATATTTTAATGTGTTGATTCTTTACCACTGTCACCATGCCTATTATAAGTAATAAGTATAGCTGTTGTAAAATAAGTAGGTATGGGTAGGTACTCGACAATGAAACAAAATAATTATAACTACAGGTAATTTTTATTTATTTATGTTCATCAAAATCTGATGAATCGTTTGAACTGTCACTCGACAATTTAATACACAACTGCTTTTAAAAAAATATACCTAAGACAAGATTGTATGGGTTAGATCCCTTTGCCTGCGCTCGATATCATTAGGTCGACTTATTTGGTCACAACACTACAACTATGAAATTAGATCTGTCATCGAGAAAATAAAGAAATGGGAATAGAATAATTTATCAAAGTTAAGAATATGTGTATGGTAAATGCAAAAGTTTTGTTATAAATATTTCAATTTTTACTTTTGTTTATTACAACACACTACGAATTTAACAATTTTACATATGGTTTGCTCCTGGTGGGGATATGAAAAATATTATGACTATGTACATATTCCTGACCTTTTAAATTATACATTTTGTATATTTTTTATATATTATACATTTAAAATATACATTATCAATGCTTTTTATTTAAATGAAAACTTTTTTGTTTCTTAAACCCAAACACGATTTTAATGTAACAATTTGTTCCTCAACGTAAACGTCATTCTATATTATCTTCACAATATTTATACAGAATTTTCATTTACAACTTATGTGTTTGTGTATCAATTACAAACTTGAGCCATAGTGTACTTGAGATGCGAAAATTCTGAAAAAAAAGGACACCTTCTGTAATTTTTCCATTTTAATGATTTTCATGAATAATACTGAAAATTCAAAAAGAAGTATTGTAAGTTATCTATAAATATTTATATTGCTTAAAATAATACGACATATGTTTATACACTTAATGTGTCTTTCTTCGCGTATGTATATAGGTACTACATTTATAGAATCGGAAAATGAAACTTGACTACGCCGATCCTGACGCGGTACTTTTGTTTCTTCAACATAACCCATTTATCTAGTTAAACGCCAGTCCGCTCGTCTGTATTATGTAAAACAAATAGTTAATATTGCGAGAACGGCAACCGGGCCGCGAACTGACCCATTTTAAAAAGCCTCCCGAAGCACATTTTCCAGCGTAATGAGTGCTCGCGGCAACAAAAGGATAAATGGAGTAGGTTCAACTTAAAGGAAAAATACATAAGTGAATTTTTTAAGCTTTCATGTGCTCGAGCTTTTATTTTATTATTTCTTTCGGCTTGCCATAATTTTCCAGAGCTACTATTTGGAAAATTATAGCAAGCCGACGAAGCCGCCCTGGCAAATACCAACAATGTTATCAAACTATAGTGTAATATTTGTGAAGTCCTTAATACCAATTATCAACATCAATTTTTCTTTCACTCGTTTTATGCTAAAATGTTCGCAATCAGCTCTATAAAACGGCCTCGTTTTCGCCATCCGAATGTGTGTCAAAAGTGGTATATCAGATCAATCTAAGGAACAAAGTTCATGAGTAAAAAGGAAGAGTAAGTTGTCACGGAGTTTTCAATCTGATGCGTGAAATCCCTGTGGAAATAGTGTTATTTTCCTGTGGTGGATGGTTAACGAAATGAATTCGTGAGGACAGGTCGTGTTAGTGAGCACGTACGAAAACCATTCCATTCCATCAGCCCTTTTTTAGACCACACTGCAGGGGCTTAGGCCTCTCTTCAAGATGAGGGCGCTTGGAGCTTAAATCCACCACGCTGGTCCAATGCGGGTTCACGGATTGTAACGACCGCCATTTATTGACAACAACCGGGACCGACTGCTTAACGTCCTCTCCGAGGCACGGAGTCAGTGATAGTTAATATACTTAAGTTAAAAAAACTCATTGGTACACGCCCGGATTCGAACCATGGCCACATGGCCTTATAGATTTGGAACAGGTTCGTTGCGCTCGGGATATCACGATACAGGACAGGTACGGAACCCACGAGGTGGTTTTTACGCGCGGCTTTACAGGAGTAAGGGCGGATTTTTCCCTGTTGCTTCCTTGCTGCGTGCAAAAAGGACTACTTGGTGATAGGTTGCCAGCTCACCACCTAATAACATATAGAAAAATAAATTCCTAAAGCCAAATGTATATTAGATATTTTTTACAACTTTTTACCTTTATGGCATTTTGGATGGATTAAAGGAATACGCCATTTTTGGATACGTTTTGCTAATTTAATATTGTAAAAATTTAAGTTTTTGAGAATTCAACACAATAGTCCGGCTCGTGGCATTTATAAGATACGGTATTCACGTCTCAAATGTCACGTAATATTTAAAATACTTGATGGACATTCAAACGTCAGAAACGAATTCTCTGTGCTGATGTAATATATATATATATAGTCCACGAATATATTTTACTGATTATTTTCGCAGAGGTGGTAGGTACGATACCGGTTCAATTAACTATCGATTTCTAAGCGCAGTTTATCGTGCGGTGTCAATATTATGATTCTGGTAAGACGAATCGCTTTATTCTCTACATTGCTATATACAAAAGGCGGTACGGAGACCAGGGTAAAGAGTTGACTGACCGACCGAGTATCGCCCACGCGTTTCCAGGACTATTCCACTGGAGTAAAGACACTTTTCTGTGTTGAGATTTTGGGTTTTTTTTTACCGTTTGATGCTAACGTGGCCAAACAATTTTGGAACTTAACTACCTTTAGTTCATATTTCATTTCATAGTAAAACAGCTGTTAAATTACCAAATCAGTATTAACAAACAGGTAATGGAATCGAATTACTTAGTGTTACTATTTTAAATTAACGAACCCCTACTATATTAATGTGTAATTATGTTCCATTTCCGGAAAATGGTAATATTTCTATTTGTGCAACAAATTCAAGTAAGTCTTCTTCTTATGTCAAATCTAGTGTTCCGTTCCATGCCTTCGATAGTGTGATTTTCATATATTGCATGAGAATTTCCTTCAAAATTTTACAATATCTAAAATGTACGGTATCAAATCATCCTCGACGGTAAATATGCTGGATCATGATTTCTTGTGATTCACTATAGCTTCTATGAGTACTGTCATTTATAGATAGGTATACTACACACACACACACGCACGCGCACACACACACACACACACACACACACGCGCGCGCGCACACACACACAAGCACGCGCACACACACACACGCACGCGCGCGCACACACACAAGCACGCACACACACACACACGCACGCGCACACACACACACACACACACACACACACACACACACACACACACACACACACATGCAACTAAATCTAAATCAATTTGTCTAAAAAATTATCGTGTACGTTTTAATAGACGTATCTAACAAAAACTATATGTTGAATATTGTGTGTTTGTGTATTTATATGTGAGAACTATAATTATTTATTATAACTATTATTATTATTATTATTATTATATTATTATTATAAATACTCTTCGTTGTGATTGTCCCTAGTCTTTGTCCAGGTCGAAGGTAAAGCAAACGGTACAAACGCGGCGAGGTAAAGAGAAATTAAAGGTAGCCCACGCCTAGTAAGGTCGCCCTTTGTGTTTTTATCTCTGTTTTTAAGATCCTTTTTCATTAAAGGTTTGATAAGAATCTCAAAAGTCGGTTGCGGCAGAAGTTCTTATATGGAGCGCGGACGTTCAATGTGACAACACGCAGTTCCTTTACAACCCATTGTTTATATGTATACCGTCAGTGTGTTCTCATTTAAGGTTAGCAGAGGCAAGCGACCCTTAAGGGGATTGAGTAGTCGCTGGGTACAAAATTGGTAGGTATTTCAATACTTATCTGCTATCTCGACATACCGCCCGCTATGCACCACGCGTGCGAAGCTTTTATTGAATTGGGCTTTAACGTTTTTTTAATATAAAACTTTTATGAACTTGTCCGATTTTGGCCTCTATTGATTTAGTACGTTATACCATGATCTAAGTTTATATAATTTTTTTTTATAAAATTTTCTTTACTTAGTTTAATTATGAACACTTTATAAAAAATAAAACAAATTCGCCAAAAACATTTGTTTTTTTTAATTAAAAAAAAAGTTTGTACCCAGTTTTTGCTGATCTCAATATATTAAATTTTTTTTACAAAATTCAGTTAAGGTTAGGTGACGCCGTTTGTATAAAAAATTGCAAATGCACAATCCTCTTAATGGCATTATATTGCATAATAATATGATGACATGAAATATCCTCATTCATATTCTCATTATGCCAATATCATCACGATGTGAGCTTATAATTGTGTCCATATATTTCATTAAAGAATCATTAAAGTCGGCTGCGGCAGACATTCTTATTTGGTTCCTGTACCACGTGAAGTTTATATCAGGATGCGACGGTGTATATTTCTCTCAGAGGCTGATGACCTTATGACATTGTATGCTGCACAAGGCTATATAAAAGATATGTAGTTAACGTTATGTGAACATCAAGACGATGTGGGTTTTAATAATTACACTACAATACAAGGGTTTCTACCCATTTATTAAAACCATAGAGTAAATAAATTTGACAGCAGCGTTTGGTTTTAATGGAGTCAGAAATGTCACTTCACAGTATCGAAACTGTCAACGCAATCGTGCGGGGGTGAAGGCTGGCGCGCGGGGACCTCGCGGAATGAAACCGGACTGAAACTCGATCGCAATCTCGCAAAACGGTTCAATTCATACATACAAACAAATATAATACTTAAAAACAAAATAAATCGAGAGAATATTTGACAGTAAGTTAGACTCTGAAGTTGAAAATAAATAAATCGGGACGTCAAATTTTATAAATATTTATTATAGGTACCTATATTCTACTTACAATTTTTATGTAAAAAAATTCCAATTAAATAAAAAAATTCTTTCTTTTGTACAGATTTGTGTGAGTTTCCTTTACGCTGAGACCATCAGGATTACGTACCTACACATATTATGTTCTCTGTGTTTATTGTTATGAGCCCCAAGTTTTTGTTATGCAAAATTGAAAGTCAATAGCGTGATTTAATGGTTCTCTCTACGACATTGGGGCTCCAAATTGTAGGTATTTCTTTTTTTCCGCAGCCCAGTTTGTTAATGTACTTTACAATTTTCACACACCACTCGAGGGACCTCTTTCCTTTTAGATTTGTTAACGTAATTTGAAAATATTCGAAGTGTGCTTGTTTTACAACTTCTGTAAATCGTTTCTTCTTTACCAAAATTATTTTGCCACAAACATATAGCAAAAGTCGTTTGGATCTGGTTTACACTTTCTTGAAGACATATTATAACAAAATAAAATATTTTATTATAGTTGCACACAGCAATAATGAACCACAGTTGAAGATTGAATTGTGTGACATTTACTTTTTTGATAAGTAGAAAACGATATCAGCATGTTTTATTTTTTTCTAAAATATAGAAATTTTTATTTTTTATAACTATTGTATCTCATTGTAACTCGTGATAGTATCTACAACCGCTGTTCATCAACGAGTGATTCTAAATTAACATAAACGTAAAAAAAAAATAATTGAGATGAGCGCTTAATTGTTCTCTCAACGTGAACGTCCGGACGGGTTGAAAATATTTACCTACACCCTTTCAGGAGTTATTTTCAGGCCCTGTTATTCAAGTTATGCTTTTGGTAGCCCCGGTATCCGCGCAAAGGGCGAGGCCCAACGAATCGGACCAAAACAATTCAAAGGGATCAGTAGGCATACTCCATGCGAAGTTGATAAATTCTTCTTTATTTTGGAACGATCTAAATGGGAAATTCATTGTTCTTTTTAGGCCCTTCCGAAATAGCCGTTTGAATAAAATATTGTAGACACAAAAAGTTTAAAAAAATATGTTATGTATTAGCAAGCCACCTTTGAAAAATATTTAACATTGTTTAGTGATCAATTCTATAGATGACAGCCGCATCGAGCATATAAAAAATTTAAGTCTAAAGCTGGAGTGGACAATTTACTAACACATAGCGCGCATTTGCACGCGTGCATACGAGACAAGAGGTATCGTTTTTTTCTCTTACGCACATCTAAATGCCATATGCGTTTTAAGGTAAGTAAATCGCTGTCGTTGTTTCGAGTAGTAATTAACATTATGATTGTCTGATTTCTCTGCTGCAAATTAATGAGTTCATCAGATTCAGATATGGATTTAACGCGTTTTTTTTAACTTCCCTCTAATTCGTAATGGAAGGCAGAATGTTTACCTCGGGTGAAAGACCTATTTAGGTACTCGAACTTTTGGCGCGCTCGCTATCGTCAATATCGCGCATTTCGTGCCTAAATAGGTCCTTTTCACTCCTTGTGTAACAATCTACTATTTCATTACTCGTACTCGGAAAGTACGCTTGCATTTACCTGATGAAAGGGATGAAAACAATACTTTTCGACCCTGGGAAACGAACAAAATTAAAAACGATGCAAGCCATGTCCCAACTTTTTATACAGCCACTCTGTTAAATTATTTTTGTAATGACTTTATATTTATAATTTACATTTAACTAAATTATCATTTAATTTACATAAATTTGAGGTAATTATTTACCATCATCAATGATAAAAAATACTGGCTGGTACAATGTCACACATAAAAAAAAACATAAAAAAGGTAAGAAAGAGGCAAAAAGGTGATAAAGAGGCAATTCGATCTTTGGTTCGATGTTTGGTTTGATCATCTCGTGCCTATATAGGTAGGTCCCTTTCATCGCTTGAGTAGCAATCTAATATTCCATAAGTCCTTAATTTCCATCTAAAGAACAGATCCCGCATAAGTTATATATTGACGTGTGATTTCTATATTACAATTTTGCACGAGTGAGTGTACTTTAGTTTTGTGTCCGTATCGTCCTGGTTCACTTTTAATACTTAATTTAGGGTCTCTCATGGGAAAAAGCTCGGATAGCCACTAATTCGCGTTCCGAAACGAGCTTTTACGACTAGATTAACTTTTTTTTAGCTTCGCCCTTTGAAGAGAAAATTATCTTTTTTTTTGTAGGCCACTTGCTACGTATAAAAGGGAATTGGTGTTAATTTAAAGACGGGAACACTTAGTTAAAAATAAAATTTAATAGCGAAAATTTGGAATGATAAAATGGAAATTCTTATTAAATGTGAAAAGTTTTCTGAAACATTTCGCCATCACCTTGGACGGAACTTAGTAGCGTTTCGAGTGTTTATTAATTGTTATAATTGTAAATATATGCACATCGATTGTTGACACATTTCCGCCGTTAGTTCTGTTCCGACAAGTGCAGTGGAAAACAAGCGTGAAAAGCGGTAGAACGTCGAAACCTTTCAGTATGAAAATAGTCATATTTGACAACGCGTGTTAGTAAGATTATAGTGAGCGATAACAATGGAATGTCGAAATAAAGGTCGAAAAAATAAATAAACGAGTTGTCATAGTGAGTGTTAATGCGACGTGTGTATGACACTGCGATTTTCAGTTTTAGTGAAATAAAAGCATAAAGAACACACCGTAAGTTTTACTGAGTACGCAGAGAACCCGAGCTACTATTATAATAGTATTCCCCAACTAGCAAAAAATCAGCTAGAGAATGGACAGCTTTTTCCTTTACAATCTTCTGAGAGATTCGTACTATTATCGTTATGATTCGCGATTTTATCAATATACAAGTCGACAAAATCGATTTATGCTGATTGATATAATAATCGACTTATATGTACCTAGTTACTAGACGCGATGATCCCTATACATTGTACGGCGCACGGAAAGCAAACGAGAATGGCCGAACGCGTCCAAAGATAGTCGATTGCTATATTTTATTTGCTTTGTTTGTAACAAAATTTCAAAAATTTCCTGATAAGGTTAATAAACCTATGTACACGCTCCCAGCGTCCAATCGGACTCGAAGGCCGTGTCGACAACAGTCAACTTACAGGGGCTCTTGATTCAATTATCATTAGTCAGAACCGATTCGCAGAACTGATGGCCGATAGGGCCAAAAAGTTCTGGCCTGGAGATCACGCCACGGCAAGCGCAGTGTAGGACTCCAGCCACAAGGTGGAAAGAACACCTTGTAAAGGTAACGGGAGGATACTGAATGCAGGTCGCTACCAGTAGGTCCTATTGGAAATCATTGGGGGAGGCCTATGTCCAGCAGTGGACTTCCTACGGCTGAAATGATGATGACAATGATTATTAGATTATTGGATTTCGTACAATAAATAAAAAAAATATTAGTCTAACCGTACAAAATACCCAGCCATGGAAGTCCTGGAAAACTTTATGTTGCTTCTTCGTGAAGTAGTGAGTTTTCAACGCCTATCCTTAGTTTAATCTTATAGGGAAGTGTCTTATCTCATACAGGATGAGTACTATTTCATTAATAATATAGCCTTTAATTTTTATTATTATACATGACTAAAAACAATACAAAAACATCGCCTTACGTTTTTCATATCGGACTGTCTGGGAGATGTATACTCGTAGATCTTTTGGCATCTTTCATTTCTGTTGATCACAGGCTAATCAGGATCATGTTGGGTCAGAAATCAAATTAATATCGTCTACCTATCTTCTAGCTTGTCTACCGCACTTTTTTCGCCATGTTGGGGGTCCTGTTCAGTTATGATTTTTGTACACTTGTCTTCCCTTTCTCTGAACATACTTGCTATGCTCCTCACTTCACACTTTTCATACTATACGTCATTAATATAATTCACTGTTGTCCACCTGACTCTTGTACCACTAGAACCTAAGAGAATCATCGTAGTGCAGAGAATGTGGTGTTGCGGACTAGACAATGCTACACATTCTTTGTGAAAATGACACATTACATATTTGCTGCGCGTATGAAACATCTAGAGGTAGACGTGTCCTCTTAATAAATAGTCAAGCATATAATTCTTGTATGGTCACCCCAATCAATAAGATGTGAAATAGTGCATTTATATGTATTGTAATTAAAATATAAATCGTATTAAAAACATCGATCAATCGGTATGCGTCGTACGATGCCTACGGTGAAATTTAGTACGAAACATGCACACGCGCACGGCCAATCAGGCACGCAAGTAAAAGTATCCAATCAATAATTCAAATGCCGTTGTAGATCACATAGCACTGTCGCAAAAGGGTTGGGCTAGCCCTAAAATAAATACTACTTTCTACTCGATTATACATATCAATGACAAATTAACTTTTGGATCACGATATGCCCCGGTGCCGTGTTACCAACGTGTTGACACAAACAATTGGCATTACCAGATTTTATCAACCTACGTTTTTAAGTAAAAACTTTTTTATACGCACTTTTTCTGAACATTGAACGAAACTAAATCGTCACACGCTCGGGTCGGTGATTCTTGATCGGCTATACTCGGCTCGAATCGGTCGGTGACGTTTTCTATCCAACGAGAAGTGCATGCATCGTTTCAACAATTACGTTTTATTATTATGTACCTATTGTAATTCGCGTATATGTTTAGTATGTAGTTGTAGTTATGTATGTAGTAGTGTAGTTGACGACCGCTTAGTCTAGTGGGTAGCGACCCTGCCTACGAAGCTGGAGGTCCCGGGTTCGAATCCTAGGTTGGGTCAGTATCTATATGATGAATGTCGATACTGGTACCGGGTCTTGGTTGTTATATGTATGTGGTGTCTTCGCTTGGTACCCAAAACACAAGCTAATGCTTAGTTTGGGGCGTAGACGTTGGTGTCATGTGTACGTTATTATTATATTATTATTATTATAGTATATCAGTAATCAGTGTAATATTTCAAGTGTATTGTGTGTATATATAGTTAGTATTTAATTTTTTATTTGAGAGTCGTATGATATAATACGCGTAGATACATCTTTTCATGAGAATTTGAATCAATTTCAAAGGAAAAACGGAAAATTAATTAAATTGTAGCTGAAATACCACCGGAAAATTTATTGAAATAAAATTTAGACGCGAACACAAATGAAACTGAGAAATAGACCGAAAATTCGCCCTTTTGTAGCTTTCTTACCTTGTAACGTCCAAACGAGAGTCGCTGTGTATCCAGGCGACGTTTCGTCAAGTTGAACTTACTGAACTTAATCCTGTCTACACCGTTCACCATTGATATTGATAAATCTAAGACTAATTGCTTCGAACCGCTTCGAACTTTAAAGCATTTCTTTGAAACTTCACTTGCCTAATCATTTTCAGAAGTTAAATGATTTGTGCCGGACCGGCCTATTTAAGACCAAAATAAAATCGATGTGACTTCTTTGAAATACTGCATCTAAAATAGACCGTTGTGTACCCAATATGGAAAGAAAACTTACGACGCACCAGATCTTAAAATTCGTCTGCGTATACGAAGTTTATGAAACGCTTTCTGAATACGAGAATATCGCTAACGAGAGATTCGTTTAAAAAAGAAAAAGAAAGTTCGACAAACCGTTCCGGGAACATTTAATTAGGTCAAACACGAAACGTATGGAATACCCAGTGTCGCTTCTCGATAACTATAAAAGCCGGGACGTCGTCGTCGGATCCTGGCCCCGATAGTTTTACAGTGTTTACATTGTGGAGATGCCTAGCGTCCACCTCGCTTCAATATCAAACTTTTTAATTGGATTTTCTGATTGCAATCGATAAGGTAAAACGAACTTTACGAACTGTCAACGAGATATTTTATTTTGACAAGTGTATCGATTTATGACATTGCTTGTTTGGACGGCTCGTATTTCCCATATTCGTCTACATCACGGGGACGCGATTATCACAATAGAACGAACAAAGAACATAGACTAGTTCGAGAAGAATGCCTGAATTATTGTGGACAAAGTTTAGTAAGTATCTGTCTGTCTTTAAACTAATAACTGCATATTATTTTTCAAAATAAAATAAATATAAAACTCTTTCGAACGACGGGTGAACGAATGCAGTAAAGAAATAAGTTTTAAGTTCTTTTACAACACAGTTGGGCAAGAAATGCCTTAGGTAACATAATTATGTTACTTTTTCCTTATAAAGAAACAATTTTAAGAAAAGACGAACTGGGCGATTCTTATCACCTTGCCTTACGACACAGTTTACTATTTTATACATTTTAAAATTTTTTTTGACAATTCTTAAATTTTTTTTTTCTATAAAGCGTAGCGTGGGAGGGTAATTGCGTTACATTATTTATAGACGAATCCAAGCCTAGGTGGCCAGAATTTAGCATCTAAAAAGCTCTTATTCTGTAGACGTGCAGAGTGCCTTGGCTACTGAAAGCTTCGCCCTTGAACCATTAACCTTGAAGTTATGGATATTTTTAGAGTTGTATCGTAAACTATATATATTGATTGCATTGAAACGTATGAGAATAATGAGAATCTTGAAAGTTATAATTATTATTATTATGAGAAACTTTTATTTGGATTACTAATAAAATACGCCTCTTTAAAAAATAAATGACAGCATAATAAATCAGTAGAATAAAATATGATGTTGTCTTAAAGTTGAATTAAAGATGGTTTCTCTATTGATATAGTTGCCAATATACTTCGATTGTTATATAATCGTTATATATATTATTAAACTACCTAATGTTTTTATTTCATTTGCTGCACTTGTTTATTATTATTTCTGCAGATGACATTATTTTTAAATATAGATAAGTACCTATAAACATACGTCTATAAAGAAGTTAATTTTAATATATATCGTAACTTATACATCTATGATAAATTATCTATATTAATAAAATTGAAGTGTCTGTCTGTCTGTCTGTTCCGGCTAATCTCCGAAATGGCTGAACCGATTTCAATGAAACTTTGCAGACGAGCAAAGGGCATTACCGCGGGTGACATAGGCTATTTTTTGTCTGTCTGTCTGTTTGAGCTGATCTCAGAAACGGCTGAACCGATTTCAATGAAATTTGGCAGACGTGCAGAGGGCATTACCGCGGGTGACATAGGCTATTTTTTGTCTGTCTGTCTGTTTGAGCTGATCTCAGAAACGGCTGAACCGATTTCAATGAAATTTGGCAGACGTGCAGAGGGCATTACCGCGGGTGACATAGGCTGCTTTTTGTCTGTCTGTCTGTCCGTCTGTCTGTATGTTCCGGCTAATCTCCGAAACGACTAAATCGATTTCAATGAAACATTGTAGACGTATCTATGTGACGACGTGACCAAATTTTAAAATGCATTTATTGTCGAAACCATCGATCGCAGTAGTATCGTGTTGGTACTCAAATTTGATGTTTTGACGAGATCTATGTGACCACGTGACCACATTTTTAAATGCTTATATTTTCGAAACCATCAATCGCAGACCTATCGTGTTGGTACTTAAACTTGATGTTTTGACAAGATCTATGTGACCATGTGATCAAATTTTTAAATGCTTATATTTTCGAAACCATCAATCCCAGACCCATCGTGTTGGTACTCAAACTTGATGTTTTGACGAGATCTATGTGACCACGTGACCACATTTTTAAATGCTTATATTTTCGAAATCATCAATCGCAGACCTATCGTGTTGATACTCAAACTTGATGTTTTGACGAGATCTATGTGACCACATGACTAAATTTTTTTATCTGTCTGTCTGTCTGTCTATTCGAGCTAATCTCCGAAACGGCTGAACCGATTTCAATGAAACTTAACAGATATGATAAAAAGATTAACAGGAATGACATTCAACACTTTTTGTATATTTGTCCGTCTGTCTATTCGTCTGTTTGTTCGAACTAATCTCCGAAAGGGCTGAACTTATTTCAATGAAACTTTCACAGACGTGATTAAAAGATTGTCAGGAGTGACATACAATACTTTCTGATTTTCTGTGTGGCCGTCTCTCTGTATTTTTGAGCTAAACTCTAAAACATTTAAACTAATTTTCATGAAACTTCGCAGACGTGAAAAGACGGGTATGAGGAGTGACATACGCTACTTTTTGTTTGTTTGTTTGTTTGTTTGTTTGTTTCTCTGTCTCTCTGTTTGTCTGTCTATCTATATAGTTCAAGCTAAAGTTTTGAAGATTTTAATAAAACTATGCAGACAATAAAAATAGGTTGTCAAGAGTGATAAAGGAGGTTATCAGGAGTGACACAAGTTGGTTTTTGTCTGTGTGTTTGTCTGTCTGTTTGTTAAGACTAATAGTCGAAACAGCTGATCCGATTCTACTGAAATTTTGCGAGTATAAAGAAGGCGTTGTCAAGAGTGAAAAGCAATTTTTTTATGTAAGTACATATAGAAAATCGTAGTGTCTGTTAGTCTGTCTGTCTGTTCCAGTTAATCTCCAAAACGTCTGACTGATTTAGGGGCCGACTTCTGGGATAGCTATTCTTCATGCTAAAACGGCTAAATGGATTTTTATGAAATTAGGTACAGAGATTTCTTAGGCACTTAAGTTTCAGAATGTTCTAGAAAGTGTTACAATGTTCTGGAGCGTCGCGTTCCTTTGACTGTCCCAGTACAACTGTGGTCAACGCGAGCGAAGCCCGCGGGCGGAAAGCTAGTAAAATAAAATAAATGTAATAAGCCTTTATTGCTCTCAGTTTTACAAAATGTTTACATTTAATGTGGCTACTGTTTATTAACTTATATGTTTGGAACTAATTTTCATTTGAGAAGGCTAGATTTAAGTACTTTACTTATCAGCAATCGGTTCGCTAGCTGTATGTAATAGCCTGTCCTACGAAAAAGGTCTCCTCCAAAGAATTCCAAATTGTTCTATCCGTAGCTTTTCGGGTCCTTTCCGGACTTGCTGCTTGCCTTTCATATCACCTTCCCAATGCATAAACTGTCTCCCCCTACTTTTTTGTCGCCTCTAGGGTGCCATACTGTTATTATCCTAGTCCAATTTTCTTTTATATCCCTCAATATATGTCCCATCCATCGCCATTTTAGCTTTTTGTATTACACTGTACGCATTTTTGAATTTTGTCCTACTTTTTATTTTTTTCAATTTTACCCTTTTAAATTATAATGCGAGACAAAGATAATAACTTCCCGGCTGTCTAAACATTTGCCGAACCGCTTAATTTCTTTTTTTACGCTTTATATTGAAATGTTATTTTCGAATCTTCTGCCTTTTTAAGTTTTGCACAAAAGCTCGTATTTTACGGTTAAATAAATTTAAAAGTGTTACTTCTGCCATCTGTGTTAAAATTTCTAATATACGTAGGAGTAGATGTCGCTATATTTCACACACTATAGTCAAGTTCGCTGCTTCCGTAGATCATTAATAGATGGAGCCACATGTGCTTTATATGATTTAATGCTGTTACAAAACTTTTATGAGGCCGTTAAAAAAATAATTAGTTCAATAACCCAGTGCGACAATGGAAAGTGTGAATTTTAGTTTTAATCTGTTAATTACAGTATTTATATTGTAATAAAATATATTTGTTGAGAGCCTATTTTTGCGCGTTAGCATTTCTTAAAATATTGTTTGCGTTGAGGGAATCAAAGTTTGGGCTTTTCTTTGTCTTTTGGCTATTCACAAAATATTTGCGTTTATTTTGTACGACAAAAAAATCATATACCTCAATTAAAAGATTTTATCCAAAATTCTTGCATAAATACTGTCTAATTGCAAAATATCTTACAAATTAATATGTACCTTGAGTGTCTATTATATTATTATTTAATGATTGTTTTGTAACGGAAAACATTTGCTAATGTTGTATGCTGTGTTGTGTTGCTGCATGGTCTGTAGAAGACCAGATTTGTTTAATAGATTCTCATTCCACAATGCTTCTTCGTCTTTTTGATTTTACTTTGTCACACTTTATACCTTGACTAACTAAATACGGATTGGTTTTTCGAGAACCAGGTGAACGATCCCAGAAGAACCAGGTCGGGTTGCGTGACATCAGTTTTCGTAAAAAACGGAATTTGAACCACGTGTGTCTTGGTGTATCATTAAACCGATTCCAATGATATCTTGAATTTAGGATACGCTACTTATTCGAAAAACAGATGTTTGTTAAGATTAGGGACAGAAAACTTACTCAGCCTCTATGTTCTGTGTTTTAAGTAAATGATTATAAATAAAATTATAAAATGCTAGAAACATACAAATTGGGTGACAATCAATGGGGGCCTATATGTCCAGCAGTGAACTTCCTATGGCTTAAATGATGATGATGAAACATAATTATTAATATTATTCATTTTGGAAAAATTGCATTATAAGTTTTATTATTGAAATGGAAATATTATTACGAATAAATCACTGGAATTTGACAAAAAGTAGTAGGTATCATGGGGTTGTGGATAGCGTTTTCTAATTTTATGTATAAATCATGTATAAATCAGCACCTAGGAAAATGTCAGTTTAGCCACCCGAAGTGCGCGAAATCCTGCGCTGCATAAAACGAGAAACATATCGAAAATCAAACTCGTAGATATCCGAGACCTTCGGTTCCCTTCTGAAAAGCAGGACGCTCTATAAACAATTTTTACAATGTTTCTATTCTTTTTAGCGACTAGGTAATGTATTATAGATAAATAGTCAACGAAGCTATTCATTAGAAAAGTACGCTCGGAAACAAAATCACATCTACGTTATCGCGGCTAAGTAAATTCATTTAAAAATTAGTTATTCTTAAATTTGTAATATTATAATATTTATTCAATTTTAAGTTTATTTTACTTAATTACTTAAAGTATCCTTAGAGAAAAAATCAATTCTTATACGAAAATCAGAATAGAAAGTATGCCTTGTGTCATTGTTGGTAATATTTACGTGTCATAGTTACATGTCGTCGCATTATTCAAATTAGACATAAACGCCCCCCAAGGTGTATTTCCACTGCATTGCAATAATGCTGTGGTAATAATCGCTTAATGTATGACAGTCATTAGGCTGAAACTCTGTGAGAAAAAAAATATATGTGAATTTCTCAGTGAATTATCTACAATTTTTTTCTGTGCGTATCAAATACTTTTAGCCAGTTTTGACGACCGCTTAGCCTAGTGGGTAGCGATCCTGCCTACGAAGCTGGAGGTCCCGGGTTCGAATCCCAGGTCGGGTCAGTATTAATATGATGAATATTGATACTGGTACCGGATCTTGGTTGTTATATGTGTGTGGTGTCTTCGCAAAAATATTTATATATGTATATATTATAAAGAATATTTAAGTATGTATATCAGTTGTCTAGTAACCCATAACACAAGCATAATACTTGCTTAATTTGGGACTAGATGACGCTGTGCGGCAAGTCCCATGTATTATTATTATTATTATTACTTGTTGAAATTCTATTATATTTTTTACTGTTATTGTTATTATTGTTCATCATCATCATCAGCCCGTGTCTCTCCACTGCAGGATATAGCCCTCTCCCAACGCTCGCCACCAAACACGATCCTGCGCCTTCCGCATCCAATTACACCCAGTTTGGTGC
This sequence comes from Luffia ferchaultella, assembly GCA_949709985.1. NCBI lineage: Eukaryota > Metazoa > Arthropoda > Insecta > Lepidoptera > Psychidae > Luffia > Luffia ferchaultella. The sequence continues at coordinate 5,337,485 of OX453266.1, read as the reverse complement.
TTTATGTCAGTCCACCAGTCCACCTGGCCGGTTTCGGTTCCCGGTACGTGGCTTCCACTCGAAAACTCGTCTACTCGTTTATTGTTCATTGATTGTTATATAATTATTGTTATATATTATAAATTACAGTGTTGTGTTTTAAATGTTTCGGCATCTCATTCGCCCATCAAACAAAAATATAGTTTTTAACCGACTTCAAAAAGTATTCCTTCAAAAGGTTCTGTGTTAGTATGTATGTCGGTTTTTTTATGTTGTTTCACCGATATCTTTTTTTTGTTTGAAAGAGTATATTCCCGAGGTGATCCCATCGTCACCGAGGCAGGGTCTAGTGATAGTCGGATCGAAGGATACCCTCAAATCTTATAGGCACGCATAGTTTGAGCACTATTTTTTAGTTATTCAGGTGATTACGTCTAGGAGTTATCATCTTATGCTGCTAAGCTGACGATGGAAGCTACAGCATTCTTTAGATGGGAGTTAGGGCAAAATATCGTGATGCATCAACAGTTCTCTCCAAACTGTACTGTAGCAATGAGCAGCACCAACAATAAATTACAGTTACTTATTACTAAAAATTTAAAAGTAAAAAAATATATTTACAAAAGAAAAGAAAAAGAATACTGACTTCAAAACCTTAAACTAAAAAGCTCCGTGTTCGTTTATTAGTTTATTAAAAGTGTACAATAGAGAACTATATATGTTTTTGAAATTATTCCCGATTATGTAGTATCGGGCTCTTTATAGCAAAGATTAGCAAATTAACACGACTATGTAAGGTCGACTAGTTTACGAGTTACTACAACTCGTGAACTAGTCGAACTAACTAATAAACTAACTCGTGAACTAATCGTAGTTCAAATCTGAACAAAGTCATAGTTTTGGTTCATTATAATTTTTTTTCTTATTGTCAGGCTACGGAATCTTAACTTAATAAATTTTTAATTATTATTTTGTACACATAATAGGTGTTTAAACGTGATCGATTGTCTGTGGAAAGCGAACGTGTGATCATCACGATCACGAAGATAGTCGTAGTACGGAACCCTTGGTTCACGAATCGGCTGCACACTTGCCCGGTTTTATTTTGTTTTATTTTTTCTAATCAAAATATAAAAAGCGTAGCATTCGAAATTCCTAATACTATCATCTCGCTAGTCTTTTGCGTCGGCCACTTTATTCCGTTTAATATACTTTGTTCGATGTAGTTAGTTCCCTATTAAAACTTTAAACGCGATGAAGTCTAAACCTTTGTCTACGCTTCTATCCTACCATCTTTATGGTTTGTGATTATCGCGTAAACTATTCTAATCGCGATTTAGGTATTTAAATTTAGATTTTTTTTAAAGGGTGATTATATTGCGTGTTCCGTTGAACGTAGTCCAAACTAATAGAGTGTGTAGGGCCTACAGAACTAAACAAAAAGTTTAAAAAAAAGTTATAAAAAATTGGAACTTTAAACATGTTTTTCTCGGTAATCGTTATTTCGAGCCATCAGCTCACTTGAAATGTTTTGTTTAGTTCGGTAAGCTCTAAACGCACTATAAGTTTGGACTAGGTTCAACCGAATACCCCGTATTTTGTTAAATCATTAAGAAAATTGATCCAAAATCGTAACTAACTATATGGTCCGATTCTCGTTTCATTTGACAATATCAGTATGAGAGAATTGTCAAACGATATTTGTTTACAATTGTCGTGTGAGCTGCAAATTCTATGTTCTCAAGACCCTACGGAAATATTGTCACATGAAAATTAAATGTCGTATGAAATATGATTGACTCAGATTGAATTACACGTTTTGTCTATGGTTTAGTAGATGGTAGCCAATGGCAACGATGGCAGGGTTACCTATTGTTTCGTTTAAAAATAAAGGATTTCGTTTGTTTTGGTTGCGGAAAATTATTTAATATCATATTTTTTGATGTATTTAAAAATCAAATGATTTTACCATTAATAAGTAACTTTTTCTACAAAGTTATATTAATTTGTATGGTGGTTATTGGAATAACTCAAATGCGGGACACAGGTGTAATTTCGTGCCTCCGCCACAGCCTATCTGCTAATCAATTTTATTGAAATTATTAATTTAAATAATTTATGAAATGAATATGTCGATATATAATGATAATCGATGGATCTCTTCTTCTCCTTCTCAGTATTGTTTCTTTTTGTACTTATTCAACAGAGATTTAATGTTAAAATGTAAGATCTTCAAAATTAGCCTTTGCTATGACATATTTCGCATCCAATTACCCCCGGTATGGTGCTTCAGGTCATCTGTCCACCTGGCCGGGGGGCGTCCAACGCTGCGCTTTCCGGTACGTGGCCTCCATTCGAGAACTCGTCTACTTCATCGGTTATCAGTTCTACGGCAAATGTGATCAGCCCACTGCCACTTCAGAGAACCGTGTGTGGTGGCGAGCCTTGGGAGTGGCCTATATCCTGCAGTGGAGAGACACGGGCTGATGATGATGATGATATATTTCAGAATACAGAAAAATCGTTTAAAAGCCAATTGACTACTATTTCATGACTCAATTCAGTATGATTTTAAATGTGATATTTGAAGTCGGATGGTACGGACCATGTGATGCATGTAATACGACCTTCGTTTGACAATTGTCAAGTACTTGACACTGAGAATAGGTAAAACCGTTATCATGTGACATTTTTCATTGTAAACGGAAATCGTCTTATGAGACTTAAAGTCAAGCGATCCGAGAATCAAACCTCTTGTTTGTTCGTCCTTACAATATATTTTAGTAAATGTACTGACAAAGGACCTTTAAAACGTTATCTTTCTGAATTGTTTTCAGTCTGTTTCTAGATTTTAATGTTTATGGCATTCTGACACAAAACCCGCGAGCATAATAATATATTATTTAACCCGGCCATTTCTCTATTAAGCTTATCCGTATTCATTAAAACAGATTCATGTAATGGACGCGTAGTTATATTACAAAGTTTAAATAAGCAGTTTGTTAGACCGCCCTTCGGGAGTTGCTTCACGCGAATGTCAATAAAACTGAAAATGCGTAATTTTGCTACGCATCTAAAACACGAACCCTTACTCTGGCGTTTCGCGACGAAACATTTAGAAGGCTTATCTTTCTAGTTTTTGTTTATCGTTCTAGTGAACGTTCTATTATATACATACACGACACGAATCAGGATAAGGTAGGAAATCTGTATGTTACCTTTTGAAGTGAAGAAATCTTTAAATGCACTTTTTTTTCTGAATATTGAACGAAATTGAATCGTTATGCTCTTGGGTGGGTGAAGGTGAATCGGATATACTCGGCTTCAGTCGGTCGGTACCGTTTACTGTCTTTACAAGGAGTGCATCGTTTGAAGTATATGCGCACTTTTCCTGAATATTGAATGAAACTGGACCGTCACGCGTTCGGGTCGGAGACGCTAAATCGGGTCTATTTGGCTTCAGTCGGTCGGTACCGTTTACTATCTTTACAAGGAGTGCATCGTTTGAAGTATATGCGCACTTTTCCTGAATATTGAATGAAACTGAACCGTCACGAGTTCGGGTCGGAGACGCTAAATCGGCTATCCTCGGCTTCAGTCGGTAGGTACCGTTTAGTAATATCTAACAAGGAGTATGGTTTCAATAATTACGTTTTATTATTATATATTTTTAATTCGCGTATGTTTTGTATATAGTGAGTGTAATATTTCAAGCGTATAGAATGCGTATATACAGTTAGTATTTAATACTTTATTTGGGAGTAGAGTTTAAAATAATATGCTTACCTATGTTATTGTACATTTGTATAGTTTTAATTTCTATCGCGTGGTCATAAGCAGACATTCTCTTTTTTGGAAATGTAAATCTTCTTCTTCACCAGGCTATTTTTACCCCACTGCAGGGGCTTAGGCCTCCCCCAGGGTGAGGGGGTTTGGAGCTTAAATCTACCACGTTGCTCCACTGCGGGTTGGGGATTGTAACGACCGCCATTTATTGACAGCAGCCGGTACCGACTGCTTAACGTGTTCTCCGAGGCACGGAGTCAGTGATAGTTATGTACTTAAGTCAGAAAAACTCATTGGTACACACCCTGATTCGAACCATGTCCCTATAGCCCTACGAATTTGAGACAGGTTCGTTTCGTTCATAATAGGCACAGCATAATATTGAATTGAGCATATCCTTAAATGTATTTATTTAAGGAATCCGTACTTATTATATAAATGAAAAAGTGAATTTGGTTGTTTGTTACGTGTTCACGACTATCTGAAACCTTTAGGACATATGGTATGACGTCATCATAAATACGTCCAGTTTGCTTTCGAAGAAAATTACTTTCATCGACATAAAGTAGTCAGTTGAATAAGAGATGAAGAAAATTGATGTTATTTGCCATGTGTCTGTAATAATTTCGACTAGCTATAGAATATGTAAGTATAATAATAATAATAACACACACAATCACAACAACGTCTAGGTCCCAAACTAAGCATTAGCTTGTATTTTGGGTATCAAGCGAAGACACCACATACATATAACAACCAAGACCCCGTGCCAGTATTAATATTCATCATATAAATACTGACCCGACCTGGGATTCGAACCCGGGACCTCCAGCTTCGCAGGCAGGGTCGCTGCCCACTAGACTAAGCGGTCGTCAAGTATGTAAAAAGGTATGTTGTCTTCCATTTCAACTAAATTTTCACGTTTCGAATTGGTGATATTTTAAGCTCGCTATTACTTCCCTCTACTGCGGTGCGATGTTATTGTTGAAAATTCAATTCTTTCTTACGTACGGAGCGAGCACTCTATTTTTTACTTAGTCGTTCTCTTGAACACGCTTAAACGCTTCCAGCCTAATGCATTTTTGAATACAACCTACAACTCTTTGGATAGAAGCGGCTTCGCTTGCTGAAATCAGATTTAAAAAGTAACTTTTCTTGTTGTAGGTATTCAATTTTTATTAGCTTGAATTTACATAAATCTGGACATTTTTACATACTGAAACCGATCGAATTATGTATTGAATGACCATCCCAAAATTTTCAAACTAAAGAATAGGTAATTTTAAGATACTAATGTGAAAATTTTTGTTTTTAGATCGGTATTTACGTAGATATATTGAAAATTCTTGTAGTGGTGTCACCAGGTGGAAGTTTAGCCATTGCCGTTGCATATTTATAAAAACAATGTCAGTTTCAGAACTTTCCATAGTAATGGTGTCATGGTTTTTGTAAATATGCAACGGCAATGGATGAACTTATAATTCCACTCGGTGACGTCACTTAATATAAGAATTTTCAATATAATATATCTACATAAATACTGATCTAAAAGAAAATCATAATAGTTTCTTAAAATTGCCTATTCTTCTGAACAAAAAAAAAATATATAACGGACTTTAGTTCAAAAATTTGAGAATGGTAAGTGCATATGCATTCTCTCCTTTTAAGATAAGTTTTCTGGGGGCGGGAGCCTGGTGACTCAGTAATACAGGTTCTTAACCTAGTACTGACACCATCTCTCTCGCATGTTCTAATTTGATATTTGTCTCAATGTTTAACTTTAATGTACCATATTATGATGTTATGTGAGAGAGAAATAAAAATTATTTTACTTCTTACAGACCAATGTGGTCGTACCGTCAAGGCGCTTTTTATAATTGAACGGATGAACCATTGTAGAATTACGAAAGGAATCTATAGAACGGATGTATGTAATGGGTGGGTCGTCAAGGGGTCGTATAAACTCATGTCGACTAAATTGGCGACGTCTTATAGACTCGCCAAATTTGAAGCACTTAAAACCGACGACGCTGCATGAAACGTATGATGAACGTCGACGAAGCGATAGAGACATGTAAGGACCGTAACGAGTGGAGATACAGCGAGATTTTACATCGCTCCCAATTTTTTATTAGGTATTATATAGAAACTAAATTTTTTAATAAAATTGGTTGGTCCAATTTTTCACTTTAAAATGTTTTTGCCCGTAACAATTATCGATACTGTTCCATTACTAAGTCAAACTTACGTATTACGCACGAGTAAGAGGCGATCGACGACATTGCGGGGAGTAGTATCCCGCCGACGGCTGCCGACCGACGCTATTTTCAGTCGTTCTTGCATCCTCACAGCAATATGATAACTTTGTGGGTGCATAATCTCAATATTTTTTTCTCAATAGTTTTGTATTTTTGTCTCAGTATTTTTGACTGTTTCTAAAAAACATATATTTTATTATTATCACAAACACACATAGATCATAAATATTAAAAGGAAGGCGATGAAAAAATCACCCGATATAGCCTCTGTCTACCCCTATAGGGAACAAGGTGTGCCTATGAATGTTTTACAATCTATAATCTATAACACATAACTTGACTTAGACGCAATCCAATTTTTTTGAGTATTATTTTAGGCAAGTTACGCCATTAATCATTATAATAGTGTCTGTCAACCTGAAAATAGAATTTTCCGTTACGATTAAAGAATGTTCGAGCTTCGATCAAAAATCTACTAGATTTACAGCGAACCCACAAAAAATGGTTTTGTGTCGTGTGAATGTGAAGTAGTGAAATGGATATCCCACAGACATAAAAGCACTTCTGCGTTTACCGTCTAACCACTTATACTCTAGCCAGCTGGTACAAGATGGCGAGTTTCAGTTCGCGAGGTCCCCGCGTACCGGTCTTCACCCCCGCGAAATTGCGTCTGACAGTTTCGACCTATGAAGTGACATTTATGACACTATTAAAACAAAACGCTGCTGTGAAATTTTGTTTACTTTATGCCATGCTGTATGCCCACAGATAGGTGAAAGTATATAGACATGTACATTTTGTCAACTAGTAGCGTCTCGGAATGTTGAAATCATTCGAAATCTAGATGTCGTTTATACCTACCAACAAATTAGTTAAACAAATTTATTGATTTATATTTTAATTTTACTTTTAATTAGCTAGATTAAATTAATGCCTATAGTTAGATAGTACCTTGCCTGTTCCAAAATTCATGAATAGTCCGGGAGTTGCGACCAAAAATTGTAACGATTTTCTGAAAGATGATTGTTGTACATAAGTTAACTTATCGGTCCCCGAGCCTTTAAAGATAAAAAAATCATTATTTTATAATTTTAAAGTGTTAGCTTTTTTGTATCGGCGCTTTTTAAATTAATTTTTTTTTTAAATTTTGTCGCACCGATTCCCGATTTAGACTTGCTAACATAAGAATAAGGGCTTCCTTTAAGCGAAAATGCTATCATAATATTTATGGCACTTTTTTCCAGAGCCCATTCGTTTCAGTAGCCCTGTATACGGTACGTGTACAAGCGCCGTTTTTTATTATTATGTTTAGTTCAGATTTGTGTATCTACGAGATTCTTGATCTAACACACCCGAAGCAAAGTAACCTAAAAGTTTCATTCTACTTTGGTATTCGTTGGGTTGTGTTGGTTTGAATTTCGATACAAAAACACGCCGAATCGGCAATGTTTCGCGAATAGCTTGGAAAGTTATACGCAATGTATGTATAATAAAAAACGTATTATTTTGGTGAATACAAAGGTCATGGGTTCGATCGTTCGTATAAAAACTTAGAGGAATGTGTACTGGAAAGCTTCCATACAAACGGCGTTAACGGTTGCGCCCCATTAAACCTTAACCGATTGCCGCGAAGAAATTGGTATTCATATCAGCAAAAACTAAGTTCAACCGTTTTTATCTTTTTAATTATTTTGATGCATCGAAAGAAAAAAACTTTCATTAACTTATTTTTAAAAAAGGTTATTGGGGTGCAAAAGTTAACGCAATTTGTATGGAAACTTTCAAGTACGCAATCCTCTTAAATAAACATGACAAGCTCCGTCGACATTGTCATTTCTGTTACGGTGGAGGTTCACTGCCCCTTAACTGCACCGAACTGGAATCATGAAGCCTGATGATGATGATATTGAAATAAGTATTTAAAAAAAACCGGCCAAGTGCGCGTCGGAGCTTTAAATGTAAGACCTGGGTTTCTGAATTCAATACTTTTGTGGAATACTTCCTCATTTTCAAGCGTGCTGAAACTCCGTAACTAAACACGTTGTCAGCTCTGGGTCTATAGGTAAACTTTTTATAAAAAAAGCGTCATTTTAGACATGTTATCATTTTATATATATAAAACAGTAATAGTAAACTTAGTAATTGAGAGTAGCTAAACATGAAACGCTTAACGCCGCGTTTAGCGCGCGTCCAAGGGTGTACACACGGCACGCGTTGGTCGGAAGGGCCGTGTTACGGGACGTATAGTATAACCGTGTCTAAATTTAAAATGCATCAACGTAGGACATAAAGCCTTCTGAAGTCAAATAAATATTCGGAAAAAGTTGTACATATGAAAGATGTAAAATGGTTACTCATGCCTATTTATACCAAGACAGATTTCGGTTGATTCAAAACAGTAGGTCAGTAGATTTAAAGATTTTGATACTTTTTAGTACTTTTAATCATGAATTCGATTTTTACTGATTCGCTTGGTGTCATTAATACCTATTTAATAAAAAAAAGAATCTTATTGCATGGGCTGATAATTTTTTTTGGTACCTTAATAGCAAAAATAGTGTATCATTCGGAAATTAGCTTCAGCAAAGCTTGAGCAGCAATATATATACAAAATTATTTTAAACTTTGTCATTTTTCATATGTTATGATATTCTTTAGTAAGTGATGATGTATATCGATGTGATAGGTATTATCTATCATCGTAAAAAGAAGACGCCGCTACAACTCGCAAAATTTTAAAATATTCGGGTACTAGGAACAATGGAAATATGGTAACATGTTTAGCAAACTCTAGATAGGTTATCGAACACGCGTCTTCTATCGAAGCTATTTGTGAAGCCGTCCCTGTGTCTCAGCCTTTGTACACTCGACGCATACGTAATGATATTTCCTACCTACCTTTGAATATATTCAAGAAACTATGTCATAGGTGAAGGAAAACGGGCTAACATGTTACGACTCAGAAAGACAAAAAGAATATTATATTAATAATAAATGTTTATTCCGGCATAAAATTACACCATAACGTTTAAAATACAATAGAAAGAGAAAAAAAAATAATAATGTAATGCAACAAAATAAATGATTAACTAAATATATATATAATATAAGTGGCCATAGGTATATTCTTTTGGTATAAGATATTTAAAAATATCTTAACATTAAATCGATAACGCTTTTATTAGCATGTCATTACATATATGGCAACTCGCGACTCGTTTTTTATGCGTGAAAGTATGGAGTAGTGTTTGTGGGCCACTGCAATGTTACATACGTTCTTGCCATATTAATGTAGCCCGGTAGCGAGTGTCGAAATAAGCTTAGTAGCTTAACGTCTAACGTCGAGCCCGACGATATCGGACCGATACGTGACAGTTTGGTTGTCGACTCTTAGACTTCTTTATTCATATCGATTGCTGACGTAGTTGGTGATCACTCGTGAGTAGTCGGGCTTGCTATAGATGACAAGGATCTTTTTAGGCATAATACCTAATAAAAAATACACAAAAGTCGTTACATATTCTGCAACAGACCAATGCGTAGATAAGGGACGATTGATTGGTGTTATAGGGTTGCTGGATGTTTCGCTAAACTTCCTATAAAAGTTGACATTTGTCTGACAAATTTAATTATTCAAGAAGGGAAGGTTATCGTGGTCACAGTTGCGCCTCGCCGCCAGCAGAACAACAGTAGTAAAACGAAAGTTTAATTGCAGATAAAATGAATTTAATCAAAATTGAAACGCAAACACAATTTAGATTATTATAAAATACAAATCTTAACTAGACGAGGACTTGCGTATGTGAGAGCGGTGGTTATATTGGTGGTGTTTTGGATGACGCGGTTTTTTATTTTTTAACTGGGAGTTTTTGAGGTGGCGTTTAGCTACTTGATTGGCTTGACATAATAAACGCGTTATCGTTTGAGCCAACCAGAATAGAATTTATGTGATGCAAAGTCCATTTGAATTTAAGCCGATGGACGAATGAATTGTAAAAAAAAGCAAAAATTTTTGTTTTTTTCTATAAATCGTCGACGGCGTGATATGGTGCGTACGTGACCGGAAATTTCTATCGTTGAATTAAAGTCGTCGATTCAAACAAGGGGTGATCACCCTTACACGTATCCCGAAAAATGTAAACAGAGCGTAACTTCCTACACGACAGCTTTTCAGAGTACTGCATTGCCAAATCGCTCGCAAAATTGTAGTCGACTTCATTTTTATGCAGTGGAAATATTACCATATAAATATTTCATTCATTATCGCATCTGACATTTTGACGTTGCGATGTCGTCGGTCCGATATAGTGCGGCCTTATCGTAAGAAATTCACTACCGTTCGGATGCCGACTTCGCTCAGACGACAGCTGTTATTTATATCGTGTTATTAAAACCGCGGAAATATATCGTCTCGGAGATCTAGATATAGCAAATATCTCAGAGCGCATAATATTCACAGAGTCCTCGGTGAAATTCTATAATTAAAGTGAAGTGGTTTAGATCCATTTCCGTATATCATATTCCACTGTTGTCGCTAATAAAATTAATGAAATTACCTGAAACAAAGAAGGTTTCAACCTCCCATAATTGCGTAACGTCACTTCGATACTGTGAACTGACATTCATAACTCTATTAAAACAAACGCTGCTGTCAAATGAATTTACTCTATGGTAGAAAGTTAAAACCTTTTTAACAAAGTTAAGTCACTTTAACTTATGATAAATTTTAATGTGCGAAAGGCGGAGGATCGTGTGTGGTGGCGACCCTTGGAAGAGGCCTATGTCCTGCAGTGGAGAGACATGGACTGATGATGATGATAATAAATTTTATTCAAAAATTTGTGACGAGTCGTTTTGATAGTTCTCTCTTGATGTCAACCTTACACTACTTAAATAGTTCTGAAGAGACCGAAACAGGTAGTAATCTGAGAAGGCAAAATCAGGTCTAAATGGTGGATGCATCAACACTTTTTTTTTTAAATAACTTATGACACCATAGATCCTAGATCCTTTGTTGGAGCGTTTACTTTTTAGGGTTTCGTAGCCAATGGCAAAAAAGGAACGCTTATAGTTTCGCCATGTCCGTCCGTCCATCTGTCTGTCTATCTGTCTGTCTGTGGTTTTTCTCGGAAACTATTGGTAATATATAGATGAAATTTGGGAGGCAGGTGTAATCTATGAACCGCTACACAACGACGTAGTGAAATTAAGAAAAATTCTTAAATTTAAGTCTTCTAAATAACTAACTAAATAAAAATGAAATATATTTTTACAATAATTCTTAAATTACATAATAGTAACAATTAACATTGTTCGTTTTGACCCTATTGGTTGCTGACAGTAGAGGTCAACTTCTATAGTCTTCCTCGGTGGGAAAAAGTCATAATGAAAGATGCCATTTCAATCTCATCTCATACACCCAACATTGTTTTGTATTATAAGCAGGATTTTGTCATTGTGTTTCGATTACAATCTTTTCGCGCATCTTTGTACTCGAGCTATTTACCACGATAAGTTATTTTAAAAATGATTTGATTTTGATACCTTTTGACAGAAAATCGCAAATGGCAACACGGTTGATGAGGTTTTCTTATATAATATTATGTAGCACCCAAATATCTTTCGCAAATGATATAACATCGTTTTGTAAACAATGCCCAGTTTCTGTAATATAACTAGTGTGTCGATCTATCTCAACTTTTTCTATAGACGACACTGATTTAACTTGTACAAGCCGCAGGGTCTTTTAATAGGTGTGGCCTCTATTTGTCCAGTTAACGAACCCTCGAAGCTTTGATTCTTGTTTATCGTTAGCTTCGTCTGGTTTTTGGCTGAGCTGATACGAAAATTCCACTGGCCATGAATTAGTTGATTACGCAATATCCCTCGATCTCCCCGACCTGCCCGGCTCACGTAGCGTATTTTAACGAACTGAATATTTCACATTTTCCGCTGAAACTATGCTAGCAGTTATGAGTAAGTTATTTTCGCTTTTTGTGTATGAATATTGATAACGTGAAAAATATATCCGTCTGCATATGCGAAGCGACGTTCATGAACTATGATTAAATGTTTAAGTACACTATCGCAATGTCAATATAATATGACAATAATATAATAAGTCCCGTTAGATACCGCTCAAGACCATCGCCACTTTCCTATACACAGCTGAAGGATGTTGACTGAGAAATATTTTAAATAATTAGTTACTCAATGCAGTTTGTGTATAGTTCGCATCAAACTTTATGGCGGATCGGAATAAAACGCTATAAGCGTGTTTACGCAGGTACAGTCATACACCCCTCGCTCCACTGCGTCCCGCTACACCTAAAACTGGTTACTGCGACGCGACTTGTGCCTATGTTCACATCCGCCATAAAGTTTGATTGGAACTGTAACAGAGAGAGGAAACAAATGAAAATAATAAAATAATTTAAACATATATAACTCGAGAGCAGTTTTCGAATTTTCTTCTCATAATATTTGATTTTACGCAATCTAGTAATTGTGTTATTGACTATTTCGGGAAATTAAACTCACGACTCATGAGTCCTTACACTTTGAGTTTTAAAGGGAACTTCGTTCAAGAGTAATGGAGCTTTATGCTTAAGTTCTAACGTAATATAAGTTCTTCGATACTTCGAAATATGAGTAATATGCATCCAACTGCGTAAAGTTATATATTAACACGGTAGAACATTTATCATATTAACTGTCTGCCGCGGAAGTTATTACTTGGCTGTAATGTGAATCCCATTTGAGCCTAACAGTAGTATATAATTGGGGAGTCTGGCTCACTTTGTATGGCTATAAAATTGGGGAGTCTGGCTCACTTTTTCGTTATTTGCAGAAAATCGTTGTCCGTTTTAAAAGTCTCGCTTCGCTCTCACGGACCACGATTTTCAGCAAATAACGAAAAAGTGAGCCAGACTCCCCAATTTTATAGCCATACAAAGTGATCCAGATTCCCCAATTATATACTACAAAAACCGTTGTCCGTTTTAAAAGTCTCGCTTCGCTCTCACGGACAACGGTTTTTCTGCAAATGCTAAATGAACCAGAGTTCTCAATAATTTTTCCTGGCTCACTTTTTCGTTATTTGCAGAAAATCGTTGTCCGTTTTAAAAGTCTCGCTTCGCTCTCACGGACCACGATTTTCAGCAAATAACGAAAAAGTGAGCCAGACTCCCCAATTTTATAGCCATACAAAGTGATCCAGATTCCCCAATTATATACTACAAAAACCGTTGTCCGTTTTAAAAGTCTCGCTTCGCTCTCACGGACAACGGTTTTTCTGCAAATGCTAAATGAACCAGAGTTCTCAATAATTTTTCTCGGAAAACACGATCTCAGTAAAAAAAAAAAAAAAAAAACGACAAATGAACTAGACAGATAATTTCTAAACGTGTAAAATTTATGCTCCATCAACCTACAAACGCATTTCATTTCTTGACTATAATACAAACATAATTCATATTTTGATATTTACGAATAAAAAATACATAATTAATTGAAACTATGTAGAGAAGGTTTACAAGAAATAAAACAAATTATTGAATGTAAAATAGGTTTATTTTTCATTTTTATAAAAAGAATTATACCATTTCTTAATTTCTATTACATTTTGTAACGCACAATTAATATTTACTTGATTAATGTATCTGTGACAAGCCTGATGATGTCCATAAACGTCCGTACGAAGTTCTCGTAAAGGTGGACATCCTATGTCTTCTATATTTACAATTCGTTTGTCTTCGAGTTGCTTGATATAGTCTTCAAACCATATTTTTTTTTGTAAGCCTTTAACATATATACATGTAGCTTCTTTTATTAGGTTATTTATTATTGTGTTGAGTTGTGTATAATCTATTTCTCCAGAGTCCCACGAAATACCATGATAGTTTCTTGTTAGCCATGAATTCGTGGATCGACATTTTGCAGACAAATTATACCAAGGATATGGTGGTTTAAATAGTATACAATATTCTTTGTCTTCTTTGTCTTCAACAGATGCAACCGCTAGTTCTTTCACGATCAATTCATTTTTTCCATTTACAAAACATTGTATATCCATAATAAGTTCCATAATTGTTTGAGATTTCTTAAATATTCGAATACGTGTAGATTATTCAAGTGCTCGTGAGCGACTAGCCAGCAGAATGACTAACCTACTCTCGCAATAAAATTACGTAATTTCAGCGTTGAAACAAGTTTAGACAAGTATAATTTACAAATCATCTATATTTATCCATGAATTGTGTGTACCATCAAATCCCAACCATTTTACTAATATTTTATTTCCTCTTTTTTTTATAACTCTTTCAATTAGATAAATATCAGGATATTTCGTTTTTGAAAGCTCTTCTTTGTAAAAGCAACCTTGAACTGGTGAATTTAAATAATCTTTTAGTTGATAAGTAACAGGTCTAGTATTATTAACTTTGGTTATAGTAAAAATTTCAGTAGTCCAGTTAGGTGTATAACCTTTTTCAAAAACATGTTTATATTTACTTATTCTCACTTTATCGCCTATTTTTAATTTTTGAGACTTTTTAAACATCATCTTATCGTTGTTATTATAAATATTTCTTAATATTGATTTCTCGTTCGATCTATTTACATTTATTGGTTTCAGTGCTATAGTTCTATGTGTACTGTTGTTGTAGGAATCTAATAATTCATTTAAAATATCTATCCATCGATAACTACCTCTCGCTGTAAATCGCTTCCACATTTTGTTTTTTAAGGTTCGATTAAAACGTTCACAGATTGAAGCCTTTAAATTACTATAAGTAGAATACATATTGATGGAATATCTATTCATAAGTGTTTTGAATAAAGAATTGTAGAATTCGGTACCATTATCAACTTGAAGATTTTTTGGTATTCTACCAGATGTAGTAAATATTGATAACATTGCTTGGGTAACATTATTACTATTTTTTGTTTTTAAAGGCACAGCCCAACCAAATTTTGAAAAATTATCGATTACCGTTAGAATGTATTTATAATTATCGTTTACAGAAGCATATGATTGCATATCAACAATATCAGCTTGCCATGTCTCATCTAATCCCCGTATATCAACGTGACGTCGTTGATAATTTCTACGAGCAGCACGATGTAATTCTTCAGCAATTAAAGTCTTGTAGGAGTTATTCATAATTTATTTGTATTTTCCAATGCTGTTAATCTTTGATCTATGTTTGTTAATGTATTAGAATGTGTTTTAGAAAGGTTATGATTGATGGTAATGTCTTTTTCTAAATTCTCTTTTACTGTGTCTAAGTGAGTTTTTAAATAATAGTATATTTGTTTCATTTCATTATTATCGATAGTCAACTGATCAAATCTTTCATTATATTCACGTCTTATAATATTTATTTCATTGGACAATAATCCTGTCACAATTTTTAAAGATACACCATCACTGTCTCCTAAAGCATCTCCCACATTGCACAATCGTTTATTTTCAATATCATAATTCCCCTCAATATTAATTTTAAATCCTTCTCCTTGTGGTCCACGGCGTCCTGTTGAAGATTTAGATAATTGACGTCCAAATACGTCTACACTCATTGTACTTCCTCAAGATACTTCGAGAGAATGATTAAATAGTTGATAAATCTTGTTAATAAATAATGTTAGCTTCACGCAATTCCTCTAGGATTGAAATTATTTCATTGGAATGGGTGACATAACCGCTAGCCGCTCTTGATGCTAATAGAAGTCGTAAACGATCTACCAACTCATTAGGATTATCCCAATACACATAATTGAAATTCAAACCAACTCTAGGAGTTGACATATTGGTGGGTAATAAGGTATTATTGTTAGAAACCCCACTACCTATCTTTTCATTAGCGAACCTCGAAATTATGTTAATATATTTTGGGGTATTGTTTATACGGAGAGCACCATCATCTTTAAAATGTTTACGATGCGCATTAGTAGCTGTAATGATTTCTGCGTAATTTTCAATATCACTATCTATTATAGCATTATTGTTAGGTACTTTTTTGAAAATCAATTCTAATAAACCAACTGTAGCGGGATAATTTTTGTTTGCTATTAGAATTTTGTCTTTTTCAAAATAGATAGGTGTATTTCCTAACATTAAGCGTTTTCCCTTTAATTGTCTCACACCATAAATTTGATCTAAATCTTTATGATTTTTAGATTTTAATAAAGATAAATATGATAAAATACTGTGATTTGGTTTTTGTAAAGAATCGTTTTCTTCTTCTTCTTCATGTTCTTCTACGTCAAAGAATGAATCATCATCATCACCATCGATATTAGTAGTTTTTTCATCTTTTGAAGTTGTATTCATGGATTCTGTTTCTTTTTTATGTGTTACATAGTGCTCATCATATTTATTATTTTCTTTATGCTCTTCTTCCTTCTTAGGTGCAATATTCGGTGTAGTGACACTAATTTTCTTTAAAGAAGTAGTCAAAGGTCTAAAGACTTCGTTTAAAGTGTTTTCTGTGTTTTTTCTATGCAATTTCAATAATTTATGCTTTTTTCTTATCACATTGCCAAGCTTTCTGATTTTACGTAAAGTGTCCTGTTGTTTTTTAATACTTTGAACTTCCATGGTGTTTGTGTTTAGTACGACAAACTGCAACTGGTTATAACTAATGTGGACTCTTTATATTTATAAAGGTGTCAAACCCTTTCCTATATCGACCGTTTTCTAAAGAACTCTCCTTATCAATGACAACAAAGCTATATTTTACGTTCCAACATTTAAAACATAGTTTCTTAAATTCTTTAAAAGTCATGTCACTATTTACATGCTCATCGTAAATGTGTTTTAAATTTAAATCATCTTGTTTAAATATTACTAATAAATTAGTATTGTCACGAATCAAATGCTTAGGAACACAACAGTAAGTTTGTGAAAGATAAAAACAATCAACATCTTGATGTCTCCCCATGCAAAAGTATTCCTTTACATTATTCTGTTTTTCACAAACAATATCATCAAAAATAATGATGGAACCAGGGAGAATATCTTTAGGTTTCACTATTTCATCATTTTCTTGAAAAATATAGTAACCAATATCACTAACAGTAGCAATTACTTTCTTAAGAAGTTCGTATTTTAATTGATGTATGGATTTTGAATAAATGTAAATATTCGAAAATCTTAATCCATTCATGTGTGTAATAATCGCTAACAAAGCATTTGTTTTCCCACAGTTGGAGGGACCGCAAAAAATCGATCTTATGCTATTAGGTAATAGTTTACCATGTCGACGGTTTTTTTCTGATGTGGTAGGTACAATAAGATTATCAAGGTTCTCTACAGGTAATACGGTTTGTTGCTTTATGAACCTCATGATGTAGCAAACTGAATAAGAAATCATTTGTATATAGTTTATGTATATAAAATAAAAAACATAAAATATGGGTAAAAAATTTATTAGGTAATTGTTAACAAAATTAGAAAATAAAAATTATCAATCGGTTTTGAATACTTTTTTCTTCGTACACAATTTACAATACGCTTGCATGAAAAGTGGACTATCGAGTTCATCTTGATCGTTTGATGTATTATCACCGTAAGAATGAATAGTGCAAGGAGTATAATAAGGCTTCACATCATCATTATCCAACACTGATTTGGGTAGTCGATCATTATGATACAATAAATGAATGTAGTGACCATAACGTTTGATTAATATATCTATAGGTATTTTTTCAATGTCTTTCTCACATAAATTGAATATTTCCATTTTGATTTAATATAAAATAACACACAACCACTCTACTTTACAACAATTTGCGTACTGCGCTGCTGATTGGATTGTACTCAATTATTCTATCGTGTATGATTAAACAATAAGCAGATGTTTGCAGAGGAAATTGTTTTTCTGATTCAAATTCTATACGTATGTCTACAGGTCCTGTTTTTAATGTTTCATTTTGTTTGGAACAATCTAATACAACAAGTGGAGCCATTTCCTTGAATTCCTTTTTTGACAATAATGGTTTACACCTGTTCTTGTCAAAGTAAGAGCTTTGAAATTGAGCATACATATCATACAACAGTGAATATTGGTTTCGTTCGAAATCAATATTAAGGTTAACGTAAGGGTATGTTTGAGAATTTAAATACAATTTAACGTCACGAATGTCACAATGATCGAAGAAACTTGCATCTTTTGTGTGTATATTCTTTCGACCCGTTTGGAATCCTAAGATAACGTATCGAGGTTTCTCTAGTTGTGTAGATGTTTT
Source organism: Luffia ferchaultella (assembly GCA_949709985.1). Classification (NCBI taxonomy): domain Eukaryota; kingdom Metazoa; phylum Arthropoda; class Insecta; order Lepidoptera; family Psychidae; genus Luffia; species Luffia ferchaultella. The sequence goes on along the minus strand of OX453266.1, from coordinate 5,319,213 downwards.
TACAACCCATACATGGTTTGTAGTCGTAGGTAATAATGGATATTCATATAGTTCCCAAGTCCGAAAACTTATTTGTATAGGAGGATCTTTGACGATATAATTAAGTAAATTTACTTTTGCAAAGTCGGACAATTTAACATATGGCATTAACCATTCTATTTTGGAAATGGATATTTTTACATCTTTATCAACATTTTTTTCTGATTGTACGATCGCATTTACGTCTGTATTAGCTCTGGTAAGAATAAGTTCATGTTTTGCATTCACTATTACTCTATTATAATCTTCTGCAAACCCGAGTAACAAATTGAGTGGAATCGAGACATCAAAATATCCTTTGGTATCAACAATGTCCTTAGTTGTATTTGTGTTCCATCCAGCATTATCAAGATATGTAGTTTGATTTGGGCTAGCGGAAATGAATGTTTTTATAAGGCTTGTTAAACCAACGTTTTTATTGCGATCAATTTCAACAGCATTTAACTCATAACGTAATTCTTCAAACAAAAAGCATAATCCCATATTTACGAGATTCGTGTTAACGCTAACCTCACCATTGCTCTTCATAAGTTTTCCGGTAAGATGTAGAAAGCTTTTGCTGGGTAGTATACAAGCATCTTGATGTTGAACAGTAATGCGAATTTCATCATTGTTGTTGAAAGTGGTTAATGCATATGGACGATGAGCATGAAACTCGTAATGTTCTATTGATTCATCGAATAATACACTTTTTTGTATATTTAAAATTTCTTCTTGTTCTTCCATGGTAAAATGCAGATTAAACAGAAAAATTTAAGTTTTATTTTGTTTTTATTGAGTTTGAAACAAGTCTTAAGCCAAGCCCTTTTAGAAATTGTATGTTCCGATGTGTTAACCGATTCAATGGTCGAACTCGAGTGGGTGGATAAACCCATTTTCTGTTGTTATTATATGAATAGGTTTTACTGTTATAAACCACACCCATTCTATGCTATTGACTTAAGATGTAATCGCACTGTTATAATTTCTCCTCGGAAATTTACTAGATCTCCGTCTTGATCGACTATTTTCAACTGAATATTATGTATTGCCTTAACCATAACAGGAAGATAAATGACTTGCGATGGTACTTCTACTATTTTATATCCAGGTGGAACCGTGGGGAAAAATTCGTGAATAATGTGAGCTTGATTAGAATTAATATACGCCCCTCCTGTTATGTTACATTCTACTCGCAAAGCGTTTACTTTGATTATGGAAACAGGTATATCTGATAAATAATCAACGTTTGGATCTAGAATTCTAGGAGAATATCCTAACAAATTTCCCAAAGAATCTTTATGGGTAAAATCAACTTTTTTACTACATCTCACTTTACATCGCAATTGATTTTCATCAGGCTTTATCGATATGAAAATATTAAATTTATCTAATGCATCAGTTAAATATTTTTCAATGTTTTCGATTTCGTAACTACCTGGTGGAATTACAATAACTTTGTCATCGATATAGAATTTGTTATTTCTTTCATCGATATTGGGAATGGAATTAAAAGTCAAGAATTCTACTAAACCAAGCACATAGTTTTTTGATGATAATTCAATAGGAGGAAAATATTGTGCTTCTAAAACGGGTCCAACACCGCTTAACGTTAATGTCCATGATTCACTCATGACTGAATCTATAATGAGTTGACGTTCTGATATATATTTAAGTTAAATTATCACTAAGAAATTTAAGACACAAATGTCCACAATTGAATGTATTGAAGCTTTGATATTTTTTATAATTGTATTTTACATTTTGCACTTTTAAATATGATAATAAATTTGATGGAGGTGGTAAATTTCCAAAACTATCAAAATAAAAGACACAATTGTTTTTTTTCTTATAAGCTACCCAGTGAGTTCCAGGACCATCTTTACTATCTAAGTTTATTATACCAGATTCATGTGTCCAAGGAGGTGAGTTAGGTAAATCATTTCTCATAAAAACACCTCTAAAGTTAGGAATATTTAAAATTCTAGCATATTTTGTTAAATCAATATTTGTAAGAGCTCTGTTTGGTAGTGTTAATAGTTTTTTGAAGGTTTTATATAAATACCTAAACCTTTCTTATAAGGTTTAAGAAACATTCCTTTTCCTAAAGATATCGCTTCCATTTTTTCATTATGTCTTTTTTGTTCTTTAAGTTGTTCTACAGCATTTTTAGCATTGTTGACTGCTTTCGCGATTCCAGCAGCTCCACCAGCCAAAGCACCTGTTGCACTTAATCCAGCAAAAAGTGGTATTAAAAAAGGAAGTACTCCACCAATTTTTTGTGGCAGAGGTAAAATTCTAGGACAATTGATATTTTTTTTCCCTCCTACTTGACGAATCACTTTACGAACACCATTCAGTGCAGATTTTATAGGATCAGATCCTTTAGACATAGATGATTTAGCTATTTTAATAACATGCTTGAAAGGTTTCTTTGATCTTTTAATTTTTTTCTTTGTTTTATTTTTATTTGTGATACCAAGACCTAATTTTGACTTGGCACCCATCGCGGACGCAATGCCTAACGCAACTGCTCTTTCACTCATTGATGCATCTCTATTAAATACTCGTTTCATCGCTTTTGATGCTAGCATACGATCAGCCTGATTTCTCATATGAACATTATCTCTGTTTTTCGAATACGCTATATCATGTTCGCGACAAGCTGAATCAAGTGGATTAATACCCATATCACCTCGTGCTAATCGATCTTTGAGTTTAGTTCCAGGACCGCAAAACTGATAACCGGGTACATGTAGCTCAAACGGTAATTTATTCAGCATATCATTGAAAAATCCAAAACCTTTTTTTCTCTTTCGATAATAATATTTATTATTATTATTATTATTATGGTGAATCATTATTCAGCATAAACGTTGTAGTCTCTTAAAGAATTATAGGGTTATGAAATAAAAACAGAGATGAACTCAGTAATATACTTAATTTAATGGTAAAAATACATACATATTTTTATAGATGTACACTTTGGTTATAAAAAATATCAGATATATTTGTACATAGCATACTTAAAATAATTTGTAATGTCCCCAAGGCAATGTGTTATATTTATCAATTATTAATCTTTTATCATCATTAGCATTCAACACGGATTTATTTACTTCTTGCGAGAATATCGTGTGTTTGATTGATTTAAATACATTCATACATGAGCGCAATGTATTGTTAGTTTTAAGAGTAGATTTGTATTCGTCTGTAGTTAAAAGATTTAACACTGCTTTGCTAACTCCCTTTGCCTTTTTGATGTTTTCGGTTTTTATACAATATAGTTTAGATCTTAAACCTACAAATTCATCAACGATTGTCCCTCCTAATTCATCTTTAAACAGACCTGGTACCTTTTTATTTACTAGTGGTAAATCATAAATATTGTTCCTACTAAAATTGCTTGTATCAAATAATTCAAGATTTTCTTTTAGATCTTTATAAATACAATCATTTGTAGGTATTATGTAATATAATAAACTGTCAGTGTCGGTGTAGCACAGTTGTGCTCTATCCCCATATTTTGGTTTAATAAAAGAATAGTGAAAGCTATAAAGATGGGATTTACTTAATTCTAGTACAGTAAATCCTATGTATATAGGACGGTCAAGTAAAATTTCCGACTTGTCCATCTGAACTGCTGCGAAATTTTCAGAAAAAATTGATACATTATGAAAATTTGGTTGAGCAATCAATTTTTCAGCACCTATGTATTTATTTGTGTAATTTTTTTCATCACTCCATCGATCAACTAATTTTACAGATATTTGCTTCCGCTTGTTTTCTAAAGTTTTTCCAAATATTGAATTATTGAACAATTTAAAAAAATCTTGTTCAAACGTAGATTGTGAGGATTGACGCAAACTTGTATTCAAATCTATATATTGTTTTAAATAATTACTTTGTTTAAATGAAAGAATTTTATGAATTTTATTCAATATCAAACCATGATTTAAACACTGTTTTAAATGCATATAATGAATAACATAGTGATATTTATTGTACAGATTTGCGATCAATTTATAAGTCTTTCCTCCAGGAGGTTTCATTTTTTCTGGTGCAAATGGTAAATCTTTGTGAGAGTCATGTAAGTCCTCGTTATAGATTAAATCAACCTCTAATATAAATCCAATGTCTGAATTTTCATGACATGAATCTATGTCGAAAGATAATAATTCATCACTTTGTAAAAGTTTGAATTCTGAAATCGGTAAGTTTTTCATCATCACGTATCCATATAAATTATTACAATCTAAATATAAAAGATAAGTATTTGGTCTATCTTCCCTGTAGTCTTCAGTATAAATATTATTAGCTTTTGCATATCGTAAAGAACACTGTGATAATCCGCCTCGGATGCCTTGTTCAAGCATTTGATATATTTCAATGTCAGAAATTAATTCTAATTTTACACCAGTATTTAAAAGCATTGCGTCCCAGCTAAGACTAGGAGCGGTTACATAAAAAGCTGCATCTAGTTTATAATTTTTTTGGCAAACAGTACGAAAATTTTCAAATACATCACATAATAATAGAACATCGATCATTAAATATAAATCAGTATATTGTCCTAAATTGCATATGGAAAATTTTTCCCATACATCAAAAGCATGTTTATAATCATCGTCTGAAATATGATTTGATGTTAAAGTATTATAAAAACTTTGTTTCGGTGGCAATACTGTTTCATTATATTTATCTAAACTATCCATATATTCGTACGGATACACTCCCTTACGGCATGCTAATCGAAATTTATTTTTATCAGAGAAAAAGCGTCTGAGATTCAAGAATTTATCATACTCTAATGTTTTAGATAATTTATCTAAACTCGTGTTGAGAAAATGACAAGAATCAACAAATCTGAGAGGAATATATGACTCACGAACATCGTATACATTTTTTATGAATTTAGTAAAAGAAATATATTTTTCTTTCCCTTTAGGTATCACCTCTATCCTGCCATCAGATTCACTAAGCTCTTTTATAAATAAATGACAATCATACCCCGCTAAGTTATGAAAGAAAAATGGAATGAACGTACAAGTCTTTAAAAGCAAGTTACAATGTGAGTGTACTGCGCCTCTGTATACGCCTGTTCTGTGACAGTGATCGCGAACTACATCACCCAATAGTAAATTATTACATATATAACAGTGAGTGGCGCTATTGTATTCAATTTGTTGTTGCAATGATAACGGAATCATTTTTTTCTTTTCAGTCGTATTAATTCTATGAATTTCGTTAACATGTTCCGTTAATGACTTTACAAATATATGAACGCAATCTTTTCCTCGATATGAAATGAATTTATTTAAACTCGAATCATATGCACAACATATATAATAAGCAAATGCTATTGGTACGTGTCTTTTTGTTAATTTTGTGTATTTAGTTTCACAGTTCTGGTTGTTATTAAGAGGTAATAACATAGTTTCGAAATCACCATAGATAACGAAAGGAATACGTTGCAATCTCTCGTAGTGAGTGAATTGTAAGATTGTACCAGGTCTGGGCAATACCGTTTTAATTCGAGCACAATTATGCATCTCCATACTATCATATGAGGAAAAAAATAACATACACTCATCACAAAAATATATTTTGCCTTTATGCCTCGTTACTTGGTGTCTAATAAGCCGTTCAAAATCTTTTATTAAACAATAATGCCCATGTTGAGAATTTTCTATATATAATAAATTAATATGGTTTATACTACGATATTCTGTCTTGTAGAGCGGGCCTACAAGTTGATTTTTTGAATCTAATCCGTAAATATTTACTGTAAATGTTGGATTATTCATTTCGAATATCTTTATATCTCTATTAGTAGGAGGAAAATTCATCCCATCTATTTTAAATATTTGTTTGTAATCTGGATATGATGCAGTGCGTGTACCATTTTTTTTCACTGGAAATAAAGATGCAACTGCACACCATAAAAAACAATGAGAGTCAGTGTTTTTAATGTTTAAACAACTTTTCGTACTCTGAATATTTTTAGGTAATGGTATGTAAGAACCCCCTCGTAATGGTGTGTATTTATTTATATTCATTTCAAGATGAGATACACTGGAAATAAACCAAACCGAATCTTTTAATTGAAATTCGCTACATTTCCGAATGAGTGTAGCTTTAACATGGTTATAATATTCATTGATATCAGTATTGTGATAAAATTTCTTATACTTCACTGTAAATGATTTCAACTCGGTCTTTATTTGGTGTGGTAAAGAATAATAACAAAACAATTCAAAATTTATTTTACAGCTATTATGTTGATGAAGAATATATTTAATTAACTTATTCACCGAAACTCGTACATCATTTAAAAAATCTTCTGGAAGTAAATACCTATCATGAATACCATCTATTCTAAAAGAAAGTAGTCTGTTTTTAAATGCCGAATTTATAAGCCGTACATTATCAATGTGGCTTTGTAACAAACAATTTTTTTTATGTAAGTTTGTTCTAAGATGAGCATAGTATATTTTCTTTGTAACATTTATACCACAAATATTACAATATATTTTATTCGTCATATTAATAAAATATCGTAGTGCACAATAATAAAATCAAAATATGTAGTTTTATCAGATTGCATCCAAAGTAAAAAAAAAAATAGGTAATACAATACCATATGTAAACCAAGTTATCTACTATTTACTTTGTAAGCATTGCTTGTTAATTTATACTTAAACCTAGAAAATCTAATTTTTATCTTTAATTAAAAAATACACTGATTACAATGTAGGCTTATATTCTATTACACGAAATACATAAAGTATGAAAATAACACGTTATTTAAATCAGTAAGTTTAAGAAAATAATATTTTACTTTTTCTTTTCAGGAATAAATTGTGCTTCAGATTTTGCAAATTTCTCTTTTATGTTCAATAAAAACGTTGCAAATATTTAAAGTCATCAGACTCTCTTTGTAATTTAATTTTCGTATTTATCAAAGCGAATTTCCAACGAGTATCATCTGGTAATTTCTCGATTTCGGACGTATAGTAAAGTTTTAATTCCAAAAAGAATTCTCCATTCGCATTGTTTTCAGTCTGTTTTGTCATTCCATTAGCAACTCGCTTCCATAAAATACCCGATAATTCAGAGAAAATCTAATTTTTACCTTTAATTAAAAAATACACTGATTACAATGTAGGCTTATATTCTATTACACGAAATACATAAAGTATGAAAATAACACGTTATTTAAATCGGTAAGTTTAAGAAAATAATATTTTACTTTTTCTTTTCAGGAATAAATTGTGCTTCAGATTTTGCAAATTTCTCTTTTATGTTCAATAAAAGACGTTGCAAATATTTAAAGTCATCAGACTCTCTTTGTAATTTAATTTTCGTATTTATCAAAGCGAATTTCCAACGAGTATCATCTGGTAATTTCTCGATTTCGGACGTATAGTAAAGTTTTAATTCCAAAAAGAATTCCCCATTCGCATTGTTTTCAGTCTGTTTTGTCATTCCATTAGCAACTCGCTTCCATAAAATACCCGATAATTCAGTTTTCTTCACACATATTTCAGTATCACTTTCGTCTCCGAAAAGATCCTTCATGAAATCGGTGCGTGTTTTCTTTGAACATTTCTTAGATGATTTGCGTTTTAAATTTTTAGATGTACTAGGTGATATCGACGATAAACCCTCATCAGAATCGAATATAGTTGGAAGGTTTCTATAACAAATAAAAAACAAGACCACTTAAAATAATTACGCAATATACAATTTTTTTTCCCAGTTCTATTACAATCGTAGAGGCTTTTACCTAAAAATCGAAGTCGTAGTTTTTATAGAAAATTAATTTAACACAATAATCGATGTAATGTAATCAGTTAAAATTAACGTAAAACACAAAATAACAAATGAGCATTTTCATAAAAATATAATGTGTATTTATAAAAGAAAAAAAAAACACATATTTTTCCACTTCTATTATAATCATGCATGCTTTTACCTACGTAAAATCAAAACCGTAATTTATATAGAATGTTAATATCGCAATCAAATTTTAAACACAATTTTCAACGTAGTATAATCAGTAAAAAATTAGTGCTATAAAAACATGAAATATCTATTACAATCGTGGAGACTTTTACCTAAAAATCAAAGTCGTAGTTTTTATAGAAAATCTAATATCGTAATTAATTTAACACAATAATCGATGTAATATAATCAGTTCAAATTAACGTAAAACATAAAGTAACAAATGAGCATTTTCATAAAAATATAATGTGTATTTATAAAAGAAAAAAAAAACACACATATTTTTGCGCTTCTATTATAATCATGCATGCTTTCACCTACGTAAAAATCACAACCATAATTTATATAGAATGTTAATATCGTAATCAAATTTTTAAACACAATTTTCAACGTAGTATAATCAGTAAAAAATTAATGCTATAAAAAACATGAAATAACAATTGATTATTTTATAAAAAATATAATGAATATTTATAAAAGTTTGAAAATAATGTAATATACCTACATTTTTATACTCACATTTCAGCCATGGTACCACTGAAGTATTACTTGGTGCTTGGTTTTTGCAAGAACACTTTGTATTTTTGTTACTACTAGGAACTTCGCCTATCGTAGACTGGTGTCGAATAAGCTTGGAGTATGGTTTATATACGCTTCGATACACGTGTGAACTGTCTTCAAGGTTTAAAAACAAAACTATAAAAACATGATAGAAAAAAATTATCGTAACCCAGTTCCGTTTTATAAACGCAAGTCGAGACTTGAAAATCATAAAACATGAGAAACTTATTTCCTAAAGCCATTTTTAGCACTTTGCATGTACAAAGCATTTTTGTTCGTTCAGGGTTAAAGATACGAAAAACTTACACGTGTCATAGTTAAAACAATGAAACATTCTTAACATTTATGTTAGATGTATACAGTCAACGAGAAATATAAAAAAATATTTTTTAATTTTAACTATTAAATCATTACACAACATCAAAAAAACTTCTTAAGTTTCTGTACATACAAATATTTTATAATATTTTAATTTTTTTGTAAATTTGCAAAATATGACATTAGCTTTTTTTTTTTTCAGTCAGTTAGTATTTATTAATAAAGTCGTGAACAATTACTTGATCGTCATTTATGTTTATTCTATTAAAGTTTATTATATTATTTCATAAATAGACTCTTTTAAATAATAAAATGGTAACTTCTCAAACGCAGGTAAAACGTATTGTTAACTGTACCATACACGTGTCTTTGTCAAAACAATAATTCATTCATAATTTGAAACCAAAGTCTTGACACAGTGAAACACTTGTTAATGAAACATTTGATGTGTGATGTATACAGTCAACGAGAAATATAAAAAATATTTTTTAATTTAAATTATTTAATCATTACACAACATCAAAAAAAAAACTTTTTAAGTTTCTATACATACAAATATTTTATAATATTTTAATTTTTTTTGTAAATTTGCAAAATATGTCATCAGCTTTTTTTTTTTCAGTCAGTTAGTATTTATTAATAAAGTCGTGAACAATTACTTGATCGTCATTTATGTTTATTCTATTAAAGTTTATTATATTATTTCATAAATAGACTCTTTTAAATAATAAAATTGTAACTTCTCAAACGCTGATAAAACGTATTGTTAACTGTACCATACACGTGTCTTTGTCAAAACAATAATTCATTCATAATTTGGAACAAAAGTCCTTATTACTTTTAATGGAAGTGTGTAAGTATTCTGTTTCCGAAAGGGTCTAAATCTGTATTTCAAAATATTTTTTTAAAGTTAAATTGAATACGATATTACAGCAATAATATTAAGTAAGAAAACATTTTATAGTTTTAATTAATTAAGCAATTTATACGAGAAAAAAGGTTGTAAAAAATTATTGTAGTTCTAATGAAATAAATACAATCGAATAAAAAAAAAAACAGCGTAATAATTAATGCATAAGTTTTTAAATAATTTAGTTAATCTTAGGTGACAAAGTTGTTATAAAAAAATTATTATAGTTCTAGTGAGAAGTATATTTCTTTTCATCTACTTATTAAGTAAAATTCAATAATATATGCTAAACGGACTTATCCGGTTTTTTAATTGGGATTAGGTGTAGAGTAGGGACATACTTGATTTACCATTTAGTAAATCGACGTCCTGCAATCAACTCGTGTTGTCGTGTTGTGACTTATAGTAAAATATTTAAGAGTAAAAATTTTGTTGGTGTTGAAATTTGTCATGTGTTTAAAGTTATCGGTTGTCGTAACGGTGAGTGTTTTATAAAATTTCTTTCACCTCAAAATGAGAGATCGTGTTTTCCGAGAAAAAAAATTGGGGAGTCTGGCTCACATTTTGTATGGTATATAATTGGGGAGTCTGGCTCACTTTTTCGTTATTTGCTGAAAACCGTGGTCCGTGAGAGCGAAGCGAGACTTTTAAAACGGACCACGGTTTTCAGCAAATAACGAAAAAGTGAGCCAGACTCCCCAATTATATACCATACAAAATGTGAGCCAGACTCCCCAATTTTACACTACTCACATTAAACTTCTTTGGACTTAAAAAAAAAATCTTATACTTAGTAGTCATAATTATTTTGACATTTACCTCTATTGGTTTGTCGAATTAGTATTGAAAAAACTTTATTAAAGCGGTGACAAAAAAAACTCTTTCGCATTTAAAAAAAATGGATGTGGTCTCCCACAAGGGGAAAGGTTCTGTAACCGTCTTTCTTTTTATTGTCCGGACTAGCAGCAGTTCTATCTCTACTCATTCAAGTCCGCTTGGTATTGGCTAACTTATTTAATTAGTAACTAGTCAAAGGCGTGCCAGATCTTCCAGATCGAAAAACACCACAGGACCTTTAGCCTATGAATTTCGTCACCTATCCGCCCCACATCTGCTACCCTTTTGAGACATTCATCCTGTATAATTAAACATTATTTCACACCTTGAATCATACATTATGGATTTAGTATAGCTGCTCTATTTTGTTATAGTTAGTGGTACCAAATTATCTGTACTAATATGTCAGAGTAACTTATATCTCACTTGAGCTTTCGCCATTAATTTTCATTTAGAATTTATTTTAATTACACATTAAAAGACGGATGATTTTTTGTGATAAATGGGTTGCTAATTCTATGAAATTCGAGAAATATTACAACGAAAAAAAAAACTAAAACATTATTTAAATGATTATAACTTCAGTTGAAGCGTAGAACAACCATTTAATTTTCCTTGTATAATGTCATCACCCACGACCTATAAAACCCTGATCAGTATAATTACGAGGAAACTACATGCTCACTCAAAACAGGCAAACCACAAAGGAGTTCCGTCATCGTATATGGTGGCTTAAAAACCGACAAAAAAGGAATAATGATCGTTACAA